>OY282558.1:306786591-307241591 GCA_958295665.1 Tipula vernalis
GGCAGTTAGCGAGAAGCAAGGAGAACGTTTCCACCAGGATATTAAAGAAATGGAGAGGCATTACCAAGGTCGATGGAATGTATCAATGATGACAGACTACTGCTGGACGTTACAACGTGATAACCTTCATAAAGTTTATAGTAAAAATTCCACAAAACAAAGTTTTCTGACAAAAAGATGGAGATTCCATTGAGTTAAGCACTAAAAATACGTATTTTATTGTATTTGAAGTTGAAGCACTACTTATTATTTTGTAAAATAAATAAATGTACTTTTATTTTAATGTCTGTATTTATTTTTATTTTGGGATTTGCAAAAATATCTTATGTAACCATTATTATGGGTCTTGGCTATTTCTTAACCAATTTTGATCAAATTCAAGATGTGCAATAGAAGTGGGATTCTAAAATGATTTATAGATGCAGATCTGAAGTATGGCCAATTGTGTTGGAACTTCGCTATTTCTAAACCGATAATGATGAAATTTATAATGCGCGATGAAAATGGGATTCTAAAATGATTTTTGGATGAATTTCTGAGGTATGGCCAATTATTATGGAACTTGGCTATTTGTTAACTGATTTTGATGAAAGTCAATATCTCCGATGGAAATGGAATTCTAAAAAGATTTTTAGATGAATTTTTGGGGTATGACCAATTTTTATGGAACTTGGCTATTTCGCTTAACCGATTTTGATCAAATTCAACATGTGCGATGGAAATAGGATTTTAAATTGATTTTTAGATGCAGATCTGAAGTGCGGCCTATTCTGTTGGAAATTGGCTATTTCTTAACCGATAATGATGCAATTTATAGGTTATTAGATGAGTTTCTGGAGTATGGTCAATTAGTATGGAAATTGGCTATTTCTTAACTGATTTTGATGAAATTCAACAAGTGCGATGGAAATGGGATTCTATAAAATGATTTCTAAAAAGACTTTAATATGAAGTTCTGGAGTAAAGTCAATCTATTGGATCGAACTTGGTTATATCTCAACTAACCATGATTAAATTTGACATGTGTGATAGAAATGGGATTCTAAAATTATTTTGAGATGAAACTTTTGAATATGTTTACTTTGGAAGGAACTTGGCTGGCTATCTTTTAACCGATTTGGATAAAATTCACTTTTGAAGAAGGGATATAAAATGATTTTTAGATGAAGTTTTCAAATGGAAAAACCAAAAATATTGTTCACCAAACAGAAATACAATAACTGAATTACACAAAATTTGTTGAACTATTTGTGTACAATTTTTCTGTTTATTATTTATTTAATCACTTAAAATGGCATCTCAAATTAATGATTTGGATAAATTACCATCTAATCGATTTATACAACACAAAAAAATGAACTTGATAAGATACGTTTATTGTTTATGGCACTAATAAGCCATATAAACCATATTTCAAAATGCACAGAATGATCTTATTTGCACTACATGGCTACACAAAATTCAATGGATTTATGTTCGTTTTATTTTTTTTTTTTTTTTTTCACACACACCATACAAATTAGATAATTAATACACCAGCTATGTGCGCGATCCCTACACGCTTTTTTTTTACCGGGATTCTTTAAGAAAAAAAAACGTTTAATTTTATCAAAAAAAATTATTAGTTGGCTATCTTGCCAAATCAAATTATCAATGCAAACTGAATAGCAAAATCAAAAAAAACTGACCAACGTGTTCTACCAATCGAACCTTTTATATCGTTTTTTTTTTTCAATGGAGGGGCAATCGATGGTCAGAGTGTTGCAACCCACTCCGATCAATAACAGAATTTCCCAAAAACAAATACAGGGAAATTATTAATTTCAGGTTTTGGAACGATGACCGCTACCGAGGCCCTCGTTACAATATCTAGAATAATATTTCACTAATATTTCAATAATATTCTAATTTTATTTATTGGGGCCCTATTCGCTAATTTTCCTACAAATAGTGGTAGTATTCTCCGATAAGCACAGGTATCGAGATTATTGGGAACTTTATTAAGGTAAATTGCAAAAATATGACTTACCCTGCAAAGATCGAACAGACAATCGTAAATATCATATTTCGAAAGTTCAAAACTGTTGTGGTCTCTTCAAACGGGTGATTTACACCCTTATTATGGTTCTCACCTCACCGACGAGTCGCCGTGACTCGGAAAGTCACGCGAGTTCAATTTTGGTATTATGGTTCTCGCTTTTATTTTGGCGAGAGCTGTGCGCTGTTTTTTGCGTTGTTAAGTTGGTAGCACTGTTTATCTTTGCATTTTTGACAGTTCTGTCAGTTGAGTTTTGAGATTTGATGTGTCTATTAATTTTAATTATTATTGTGATTTTAAAATAAAGCGTATTATTTTATAAACTTCTAAAAAATAAGTTGATCGATTCATAATCATGCTAAGCAGTATTGATTTTTTTTTCTGATGATGTTGAAGAGGAAAACGTCGTAAACGTCGCCCAGATTAGAAGATCTTTAAGGGATAATTCCAATCCATTTACACTACCCGATGACAAGTAAGTTTCTTACGATCAAAATAATTATAAAGTTATATATTGTAATAAACAACATACATATGAATCTGTTAACATTTTAGGTTTATCAGGAATTTCCGGTTAAACAAGCAAGCATTTCAGCATTTCCTCGACGAGCTCGGTAATAAATTTCTGCCTGCCGTTCGCACATCGTCCATACCACCGATTCTCAAATGTTGCGCTGCTCTTAGGTTTTTCGCAACCGGAAGTTATCAGCAGAATGTTGGAAGTGATTTTAATATCGGTATGGCGCAGCCAACAATTTCTATGGTCATCAAAGAAGTAGTTGATTTAATGGAGCTTTATGTTTGTGACAAATGGATTGTTGGAATGAACACTACGAAGAAACTCGAGTGTAAAATGTATTTTATGTCAAAACACAAAATACCTGGAGTCGTGGGTTGTGTAGATGGTACTCACCTAAGGATTATCGCACCCAGCAGAGATCAGCGCCACTTATATTATAATAGAAAAGGATATTATAGCTTGAACGTAATGATAGTAAGTAACTGGAATTCCATATATTTAGTTAAACCAATATTTTGTTACGTATTTCATATCTCTTTTATGTCTTAGATTTGTGACCACAATCTCGTCATCCGTTGCGTCGATTCTAGACATCCTGGTGCAAACCACGACTCTTTTGTGTGGAACCACAGTCTTGTAAATACAAGTATGGCTCAAAATTATAACGGAAATTCCAATAGCTGGCTTCTTGGTAAGTTATCTTAATATAAAATGAATATCATGTAAATTACTCACAGGTCAAATTATTTTAAGGTGATTCGGGGTATCCATTACTGCCCTACTTAATAACACCTTTTAGGCAAGCCGTTGAAGAAAGCCGTGAAGCAAAATTCAACAAAGTGCACTGCTCTGCGAGAAACATTGTGGAAAGAACCATAGGTGTACTCAAATCTCGGTTTCGTTGCTTGCTTGGGGCCAGGGAGCTCCATTACCAACCAAATAAAGCGAAGCAAATAGTGAACGCGTGTTGCGCACTACATAATATATGTAGATATTATAATGTACACTCTCCAGAAGACGAAAATGTTGATAGTGGCAACTTAGACAATGAAATGAATCCAGAGCCATTTGAGGCGAATACCAATTTGTTGCAAGAGGGGCAGAGAATACGAAACGAGATTATGAATAGTTTATAGTGTATGTATTTAATAATATTAAGTTTAAAAATAGTATATTAAATAAAATTAAAAATTAATCACATAAAATAAATTCAATTCAGTCATTTTAAATTCATAGTTTTGTATCACAAATAAAATATGTATGTAATTATAAAAAATCACAATTTTTTGTATATTATTTATAGCTCATTCTTCAGAATCGCTGGAAGAGCCAGAATCGCATTGGTTAATGCCCATTTTTTTTTCCTCTAACGCCAACTTCCGCTTTTTAAGTTTTAATTTTTCTACGATCTTATTTTGTTTGTAAATTTCATTTCTCTGCTGTCTTACAGATTCGTCTTGTAAAAACTGTAATTTTTTTTCTTTAAGTTCATAATTTTTTTTTGAAAAATACTGTAGATTGTATGTATTTTTTTCTATTTTCTTTAAAAGTGTAATTATTTCAGCTTGGTGGTTAATTTGTGTTTGTAATAAGTTCAATCGTTGTCTATCTGTATCGGTGGTTAACGGTTTTGGTTTCTGTCTATTACTTGTATTATTATTACTTTGACTGTTTTGAAGTTCTACCAAATTATCACGTTCCACGATATTCTCATTTTCATCCAAAATATTTTCGATTGAACGCAACACTGATAATGATGGGTTTGATGTTGAAGCTATAACATTAGAATTTATTTCAACCTGCATTTCTGAATTTATTGTTGTTGTGCTTCTACCCATTCCAAAAGCAATCCCGCTGGGAGCTGCAGATTTACTTAAATTAATAAGTGAATCCACCTGTTGTTCGAGAGGGCTTAAGGAAACTTGCGAGTTCGGGCCACCTCCAGTTGAAACAACTTCTCCTTTGTTTATGGCTATTTTTTGCTTTACGTTCCTTTTAAAGTCATTCCAAATCTATATGATGTGTAAACAAATAATGAAATAATACTAACAATAACACAAAATTTTTATAAAACTTGCCTTTCTCCATTCTGTCGATTCTTTTACGGGGGGGTCCTAAACAATTTAAAATAACTGCTAACTCTTTCCAAAATTCATTCACTGATAGTTTGGTTTTCCCCACATCTGGAAAACCTCTTGCAATGTCGGGATTTTGTTCCATTTTTTCAACCAATTTTGCAAATTGGTTGTGGTTTGTAATTTTTATTTTTTGCCTACAAATATGTAAAACAAAAATAATTATTTATAAAAAATAACAATAACATAAAAAAAATTACATACCGCGTATTTTTGACGTCCATCTTGCTTTGTTGCACTAAGAAAAATAATAATTTACTATGAAGTCACTCAAAAATTCTCGGTGAGCATTTTTGACATTAGACTCACTCACTACGAGAACCATAATACCAAATTTTAAATTTGGCGAGTAAAGTCGCCGAGTGACTCAAATGTGAGAACCATAATAGGGGCATTAATACCGGTCGTTCGTTGATAGATCTTGCACTAGTTATTTTTACACAAAAACTTGTAGATAGCACTTTTGATTCACTTCAGTATTCTCTATGAGAATGGTCTTTGAGTTGCACAGTTTAACTATTCACTTGTTTTAATTTTTTTTTTTTTTTAACTTTAGTCGAGTACTTTGTTTTAACTCGCAATATAAAATTAACAAATTTTAACACTTTTGTTGAAATAAACTATTTATGTTAGAACTGAAATTCTAACTCCAACGGCTGCGCCAGTTATGGGATTGTCGTATAGACTTGCGAAGGTAAACTCACTTAAAAAATACTCCGTAACAATTTTATTTGTTTTCTTGGATATTTATTTTCAACGTGTTAACGTGTAAAGATTACTTATAATAATGAACATTGATATTTTGTTAATTTGGTTATTTATACTCATTTTATGAACAGTTGAGATTGTATTGATCATTATTCGATTCGCAAAAGGCGATAAGAATAATGTTTATTTGAATCAATTTGGCATAGGGTTAATTTATAGTGTTTAAGTTAGTTTCATTTCCTGTTATTATGAACAGTGAAATGAGATCAGTTTTATTAATTATAGTTAATTGGTTAGTTTTTAATTACATATTTGTTTCTTGTTTATTATATGCTTTCAGATCTGGGAATATCTTAGCATATTGTGAGGTTGTTGTTGGTATACTGCTAAGTGGTGTTGGATTGTTCTATATATATATATATATATATATATATATATATATATATATATATATATATATATATATATATATATATATAATCCCCGATGTAGTATAGTTTTGTTGAAATTACAATTTGTTGAACTGGATTTATCCCTGACGTATTTTGTTATTTTATGGAGATTCTCCCAATATAATACCGATGTTAATTTTTGCTGTATTTGCAAAGTCCAATGTTATTACTTTGTTATGCTGTGTGAATTTTGTATTGCTGTCGCTGTTATTATGCCCACGACTGTATGCGTCGTTTGATTTGTTGTTGCCTTTTTTGTGTTTTGATTTGAAACAAAAAAAAAAAAATTCGTGATGGCGGCGGCTTTTTCTTCTTGCACTCGTTTATGTTTTGTAAATATGTTGATAATAGAAACGGAAAAAGAAGAAAAATGTTACTTTATGTTGCAGAGTCTTTATGTTGTTTTTGTATTTATTCTGTGTATTTGTTTTGTGTACGTCCCTTTGTGCCTGGCCCGGATTAATTTTCCGGCCAAGCGTGTTGTAAATTATGCACTTTATATGAAATCAATCCATAAATGTGTCACCCGTGTTGTTATTTCTATGGTGTTATATTTATAGAGTCCGGATGAAAAATAATTGAGTTAATGATAACTTTATGAAAATGATGTGCATGTAGCACGCCGGCTTTATATTTTCAATATTAATTGTGTGAACTGTCTTTCGTTCTTGTCTAATCACCACGCATTTATATTTATCCTTCGCGACGCGACACTCGCGATTATATAGAAATATAGCTAAGTTTTTATTTTATTATGAATTGCCAAAAAAGATGGCAGCGTAACCTTTGCTCGAAAAATCAAAGAGTTGGTAAAACATATCCGTACTACTTGAAAGTTGAAAAACGATTGATTTGTACAAAATAACAAATCATATATATTCTGTGTACCGAGCGCATGAATTTTGACAACGATGGACTAAAAGCGGAGAAGAAGATGAAAGTGATTTTGTTTTATGTGCACTGCAGTATAAATTTGATATATGAATTATGTGTTGTTTGTTGGTTGAACAAGGTGCGTTCATGTGAATGAGTGTGGATATGAATGCGCGAATTGTAGCGATGAACGAGTGATGAATATTTATGATTGAATTGAATTGTGTGATTGAATAATTGAATTGAATTGTGAGTGAGTCGCTACAAATCAATGCAATGAAAATTAAACATTACTTTCTTAAAAATTTATCGATGTGCCTTATACTTAATCGTGACGATTGTGTGTGAAACCCGCAATCTAAATTTCAATAAAAACCATTAAGTCAATAATTAAATTCAAAAACATTTATCCTTGCAAAATGATTTTACATAATTCTACTTTGTTCACATAAATGAACATTTTGTTAAAAATCAAATCTTAACTTATCTCAAACCAACATTCCCGAATTCGCATTTTATTTATATGTATATTTAGTTAATTTAATATAATTAAATTAATTTGAAATAAATTTGATGCAGTTAGTAATACCCTGTACAAAAAATTATTAATCCTACCTAAATAAACCATTCTAAATGAATTGTATTCGACTGCAATTCGACTTAAACCCATTCGATTATACAAAGAATAAGAATCCTATTTGAGTCGAATATACAAAATCTCATTGTGCTCATATAGTTCATGTTTTCAAGAATACCATAATTGTTTCATGAATACAGAGAAACACAAAGAGATAAACAACACCAGCATACAAGTAACAAAATCTTATATACTAAAACCACCAACAGACAATGACGGTAAATATTTTCTACCATCTTTCATGTGCATAGCAGGAGACCTCTTATAGCACATAGAAACATACCTGATCTATGTATCAAGATACAAGAAAATATTTGTGACGACTATGTAACGGTGGCCATGTTCTACAGGCTTGAACCAACCGTTAACATAAATTTTCCTGTGAAGAAATAATTTTTTTGCAGGCTGCAAATTGCTACATGGCCATCCTTAACCTGTAGCACAGTCGGTAGAGGTATATTCACCGTGGGGCTGTAGCAATTCCCTTGCAACCATGCCTTCGGCCTTCTTTAAAATAAAATTAATAAACACAACATTTCACTTCACCCACACATCACCACTATGCCTACGAACTACCTACCTCCCTTCGCAATCTGAGTATAATTTAATTAATCATTATAAAAAAATTTAACACAGTTTTTTTTTTAAAACTCAAATAATAATTTTTAATTTTTTCCCTGTTTTATTGCATATCTGCAATTTTATAAACTCAAAAATATTACGTTAATACAATCCGAAAAAAAATAGAATAATGAACACTTATGTATATCGTCAAGCAGACCCAATTGGTCACAAAAAAAAATAGATGTTACCTACTACACGACGACCGCAATCGTACTCCTCCGCTGAGATGATCCGCCGCAAGCGCTCGCAGAGAATCCAGTCCTCGGCTAATACGTGTGCGTACGTTAAAATAAACAAAAAAATTATATTGCTAATGGATGAGAAAAAAAATATTAGTTATCTTGACGAAATTGAAATTAACGAATCATTATTCTGAAGAAAAAAACACAATTATCTCTTTAATAACATTAGTAATGTAATACAAAAAAAAACAACAAAAGCAATTTAAATGTCTTTCGTCTAACACATTAATAAATACTTAATTTAATTAATAAACTGCTTCTTTGAAAAAAAAAAACATTACAGTCACCCTTGTCATCCAGCAATGTCTATCCGTTGTTTTTGGCTGCACCCAATTCGTCCTTCACAGTGATGTTCAAAATTCCGCCAAACGCGGGCTATAAATCCGCTATATGGCTTAAACTGGAGTTTTGTTGTTTTCCGTTTTGGTTCTGTTTTTAATTTTTTTACTTTAGGATACTTTATACTTTCCTACTACACTACTTTACATCAATGAAAATCGATTAATTTTTAAATATCGATAACTGTATGTGTAGGTATAGCTTTTACTTTGATTTATTTGAAATATTTTTTCCACTTTAAATTTTGGGTCTCATTTCACAATTATTTTATTATCAATTGATTAATTACCGTTAGATTATTAGAAGTATATTATTTTCACTCTAAACCGATTTTCTGTTTTGCCGATATTTCCTTTATGTATTTATTTATTTTAACTTTTTTTGTTTGGTTTTTATTTCAAGAGCAAGCTTCGACTGTTATCATTGAAAATTCAAAATTGACTGTCTCTTTTTCGGTGCTATATAAAAAAACCACCAAATTCCCCTGTTCTTACACAACCACCAAAAAAAAAATAATACTTCCACCGGAATTCGAGTTATCAAAAAAAATTTTAGAATCCAACTCAGGGGAAATGATTAAAATATAAAAACATTTATTGCTACCACCACACAACCATGTCACCGTACATATCGAGGGTTAAATTCCTCATCCACCACAGCACTCGCCAACGTTATACTACATGACGTGGAGAAAAAAAAAAAAAATTCTATTGCAACGAAAACCAAGTAAAATAAAATGCTATAGGAGGGAAATACATATAAAAGAATGAAAAATACAAGGAATTATGCCATGTACGGAAGATGATCTATTTATAATGAAATTACAAAATTTATAAAGTTAAATATCTAAATGTTGTTGTCGTCAGTAGCATCAATGTAGTACAGGCGGAAAGTACCTTACAATCAAAACACAAAATTATTTCACTATGGTTGTAACATGAGATGTTACAACTATATCAAAACTAACGAAAAAGATTCTCTTTTTTTGTTGTTATTTGTACATTATAATACAAAAACCAACAAAACATAGTACATTTCCTTAATAGAATCTGTGAAAAGAGCGAATGAGACAGCTGTCTAAACATATTGTTGGTCCTGTTATATATGTATGTATATCATGTTTTAAGATGTATTTGTGTCGATTGTACATACAATCAAACATTAGAACACATGTAAGTGTGCATAAAATAAAATCCAATATGAAATTAACTACGATATATGTATGTCCATTCAAGTTAAAATCTATTTCCATACTATCCATCAATGAATACCTCATGTGTTAAAATCAAATCTTAACTTAACTTAACTCAAACCAACATTTCCAAACTAGCATATTATTTATATACTATAGTTAGTAAATTTATAATTTATAATATTAATTAAATTAATTTCAAATCAATTTGATGCAGTTTGGAATACCTGTAAAAATTATTAATCATACCTAAATAAAGCATTCTAAATGAAATGTATAAGACGGCTCCCAATTCCAATTCGACTCAAACCCATTCGATTATACAAAGTATAAGAATCCTATTTGAGCCGGATATAAAACATCTCATTGTGCTCATATAGTTCATGTTTTCAAGAATACCATAATTGTTTCATGAATACAGAGAAACACAAAGAGATAAACAACACCAGCACACAAGTAACAAAATCTTATATACTAAAACCACCAACACACGTTAACGGTAAATATTTTCTACCATCTTTCATGTGCGTAGCAGGAGACCTTATAGCACAAACAAACATACCTGATCTATATATTAAGATACAGGAAAATATTTGTGACGACTATATCAAAACCAACGAAAACGACGTATTTCTATTAAAGTTAAAATCTATTTCTATACTATCCAATTATTAGACTTTCGTAATTAAAAATTGAAATTGGATTTTATGTACAATCCCACAAAAAACCAAATCATGCACTTAAGCAAGAAATCAATGGTTTTAATTTCTCTATCTACAAATATAAAAACATTGCCTGATAAATGCATCCCCATGAATAGAGAATTTTATTTTTCTATCAACGTAAAAAAAATCATATGCGATTAAAACACATCATTTTGTGTTGTCTTTATTTTCACTTTATATGAAATTTATACTTACAAACACAAATAATGAAAAATAAATAATGAAATTTATATTTACAAACACAAATATCGAAATGCAATTTGTGAACAATTTTAATTGAAATTAATGATATTTAAAATAATAATTTTCATTTTTATAAAGTTACTTTTTTCTCAAAATATCGTAATGTTTCGTATTCCTTTAAAAAATTCGTTTTGATTATGATTGGGTACAAAAAACAAATATGTTTCTACGATCTTCGGTACATGCACCTAGGTCGTGGTCGTGCACTTGCTTGTGCATTTACTATGAAAATAAAATGGAGGAAATGGAGAATATTTTTGTTGAATTTATTTTTCATAGAAAATTTATTTCGGTGTAAATTTTTTTTTAATCTTAAACCTAAAAATTGAATCATCCATTATTGTTGAAATTTAGTTTTTTATGCATATATTAATATTTCTAACTAAATAGTTGTGCTTAATTTCATTAATTTTATATTTTTTTCATTAAATCTTTATTTTCTAAGATAAATAAAATACGACATTGCTTCATCGAACAAGTGCAGAAGTAAAAAATAAACCGGTTTTCGAAAATAATCGCAAGACGATCACAAGACTGAGTGATACTATTTGTCGTATCCACCGCTTGGAACGCTGCAACTCATGTTGCAGACGTGACTTATTCTGAAAACTATCATGAGACATGTTATCTATTATTTTTTTCTCTTCTTTCTGGGTTGACTTGGGTTGAATGTACATTGTAAAATTTGGATGAATTTGTATATGGTTGTGTTCGCTGATCGCGTGACAAATGTTATGTCGCGAGTGTGAGTAATTTTTACGTTGAGCGCATATATGGTTGATATATCGCGGTGATGAACGAAAGATGTAAATTGAGTGCGCGCTAATATATGTGGTTGATGTATTGTAGCGTTGAATGAATGTGAATATTTATGAATATAAATATGAGTGAGGCGTTACAATTTTTTATTATAACAAGTATGAATTTTTGATTGTATTGATTGTATTCTTTATACTCACAAAATGAAAATAAATGTGATTTATTGGAAGTCTTTTTTTAAGTTTACAATTACATTAACGTGTTTATTTAGTTACCAAATAAACCTAATAACTCGTTCCTTTTATTATTCAAGGATGGTTGGACATCAGAACCACTTATTTCACAACCGCTTTCATCTTCGTCCGATTCGAGATATTCGATGAATTCATAGCCTGCGTTGTTTTCGTTTTGGAAAATAAAGTTGTGTAACACACAAGCCGCTGTTATAGTTTCGTTTATTCTTTGGTGGTTTGACATATCAAGGTATGTTTAGTTTCCTAAATTCTTGTAAAAATCTTGTAAAAAAATATGTCACAAAAGAGAATATGTAACATATTACCTCAAATGATGATCTTGACATACGAAAATGGTCATAGAAGTCATCAAGACTATACTGAGTTATTATATATTGTAAAATTATTCCGCAAGGGCATAAACTTGTTTCTTGCTTGCGCTAACATTCCCATGTTTAATGCACTTTCAATCACATTTAAAATCGAAGTCACACATATAGCATTATTGTCACATTCGCTAAATTTTAAGAACATATACAATAACATTTTATTAAAATTCATGTTGAACTACTTTAATAAAAATAAAAAAATAAAAAATAAATGAAATTTGACATACTACCTTGATCAACAATTTCTCGGAATAACCGTGTGGCGCTCCCATCGTTCCAATTTGAGTTCTGTTTTTTTGTTAAGTTGGTACATCTGTTGTTGATATTCCCTCTAAATCTTAGCGTCATAGCTTGACATTTGCAAAAGCTACGTAGTCAAGCTCTAATAGGCGTTTTCGGAAATAGACCACAGTAAATAAATAGTAAAATTTTTTTTTAATATGTTGGTAACAAAATTACTGAAGTTACCTCGCCTATACAAAAAGTTAAAATAAATTCAGGGTTGAACGCGCTATGATAATCAATATCGAAAAAATTAGGAAAACCATTTTGACAGATATGCAATCAATTGTTTGATTAGTTTTGTTTTCGATTAGTAGTAATTATATATAAAAATTCGTATTTAAAAAAATATATATTGCAATTGTGATATGGATCCACAATTCTTTTTTGAAAGTTCTTCTTCGGATAGTGAAGCAGAAACGGAGATAATAATTATACAACAACAAAAAATTACTACAAATTTACTTTACACGTTCAGTAATAGATGGATAAATTTCATTTTCGAAAATTACTACAAATTTACTTTAGTCTATTTCCGAAAACGCCTAATAATGATCTTTCTTCCTTATGATGCTCTATTTGCTTTCGTTGTCGGAAATTTTCATCTGATCTCAGTTCACCATCCATCTCATCAAAATACAATCTTTTCTTGTATTTTCCTTTGGTGGTACATCGTGGGCACCCATAATAGCCGTTGAAGTTTTTGATGTATGTAATTTCTGCCTTAGCCGGTGCATCACAAACAAATCCGAGGATTTTTATCGACATTTTATTGTTATTTAATATCAAACCATTAACAATTATATCATGTAATTCATCCGTAAATTCTGCTAAGTACATATTAAATGAGTGGGGTTTCTGCGGGCCATGGTATATACCAGCAACAAATATATAATTATTTATTTCAACCACTTTTATTTGAATGGGCCAAATACAATCAGTGGAACTATTTGCTACAGGGAGCCCATCAATATTAATTAATAGACTTAGCTCTTGTACAGGATCTAAAAGTTCTAACTGACGTATAATAGGCTCTTTAATGCCTTGATATATAAATTTTCCGGGTTCTACATCCGTAAATGTTGACGCTGTCCTTGGTGTTTGTAAAAGTGTTCTGGAATCAAGAGGCAAATCTAAACCAAAATTTGACAATATTTTTAGCAAAGCCGTTAATGATTTACCCGAAATATTTTCTCGAAGAGCCCATCCTCTTAGTTCATCGCTTAAATTTTTATTTTTGTTATTGTCAAGTAACGGTTCTATTGTGCTTCTAGGTGATAAAGATTCTAAAGTTATTGTTCGAGAAGAAGAGATATTTGTTGAACAGCTTGCTGCATATTCCGAAGACGTAAGGTATTCATCTATTATCTGTTGGTGTTCCAGTATATTAACAGAATCTGTTTGAATTGGCTCAGGGTTACAATGTTGAGCACTTCTTATTGTTTGTTGAATGGTTTTCTTAAACTTTTCTTTCAACAATTTATGTCTATATTGTCGAGACGCATCTTTCAATTTTTTCCCTCACTAAGGCTGGTTTTAAAAAAATGTTTTGGAATTTTAAAGCTATGACAAAATGTATTCTTAGACTGTGACCGAAACCTGTGATAAATATTTTTTAGTACAAATTATTACAATTTATTTGAAAAATATTCCCCTACATTCACAAATTTTGATTACGCTGCCCGAATTGTGTAATAATTTTTTTGAAGTATTTCCCCTTCTGTCATGTTGTTGTTTGATGTGAATGGCAAGCAACCCTTTTTAACAGTTATATATTTGTAAAATATAATACTATAGTTAGGTTTTTATACAGGAAATGGGAAGGTCATGCATGAGTGGTCTCAAATCAGAATTGCAACGCAAAATAAAAAATATTGGAGGCAACTCTATTCAACGTTTTAATTCAATCGACCAATTAATTCTTTAATAGCTTCAATAATCTGTCAGGCGATAGTGGTAGCTCTCAAATTTACTCCCTAGATCAATATGCCATATAAATAAGAACCATTAGTTGACATACAATAGAAGAAAATAATTGTCGGCAAGCTGCTGCAGTTGAAAATGGGAAATTATCATGTTGCTATTATTATGTTGCTGCAAACGATAACATAATCATTGACTAGTTGACATTTTATTTTGATGATATAAAATGCTAAGGCGACCATGTTAAATATCGACCGAACAATTATTCTGGGGGCCTATTTCTGTACACGAATACGTACAAAATCTGAACGAATTCGTGTGATTCGTATTTTCGTATACGAATACGTCCAGTTCCTATACGAATTCGAGTAAACATGATACGTTTCAAAATTTCCCCTATCGGGCTATACGAATTCGAGCAGTTTTTGTTCGTTCATGAACGAATATATGTTCGATGACATTTTAGTTAACGACACCGTATATTTAACAACAAAAATCGCAATGTAAGTAAAATTTGTTTTTATACTTTTATGAAAATAATATTATGTATAAGAATATTTGTCATATATGTACATATATATAATATACATTAATATACAAATGTATATTTAATATTATTTTAAGAATTATTGTTACATTCATATATTAATTTACACGTTCAATATACGTATTTATGTTTTATTATTATTGTGTATGTATTTTAGGGCAAAAATTACTACTGTTAAACAGTTTGAATTGTTGGTGTCATTTATGGAGGAACATCCCGCATTAGCCAAAGGGTATAATGCGACCGCCGATGCCCGCAATTCATCCAAAACACTATGGAATGAAATTAGCAATCGGCTAAACTCCCATGGACCGCCAATTCGAAGTCCGGACCTCTGGAAAAAAGTGTGGTCGGACTTCAAATTTAATATAAAAAAGAGGTTGAAATTAAATAAAATAAGCTTGTCTGAGACGGGGGGAGGCAAATCAAAAACCTTTACGTTTTCGCCTCTAGAAGAAGCTGTCATAAGACTAATAGATTTGAATAGAGCCATTGAAGGAACCGCTGGTACTCGCGAACTTGGTGACAGCAGCTTGGATCTGCCAAATATTAACATCGATTCACCTCCAACTTCACCAATAGGCAATAATGATCAAACTGCAAACACCGATGTTAGCAATATAGAGGCACGAACTCCCAGAACCGGAAGAAAATCTAGGGACAGTTTATTAGAGGCACAAATCAAAATGCAACAAGCGTTTCATGAAAATATTACAAACAAACTAGAATCTCTCACCAATACCGTGGCTGACTCAAGCAAGTCATTGAAGCGACTAGTTCGATTAGAAGGAAAATCCATAGAATTAAGGAAACAGGAAGTTAAATTGAAACAACGGGAAATTGAATTGAAAGAAAAGGAGATTAAATTAAGAGAAATGAGCAGTTTGGATAAACAAAAATTTAAATTAGATGATCTTGAAATAAAAAGGCGCAAATTGGAAATTCAAGAATTGAATATTTGAAGAGACTGTAACAGTATCGACCGGGGAGGGGTCGGCTGTTAACAGAAATTGTTCACTCAGAGGCTTCGGGGCGGTCCTCTCTGGCCGGCTAGAGCTCAGGGTGTTGGGTGTGGGATTTCCCGAAGCATAAGTAAACCGTGTTAGACCGCGATAGTGGGAACAAAGGAGACAATAAGGGAAAACAGGTAAAGGCAGGACCAACTCACCTCACTGCAGCGACTACACTTACCGCTTCATCCTCGCAATTGAGCTCTTAGCTACTCATCATCTGCAAAGCGAAAAAAAATAGCGGATTTCACAACAGAAGCAGAAAAAAGTAAGACCGGTATTATCACTTTGAAATAAAAATATTTGGATTATGCTAGTATAAACAATTCATTATTTAATTTATTGAGCAGAAATAAAGAAAAATTCCGAATTACAATAATGATGAAAATTCCAGCAAAAAAAAATGAGAACATTTGTTTACTTAACCTAACTATGACGTCATACTATTCTACGTTTAACAATAATTTCTAGGAAGTTACGAAAGTATAAATAATTCCTCAAATGAAAAATAAGATAAAAAAAGAGTCATAAACTTTACATAATTATGTGTAGATAACTAGGGGATTTCAGAAATAAAAAAATTTAAATTTAATATAATAAAACTTAACTAATAATCAAAAACCTGAGTGATGACCGATGCAGCATTCCATCATTTTGTCGTATGATTTTATTAGTGGAACGGATTGTATAATCAACCGTTTTATTAATATTGTTTCACACACTAATTATATTGTTTATTAGTATGTTTGTTGTCTATACACTATTATCTGGCACTATTATTGTTATTTATTTATTTATTGTTTTCTTAATTTTCACTCAACTTAAGTTCTAAATTACACATGGGCAAAATCACACCACTTATCATAACCGAATATTTTCGTTACTGGTCGCCTTTGGTTTTAATACAAAACCACTGTTCTAAACGGTTTATTTCGATGAGTTCGAGGCGTCCAACAGAAAAAGTTTTTGGGTTTTTTTTTTCTTCACACCTTATTAGGCTAAACGACACTTGCACTCGGGCTTTTCATTTCTCGAATATCTATTTTCACGACCATTTGGTCAAGCCCACCACTAAATTGATTATGCACTTATTCGATTTTATTACCGTTATAAATTTTGATTTTTGGTTTTTGTTATATATAATTTTTTTTGTTGTTTGTACGGAACTTGAGCTTAATTAACTTAACTTAAAATTATTTTATATAAACTTAATAGACATTTGGCATTTTCTTCATTATTATATGCGTTACTTCTCACTATCTCACTTAAAAGTTTTATTTGAGTTTATTGTTTTTTATTTACACAATATACGATAACCACTCAATTTTTATTTCAAAGTAAAAAAAAAAAAAACATACATTTTTATGGGTATCGACCACGACAAAAGCACAAAATAATTTTTGCTTTTAAAGACAAAAAAAAATCACTATTGTTTCGCTAAGTGATCGAGAACTTAAGAGCCCAAGAATAACAAACCAAAAAAAACTGAACTGATACTTAAAACCGCATTCGAAAAACTGACCCCTCATCCATAAATCAAGCGATATTTATAGATTCAAAAAAAAACAATAGACTCCCACCAAAGATTGGAACGGGACAATCTAGTATGATTTCTCCAACAGAAAAACAACAAACTTTTCGCGGGGTGATACATGAATGGAATTTTGTAATAATAATAAATAAAATAAAAAAAATATACTAATTCAGGGGTATACAACATGTCAAGCTTGGAACACCGTTTGCAGCGCCGGTCGTTACAAGACTACTAACCGATTTTTATCATTTGATGTAAATAATTAACATTTTTCATTTAGAAGTAAATACGCAACCAAAATTGTGATTGAAATCTGCGATATATTAATAAGGAAAACATAATTAAGTAAATAGCAATATATTTTAATAATTTTATTTTGAAATTGAAGTCTGATATGAAATGAATTTAAATAAAAGTTTATGTTATTGAATTTAAAATGTTTTGCCGTGTTCTTCTTGCTGCAATATTATCAGGTTCATTTGATTCTTGATAGTTTTCTCCATGAGAATCTTCATCTACTGTTGTCTCGTTTTCTAAATCATTTGAAACATTATAATAGAGGCACATATTGTGGAGCATGGCGCACACGTTGATTATTTGAGCCGCTTTTTCGGAGTATAGTGTAATTCACGAGCACCCAGTAGACACCGAAACCGAGCTTTTAATAGGCCGATGCACCTTTCAACATTATTTCTCGTTTTCGAATGTACACTATTAAATGAAGCTTCCCTGCTTCCCTGATACCCTGAGTCACCTAATAATGAAAATAAAAATAATAGTAGGAAAGTATAAAATATTGTAGCAAAATGTTTGTATTTACCAAGCAGCCAGTAATTGGAATTATCAGTGTGTCGTCGTTGTAAATGCTGTCGGTAGCTACTTAAACTCCAAACTAACGAGTCATGTGAAGCTCCGCCGTATCTTGCATCAACCGCCATTATGCGCATTTTGTGGTCACATGCCTAGATTGAACGAAAATGTTGAATTAATCTATTATGGAATACAAACATATGGGTTGTAAAAACTTACAATCATTGTATTTACACTGTGCTTGCCCTTCCGATTGAAATACAGATGCTCATTATCAGTCGGACGTACAATGTTGACATGTGTCCCGTCAACGCAGCCAATAACGCCAGGAAATCCGGTTTTACCAAAAAAACAATTTGCCGCCAATTGTTTGTCGCTATCGGATTGACGAAATGATATCCACTTGGCGCATATCCGATTCTCAATTGCGGTGAAAACTTCATCCATCGTTTCGGATACAGTGGACTGCGACATACCGATTAAAAAATCTTGCCCCACACTTTGTTGGTAACTACCCTGAGCTACAAATCTGAGCATAGCTGCAATCTTAATGACGTTTGGAATTGATGTTGCCCGTGCCCGTTTTGGCAAAGCATCGTCAAGCTCTTTCAATAAATAATTCACTGCAGCTTTCGGCAATCTAAACAAACCCAAAAATGTGAAATGTGTAAATATTTGTTATTTTTATCCCCATACATATATATATATATATATATATATATATATATATATATATATATATATATATATATATATATATATATATATATATATATATATATATATATATATATATATATATATATATATATATATATATATATATATATATATATATATATATATATATATATATATATATATATATATATATATATATATATATATATATATATATATATATATATATATATATATATATATATATATATATATATATATATATATATATATATATATATATATATATATATATATATATATATATATATATATATATATATATATATATATATATATATATATATATATATGTATATATATATATTTATATATATATATATAAATATATATATATATATATATATATATATATATATATATATATATATATATATATATATATATATATATATACATATATATATTTATATATATATATATATATATATATATATATATATATATATATATATATATATATATATATATATATATATATTTTAATACTTGTTAACAGAAAAATTGTTTATCTACTTACGTTCTGTCAGGAAGTTGAAAAATATCCGATTTATCTCGAACTTGCCGATATCTAATGGCAGCCGAATTATCCCCCTCATCGCTATCACTTGATAAGTACAAACCTATCGAATCCATTTACGATTTTCACTTTCTAAGTTAATTAAACAATTAAATCAATATTAACGAAATTCTTTTTTTTTAATGAAAAACAATCGAATTTATACACAGAAATTAAATGTCAAACAGTTGACATTTATTGTGACTACACTGTCATTTAAGGCTATTTCACGTAAAAAAAAATTTCCCTATATCTACACTACAAAAAGTCATCTGCAGACATATTATAGCTAACTCGAAGCATGTTAGGCCTTTTACGACGTACGACATTGGTGGAACTATCATTTCTGGAATATTCGGTACTTCGATGGGAGCTATTGCCAGATATGCGAGAAATTGACGTTAATTTGTTGATAGAAATTTGTAGCGTTTTAACAGTAACGTGATCTCTCCGATAATTTGGAAAATAATTCAGGATTAACATTCACATCAACAGACTCACGTTGTCGATAGTCAACAATAAAAAGTCGCTCAATTTCTCCCGATCGGCGTCTATTAAACATTTGCAAGAGGATCAAACATGCTTCAGCTAAATTTTTCCAGCTGACATAGTTAAAATGGTTTTTTAAAATTTCTGTGGCTTTGCTGCAAATTTGCTTTAAATAAACATATAATTTATGGATGTCCTCCTTCGATGGTAAAGCCTCCCTCTTCACTCGTTTTTTCGTAATTTGGTCTTCCATTACTT
The DNA here is from genome assembly GCA_958295665.1 of Tipula vernalis. Classification (NCBI taxonomy): domain Eukaryota; kingdom Metazoa; phylum Arthropoda; class Insecta; order Diptera; family Tipulidae; genus Tipula; species Tipula vernalis. The sequence goes on from OY282558.1 coordinate 306,806,854, forward strand.
TCTTGTTGATTGTTGTTGGATAATCATCTTCATAGAGTATCATGAAATTTTCGACATTTTGTTTTTTTAAATTGTCCTGTTTTTTAATGCATTCAGCAACCAACATCCGAGAACATTTCTTTATTAAGGTACCAAGAGCAGTAGCGTTTGAAGGTGCTCCATATACTCTCTTTTTTGGATCAAATCGGGCAACTTCGTTGACAGCTTTTACTACGACATCATAATATTGCGGATGGAAAATGCATGCAAACTCTTTTATGTTCTTATCTTGCGCCATCACAGCAAGTTTCAAACGACCTAATAATCTCAAATTACCACGTATTAAGTCAACATGTTGATCAAGCGTATATTTATCACAAAATTTATTTCCTGCAATAATTATTAGTTCGTCATATTTGATTGATCTTGTTATGTCATCATCATGCATTCCAGGAACGATTAGTTTTTGCATAACAGGATTTGCTCTAGAATGAACGTACCCCGACATTTTCCGGCCCAACGATGTAACCTCACGAATACCTTTTTTATGACTACCGTTACAATTTCTGTAATGTATACGCAAAGTACGTTTTGAGAAGGAACCTTTACAGTTAGTGCAAACTATGTAGTCCTCAGCGGTGTTTGCAGATTTCGATTGTTGTTGACGACACGTAATAAGTATTCCTGTATTATAATCCGAATTCGTGTTGTGTAAAAAATTTCCTTTTCTTCGGATTTGGTTTATAAGACGTTTTCGAATTAGTGACCTTGCTGGGAACTTTAAAAACTCTTGTACATCGATCTCCTGTAGGTGTGTGGTAGATTGTAAATGTCGTGCAAACTGAGTTACTAATTTCTTGCAATATAAGCAAAAATCCTTTTTCGTTGTTCTTTTTGTACCATTCTTTGAATTTTGCACTACTAAATGGCGTATATCAATGTTTGGCCCGGCCAATGAAATATTGGTACTTCGATGGGAACTATTGCCAGAGATGCGAGACATTGATTTGTTGAGCGAGATTTGTGGCGTTTCAACACTAACATTAAAATCTGGCGTATAGTTTGGATCATTTCCAGAATCTTTGGTTTTTTCGGTAACATCATCTGAATTAATTAAAGAAACAGTTTATTATACAAGAATATCTTAAACGTAGATGAAATATAGCTTCATATTTGAAGCCCTTCAGTTTCATCTTTGAAGAACACCATTCTAATTTTTCTTTATATTTTGATTTAAATCGTTCATTATTTTTTATTTATTTTAAAATTGTAAAATTCTTTAATAATATATGATAAATAAATAAATGACAATACTAAAATACCTGTATTACCTTCATATTCGTCATTGCCATCATCTGCAGACATATTATAGCTAACTCGAAGCATGCTAGGCCTTTTACGACGTACGACATTGGTGGAACTATCATTTCTGGAATATTCGGTACTTCGATGGGAGCTATTGCCAGATATGCGAGAACTTGACGTTAATTTGTTGATAGAAATTTGTGGCGTTTCAACACTAACATTAAAATCTGGCGTATAGTTTGGATCATTTCCAGAATCTTTGGTTTTTTCGGTAACAGCATCTGAATTAATTAAAGAACCAGTTTATTATACAAGAATATCTTAAACGTATTTGTATTTATTGAAATATAGCTTCGTCTTTGAAGAACTTCAGTTTCATTTTTGAAGAACACCATTTTAATTTTTTTAAAATTTTAATTTAAATTGTTCATTATTTTTTATTTATTTTAAAATTGTAAAATTCTTTAATAATATATATAATGATTATTTTTTTTATATGAAATCGTAAATGTTACTGACAAAACTGATTTCTTTACTTAAATAAATAAATGACAATACTAAAATAATAAATATTAGAAACATTAGGTTATCCTGGATAATGAATTACCTTTATATTCGTCGTTGCCATCTTCTGCAACAGCTCCTTTTTTTATTTCCTGGTTGAGTATTTGTTCCAATTTCGTTTTTGTTTCTGCACGAAGTAAAATTTATTTTAAATTAATTTTTGTTTTAATAGTTTATCTTTAATCTAGTGGTTATAACAGTTTCGACATACAGTAATAAACCAGATAATTAATTTTATACAGCAATTGCTTAACTCGTAAATTAACATTTTTTGTTTTCAATTACATATCTGTCATTAATTTTCCCCCAACCAAAAAAATTTAAGCAATTTTCCACAATTTATTTGAAAACTTATTAGTAAATCAAATTGTGAAAATTTTATTATGATTTTTTAGTTGGCGGAAAAATGAGTAACATATAGAATATTGTAAACAAAAAAATGTATTTCTTAAGTTGTGCAAAAATTAAAAAATATTGGTTTTGTGTTGCTTTTTTATTTTCGTCCGTTTCTGTTAATATTTCGGGGACTCACATAAATCAATTTTATTTGTTACAATAAAAAATAAAATGTAATATGTATTATTATGTATACAAAAATACAAAAAAAAAATTATATACAAATTGTAAATATCTATAAAATTTGAATATACAATAGATAAATAAAAAATGTAAGACCTATAGATGCCGGATCATACAATCAAAAATTATTAAAAAATAATGATTTTTGTGATGTACACGGTAACTATAATTGGGCCTTTATTTTTAATGGCAGAAATATATTTATGAACTTACTATTAGTCCCGACTAAAGTTGCAGCATATGACGTCCCTCCTCTATATTTTACCAAACAGTCATCTCCTTCCACAATTTTTATTTTGTTCAATTTAGTTATATAGAACTCTTCATTGTGAAATTTTACTAACGCGAACATTATTACATCCGTAAGTATATAATATCCAAAATCAAATCTAAATTAATAATAAGAAAGTACGAGGTTAATACAACTTCATAAATTCACTTTTCGCTAACTCATACAAAACTTTATAAATCAATTTACTTAAGTTTCATTAAAGAAAACCCTTTTTTATCTTTTACCGGCCAAGAAGTTGAAATTCGACCGAAAAAATATAAAAACGATTTTCTTTAATGCGAATTTTGTAATTTTAACAATTTCAATATCGGTAAACTTTTCACAACTTTTAATTTATAATTTTTACTTACCCGTAAACTTTGTACCATCAATAAATACACAAAAATACGTTATTTTTTAACGCGGAAATTTTTTTTTTTTTAATTTTATTATTTCGAACTTTTCACTTCAAGATTTACAGTTATTATGCATTATGCAAGCAAATGAGTTAGGAGATGAGAGCAGAGAGCATATGATATACATAGTAGAGAATATCAAACTTGTATAACCCAGCAGGAAAATCATTCGAAACCGACCAATGAATCATCAATGACAGTCAAGCCTACACAGTTATTACATGAAATGTAACAGCAGGTACCGTCAGTTACAATACGGAATGGTTAACACAAGTCAACAAAAAAGTCACAGATCTTGAAAATGGTCAGTATCGATGCGATAAGTGTAATGAAGATTTTGGAACCTTCAAATATCGTTTACTATTGAACATGTGTACTATTGAACATGATTGACTGGTAATTTGTGGGCAACGAGCTTCAATGAAATTGCCGAACATTTGTTGGGCAAATCGTCACAAGAGGTGGGCGAGGAAATAGATGGTAATCCAGAAGCAGCAACAAATTAATTCTCACAAATTTATTTTAAACAATTTGTATTAAAATTCCGAATAAAAATTGAATTTTACGGCGATTCTGCTCGTAGCAAATCGATTATTATGTCTGCATCCGAAATTGATGATGAACAATACCAAAACCACCTAATCAAAGAACTACAAGAATTAACTGGAATTGAAAAAATGTAGAAGATTTCCAATACATATTTTCTTTTATTTTATAATCTTAATTTAATATACTTTTGTATCGCTTTACTGGAAAATAAATAAATTTCTTGTTGAAATATGTTCAATGAAAATGATGTCGTTATTTATTCTATTTTTTGTTTGAAGGTAATATATAACAGAGTTACACAAGTATTTAATCGTTATTCATAAGAAGTTCGGACAGACTACACGAAGCGAATTAGGGCCGTTGCCTGGGACGATAAAATCCGCGGTTACCTATGTTTTTTTCTAATAAAACAATTTGCAATAAAAATTTCTAATTTGCAAACAAGAATGGAAATGGCTTATTCGTTAATCTCCAGTCACGCGCATGACTATTTTTTTTGTTTTAATACCTTTTACTCTCTTTTCATTTCGTAGTATGCGATTGGTTATGTTTTTTACACTGTAATCACAACCGTATTTATATACGCTGTTATTTTACTTATACATTCAGCAGTATACATATTTTTACAGCAATAGTATACAATGTAGCAGGCTTTCTAAAGAGAGAATTTTAGCAGGTTTTAGTGTGATACTTTGGTGCATATACTGAATGTCATCATATTCGGTCAAGAAATAACCGAGTTCCTTCATAATTGGCCATATTCCAGAACTTCCTCTAAAAATGATGTAAGAATCAAATTTCCATAGTTTGTACTGAATTTCATCATAATCTGTTAAAAAATAACCGAGTTCCTTTGTAATCGGTCATATTCCAGAACTTCCTCTAAAAATCATGTAAGAATCCCATTTCCATCGTATATACTGAATTTCATCATAATCTGTTAAAAAATAACCGAGTTCCTTCCTAATTGGCCATATTCCAGAACTTCATCTAAAAATCATGTAAGAATCCCATTTCCATCGTATATACTGAATTTCATCATAATCTGTTAAAAAATAACCGAGTTAATTCCTAATTGGCCATATTCCAGAACTTCCTCTAAAAATCATGTAAGAATCCCATTTCCATCGTATATACTGAATTTCATCATAATCTGTAAAAAATAACCGAGTTCCTTCCAAATTGGCCATATTCCAGAACTTCATCTAAAAATCATGTAAGAATCCCATTTCCATCGTATATACTGAATTTCATCATAATCTGTTAAAAAATAACCGAGTTCCTTCCTAATTGGCCATATTCCAGAACTTCATCTAAAAATCATGTAAGAAACACAATTCCATCGTATATACTGAATTTCATCATAATCTGTTAAAAAATAACCGAGTTCCTTCATAATTGGCCATATTCCATAACTTCATCTAAAAATCATGTAAGAATCCCATTTCCATCTTATATACTGAATTTCATCATAATCTGTTAAAAAATAACCGAGTTAAATCCTAATTGGCCATATTCCAGAACTTTCTCTAAAAATCATGTAAGAACCCCATTTCCATCGTATATACTGAATTTCATCATAATCTGTTAAAAAATAACCGAGTTCCTTCCTAATTGGCCATATTCCAGAACTTCATCTAAAAATCATGTAAGAATCCCATTTCCATCGTATATACTGAATTTCATGATAATCTGTTAAAAAAAAACCGAGTTCCTTCCTAATTGGCCATATTCCAGAACTTCATCTAAAAATCATGTAAGAATCCCATTTCCATCGTATATACTGAATTTTATCATAAGCTGTTAAAAAATAACCGAGTTCCTTCTAATTGGCCATATTCCAGAACTTCCTCTAAAAATCATGTAAGAATCCCATTTCCATCGTATATACTGAATTTCATCATAATCTGTTAAAAAATAACCGAGTTCCTTCCTAATTGGCCATATTCCAGAACTTCCTCTGAAAATCATATAAGAATCCCATTTTCATCGTACATACTGAATTTCATCATAATCTGTAAAAAAATAACCGAGTTCCTTCCTAATTGGCCATATTCCAGAACTTCCTCTAAAAATCATATAAGAATCCCATTTTCATCGTACATACTGAATTTCATCATAATCGGTCAAGAAATAACCGAGTTCCTTCATAATTGGCCATATTCCAGAACTTCATCTAAACATCATGTAAGAATCCCATTTCCATCGTATATACTGAATTTCATCATAATCTGTTAAAAAATAACCGAGTTCCTTCCTAATTGGCCATATTCCAGAACTTCATTTAAAAATCATGTAAGAAACACATTTCCATCGTATATACTGAATTTCATCATAATCTGTTAAAAAATAACCGAGTTCCTGCATAATTGGCCATATTTCATAACTTCATCTAAAAATCATGTAAGAATCCCATTTCCATCGTATATACTGAATTTCATCATAATCTGTTAAAAAATAACCGAGGTCCTTTGTAATCGGCCATATTCCAGAACTTCCTCTAAAAATCATGTAAGAATCCCATTTCCATCGTATATACTGAATTTCATCATAATCTGTTAAAAAATAACCGAGTTCCTTCCTAATTGGCCATATTCCAGAACTTCATCTAAAAATCATGTAAGAATCCCATTTCCATCGTATATACTGAATTTCATCATAATCTGTTAAAAAATAACCGAGTTCCTTCCTAATTGGCCATATTCCAGAACTTCATCTAAAAATCATGTAAGAATCCCATTCCCATCGTATATACGAATTTCATCATATTTGGTTAAAATCGGTCCTTAGACGGAATTATTCCGGGTATGACGATATTCGTCTTATGAGAGTCATGTCGCCAAACTATCCGTTAAATATAGTTTTTACATAAGTCGCCAAAGTATCCCTTAAATATATGAATACTTTGACGACAGTCGCCAAAGTATACAAAAGTCGTCAAACTATCCATTAAATACATTTTTCGTCGCCAAACTATCCGTTAAACACACATATATATATATATATATATATATATATATATATATATATATATATATATATATATATATATATATATATATATATACTATATAATTTTGGATTTCACGTTTATAAAACATAAAAAAATTATTTATTCACAAATTTCTTTTTTATTACAGAATTTTATTACACGATTTAACCCGATTTTATTACAAATTCGAACTTAACATTTTTAAATCATAATTATAACTAACTACTTTTTCTTATTTTATCTATTTATAATGATTTTGAAAATGCTTATTCTACATATTTAATCTAAAAAGTATATGAAGTATTATTATTTATTGTAATTTGGAAAAAGTGCTTATGCTACTTATTTTATCTAAAAAGAGTTTATTTATCCTCACATTACATTGATGTCTGGTCATTGGCTTGGCGTGATCTATTTAAATGATATGCGCGTGGCGATATAGCATCCGGTTAAACTATGTATTCAGCATATTACTATAACTCCTCCCGGGGGTGGAGAAAGGGCGTCCGCGTCCTTTGTTCTAATTCCTGCGTCCTTAAGTAGGTCTGAATATGATTAACTTAATTCTTCTGACCATGATTGATTTGCGGTGTCCTCTTTTATTGTAGTTGTCTGCTTGTGAATACAAATGTAGAAGATTGAAGCTATTATGCTGAATGATGAGAATGACACTCCTCCTGAAAGTGACCATATCCACGTTTGGTGATCTATTTGTCTAAGATGTACTTTTTGTAACCGCTTCCTATTTTCTATTTTTTCCTGAGCGATTTCATCAACATTTAGCTCTGTGATGAGTTGGCGCGTAGCCTCAAGATTGTGGAATGTGCCTTGACATAGTTTCACTTTTTATCTCGAACGATTGGAATCTTTTGTTTCCGAACGTTATTGTACAATTCTGAAATGATATTAAAAAATTTCCTTCCAACGTTCTGTTGTCGGGACCACAATCTGACGATAGAGTTTCATTTTTAGCATTACTTATTACCAGTTTATTTTCAGTCACAAATTGCAATGTTGTTTCTGTTTCTAGTCTTACATTGCAATGACTTTTTGTGCCCATTACTAAAGGTTTGATACAGCTATCTTTAAATTCCTGAATGTCGGAGTGTTTCTGCACAAAATTGTGATAATTTGTCGTTGTAAACAATTTCTTGTCTGCTTTGATGAGATATTGTGGGTATTTACTGATGATCGTGTTGTTGATGATTAATGGCATTATCATTAGTGCTGTTGAGGTTTCGTCCTCTAGTTTTGGAATATGTAGGATGTAAAGAAGGATTTCATCATTCATTGCTATTTTAGGAGTAATATATTGCAGAGCTTGATCGGGTAGGGAGATGGTCACACCTTGGTTGGTCATTAAATCCTTTATCAAGATGATCTCTTTCAGAGAAAGGATTTTGTTGCTTGGTAATTCCGATTCTGTTCTAATTATTGCTTCTTGGATGTCTTCTAGGACGCTGTTAACCGTATCGATGTTTATTATTGTTGTGATTGACTCGATTTCGTTCAATATTATCTTATTAGCCATCGTAGTGTTTGCTAGCGCCTTGTTTACAATATCCGTAATTAACTGTATTCGTTTATTAATTTTTTCATTTATTTGGAATTGTTGATTGTTCTGATTTATTAGATCATCCATTGAACTGTTGATAATTCTTAAATCCTGCGCGTCTGGAGTTCCGGCTATCCACTTCCATGCTGAGCTCAAAGTGTCCCATCTTTTATGCCTTGTAATGTGTTTGGGTTTAATTTGATAAAAGTTATCATACAATTTTTTTAATTTTTGTTCTACTATTTTCTTTATTTCTAAGTTATCGTCTACTTTACTATTAACAAACTTATTTATTGATTCTATCGTATTTTCTAAGTTTTTTAAATTTATTGAATGTACTAATTTAATATTTCCCATTTGTAATTTACATTCATTTGTTTTTATTATCACAATTGGGTCTTCATACAAATTCCTTATCTTTAACTTTTGTGTTCTGCCAAATTTAACTATTACTATTAACATTAATAATTTTAAAAACATTTTTCTGAAATGGATAAAAAATTTAGTTATTCCTTTTTATCCTCTTTATTTTATTTATATTTCTTTTGATATTTCTGTTTGTTTTGAAAGTTTTGTTTTGTATATTTTTAGCTATCATTTCTATACCTCTTGTTTGTGTCTTTCCAGTTGGTCTTCTGGTAGATTAGGAGGGTTCTCTTTATGTACATTTTTCTCAATAATTTTATTTCTTGTTTTCTCTAAATTCCTGGTAATTTCGGAGAAAATGATTTTGGCTTTGTCCGTAATGGTTCTAGGGTCGATTGTATTGTCCTGATTGAAGGTAACTTCATTTGGAGTGAAACCAGTGGAAGAGTGAATGGAATTATTATAGAGAGCTACCGCTAATTCTATGATATTTGTAGTTGTTCCCTTGAGGAGTTTATTTTTATTTGTATAGTACATTTCTATAATGGTGGAATGCGTCTTCTCTATTTGTCCGTTTGATTCGGACGATGACGCATAGTCAATTTTAACGTTTAGTTTACTTAAATACTCCCTGAATTGGATAGATTGAAAAGTTGTTTCATGATCAGTAATTATTGTATTCGGTATGCCGAATAAAGTAGGTTTTTCGATTTGATTTCTATCATCTGTAGGTGTTTCGAAAACCAGTCGATTATCGACAAAAAGCTACTCTTATTAATAGAAAAGATATCTACGTGTATTCTCTCCAATGGTTTGTGTGTATTCGGTCTTGGGGATATTTTTATATTAAATGGCTTTCTATCGTATTTGTGCCTATTACATACCTTACAGGAATTTGTATAGCTTTTTATTTTTTTTACGATATTTGGGAAAAAATATGACTTTCTGATTTGTTTTTCTACTTCTTGTGTCCCTCTGTGAGCCCTTTCGTGTTCTCTTATTATTATTGAATCTTGCCTAGCTTCGCTTGTTACATCTTCTACTATTTTTGTTACAAATACAAAGTGACCTTTTATTGAAAAGTCTTCTCTAAATGATTCTTGTATGATACCGTGTAGGTTTCCTGCTGGGGCTAAGATAGCCGATTGTTTCTCGCTATGATAATTTTTCAGAATGTGTGTAATATCTTCTTTGTTAAATGTTGGTTTTGCAATTATTGTGCGATTATATTTTGGGAATATCTTCTCTGTGATTGTTGTGTCGATGTTTGCTATTTTGAACAGAATCTGATTCCTGTAATAATTCACGGGGCGCTCGGATATATGAATAAAGTATTCATCGGAGGTGTTTGCCGAGTGCACAGTATTACTATCACCTGTGGTGTTACCTTGGTTTTGTGGTGAGTTTCCAAAATAGTTTTTATTCGAACTATCTGTCGTTCTGCCAGATTCACGTGAAGTAGTACTGGCTTCTTCATTAAAATTTATCTCTGAGGTCCCCTCAACCGCAGGTATTCTACTTAGGGCATCAGCCACGACGTTGGTTTTTCCTTCCTTGTATATTACCTCGTAGTCGAAATTTTCTACTTCCAATCGCCAACGCAGTATTTTTGAATTTTTTTCTGATCTCTTAATGAAAGTTAAAGGTTTGTGATCGGTGATCAAAGTGAACTTATTACCGTATAGGTAGGCTTGGGATTTTTTACTGCCCAGATAATCTCTAATGCTTCTTTTTCATTAGTTGCGTATCTGCATTTGTCAATATAAAATTTTTCGAAAAGTCCGGGTATGCTAGGATTTGGTCTGTGGTAAGAATTCTTTTTAGAGTGTTGAATGCATCCACGTAAGCTGGATCTTTCATATCGATTACTTGGTATTTTTTAAGTATTTCGATATTGGTTTTGCGAGTTTAGAATAATCTCTTATGAAACGTCTATAATATCCTGAGAGTCCTAGAAATTGATAATTTCTTTCGGGCTTTTAGGTAAAGGCCAATCCAGGATCTTTTTTATCTTATCAGGATTTGGTTTGACTCCGTTTTGAGTGATTATGTGGCCTAGAAACTCTGTCTCTCTTTTCAGGAATTCGCATTTGTCTAGTTGAATTTTGAGATTAAATTGTTCTAATCGTTTTAAGACTTTTCCGATATTCTTTATATGGTTGTCCAAATTGTACCCTACTATATCGTCTAAATATACGTAGCATACATCCCCCACTAGGCCGTTCAATACATGATTCATCGCCCGTTGGAATGTTGCTGGACCATTCTTTAATCCAAAGGGCATACGAGTGAACTCGAAATGACCCTTATCTGTGGAAAATGCCGTTTTTTCTTGGTACTTCTCGTCCATCTGGATTTGGTGGAATCCTGATTTCAGATCTAGCGTTGAGAAGTATACGGATTTCCCGAGGCTATCAAGGATTTCCTCGATTTGTGGAATCGGAAATTTATCATTCATAGTTTTCTCATTTAACTTCCGATAGTCTATCACCACTCTCACTTTCCGGATTCCTGATGCGTCAGGTTTTTTTGGCACTACCCAAATTGGAGATGAATATGGGCTTTTAGAATGGCGTATAATCCCACTATCCAACAATTCTTGGATATGATCGGTCACATCCTTTTTATAGTGGTATGGATATCTATATGTTTTTGTGTGGCTGTTATCTGTGGTTACTATTTTATGCTTAATTACTGTTGTGGAGGACAGTTTCTCATCTTCTCGCAACAGCACTTTCTGATTGTTGTAAATGGTGTCAATTAATTGGTCTTTCTCTGTTTTATTTAAATGATCTATTCTAATTAGGTTTTCTATGGTGCTTTTGTTGATTGTTGAATTCAATTTAACCGGAATTGGTTGTATTGATTCGAAATTATTTATTATCAGAGCTAATTTAGGTAATTGAATGGGTGGTTCAGGACTACTTATTAGTATATTCACTGTTGACCTATTGTTTTCAGCTTTATAGATTCCTGGACTCAGAGTGATTTCTTCGTTTAATATTTTGTACTCGAACACTGCCCAGTCTCCATCTGTTTTTGTTTAAAATGTTATTACGTGATGGTAAAAGCTATCCGTTGGATAGATAATACCGATAGAATTTAATTTCTTTATCGTTTAAACGTATTGTGCTATTGTCATAATTTAGCGTTCATTTCCGCCATAGATTCCGACCCTAATATACCGTCGAAAAATTTATGGAAATCGAATTCATAATAGTATAATCTTGGTAAATCATGACCAAGAAAATTAAATTTTCCCACTTTTGTTACAGTTTGTGTTCCCAGTATATAGTATTCCTAATTGAGGTATTTTTTGTCTCTGGAGTCTTGAACTGTTTGAAAATTTTCCGAGTATGGATCTTGTTCCTCCTGGAAATTTTCCATATTTGTTGTTTCAATATCACCCTTTTCTATGATTACTTCATGATTGTTCACGAGTTTCTTATTGAATGTATTTCGTGATCTTGCTGAAGGATCAACTTCCATTGGTGTTTCTTGTGTTGACCAATTGCGATAATTTTGTTCTTTATTTTCTTTGGGTTTTATTTGACATTGATTGACTCTCGATTGCATTGGGCCAACCTGGTTGGTCCTTTGTGAATTAAAATTAGTATGATAGGTTTTTTAGTATTATTTGAAATACATTCATTCGTACTAAATTTACAGAGAAAAGCGTAACCTTCCTCTGTTGTCTTTGGTTTCGCCGCCTGGGCGAAACCGAAATATGGCTTCCTTAAGCCTGAAATAAAAGCGGCTAATGCGTCTTCTTCGGTAAATGTCAGGATCGCTTGCCAAGAATTATAATATATGGGATTTTGTTTTGATAATCCTTTAATGTTTTGGACTATCTCTTTCGTTTTATTGTAGTAGCTTAGAACCGACATGTTATCGGTTTGCTTGTTCGCCCAAAGTTGGGATTTATAAAATGATAATTCTTGTTTATCGCCCAAGGCGTCTAACAAGATCTGTTTTATTTCTGGAAAGGTCTCTGGATCACCGGCTAGACATAATATGTCCCGTGCCCTCCCCTCTATTTTATTTCTAACGGCCTGGATGTACATTTGAAATTGTTAATGTGCAACCAGTGGTTGAAATATTTTTAACGTTTCTTCGGCTGTTTTCAGCCAAGATATTACTTGCTTTCGATTACCGTCAAAATACGGAATTGCTTTTATTGGGTCTGGGATCCTAAAAAGGTCTAATGCTTGCCTATTTTCAATTAATTCTTCTTTTGGGGCCTCATTCCATGCCTCAGTTTTTTGGTTTAAGTACACCAGTGCTTGATCATGTTCAATTTGTTTGAGGCTTAGCTGCTTTAGTTGCTCCGCTATCGCCCCTAATTGACCCATGACCTGATCCATTTCTGTCATTTCAGTTGGATCTAACTTTATACTCCTACTAGCTATAAAGTTTTTGATCAGTTTATCTTTCCTTTTATGGAAAATCTTGTGATTATCTTATAACTCACAGATATAGCTTACTGATCTATAAATATATTATTATTATTTTTTTTTTTTTTTGAATACCGTGCCTATCTTGTGGTACACGAGTATTATATATGGGTAAGAGAAAAAAAAAATAAATAAAATAATTTCTTACCTTGTACGGGGTTGAATTTTACGTCTATCCTGTAGTGCGTAAACTCAATTCGTAATGCTGTCGTTGAGAGCTGGTTTTGAGTATGTATACTTATATAATGTTGCGCGGCGGAATCACAACTCTATTGAACGGTTAATAACCCTTAGTTCTAGATGTCACGAAACAAAAAAAAAACACAGTTTTTCTTATACGAGACGCGACGGATTCTCTTGAGAATTAGATTTTTTTTTCACTAATTCAGGCACTGTTTAACACGACACTACACAAAACTCTACCGCACGGCTGCGCCAATTTTGGATTTCACGTTTAATAAAACATAAAAAAATTATTTATTCACAAATTTCTTTTTTATTACAGAATTTTATTACACGATTTAACCCGAGTTTATTACAAATTCGAACTTAACGTTTTTAAATCATAGTTTTATGAGTTTGTATAAAATAATAATTCGTAATTTTTCTCAATAAATTATATTTTAGAGCTTAGTGCCAACTGTTGAAAGTAAAAAAAACTATTTTGGCTTTTACTTTGTGCAAAACTTCATTCCTATACGAATAGGAGTAACTTTTACCCAAGTAAGACGGCAAATAACAATTAATTTCGTGAATGAATCAGTTCGAATATCACTTAATAGTGCTTAATGTTTTTATGTCATCTGCTGTCAAAACAAATTTGTTTGTATTTACTTAATTAAATAAGTGTTTTAAAAAAAATAAAATATAAAAAAATATATTAAAATAATGGACGAAGTACTGTTAAAGGTATTATATATTTGTTTGTGTTTTATATAAAAGCTAAACGCCACTGCATAAATAGCATCAGGACATAGATTTTATGACCAACATCTATGCCCATGTCTAGGCTTATACATTCAAAAATTAGGACACAATAATAAACACATAAAATATGTAATTTTAAAATGTCCTTATTTATGTTTGGTAGAAAAATAAAATTTTTGATTCCCTTAATTAATACCACCACAAATTTTTTTGTCACGGATTTTTATGCGGTGGATGAAGCTATGCATATTTAAATATGCATTCATTCAAGTATGTGATGTTCATATTTTAAGTACTCCATAATATTACATAGATTTGTCGAGTATCGTCCCACGATACACGTAATTTTGAATTATTATGCCCAAATATGGACGCCAGGGTATGTGATTTTATCACCCAATGTTTGCAAATAAGACACACTCACTTTGATTAAAACTTTATAATTATTAGTTTATTTGTGTATTTATATATTTATTAATTACAAAATTTGGACAAGTCCAGTCGGAAATATTGCCCACCACTGTTCCGATAAAAATCACGGTTATTATTATTTTATTAATTAGATTTTTTAACTTTTTATTTTAGGAGAAAAAAATGTCTTGCGACCTATTCCAAGCAGAAAAAAAAGTAGATAGCTATGCCAATAACCAGGCGATGAATATCGTCCTCGCGAAGATGTTTTATTTTGTGTTTCTGTGTCAGGAATACAACTCGTGTTGACACACGAGAAAAATCGTAATGTCAAAATTTGATGTTCTATTGAACACGAGATGGAACCACAGAGAAATATCACTCAAGTTTAGATTGAGGAAAATAATGTTAACAAGATGGGGCAAATGTCACAAAATATAATTTAGTGTTCGATTATATTTTGTGTACATGTCATCTCGTTAGATGGCGAAAGAAAATACGTTACGCAAAGAGATATCTTATGCGTAAACCCTATGTGTCTGTGGTGGTGAATGTATTGCAATTTATATAAACACATAATTAATTTGTTGATTGCAATGCGTGAGCCGCTACAGATTCAACGGTATTTTACTCAGAGACAAATGTTGAGGTGTTGAATATAGATGATGAAAGTATGAATCGCCGAGATTTACTTTTAGAAAAATGAATAAGAAAATACATTTTATAGTTATTTATTTCATTGGTTTATTAACCTTTTGAAATTTAATTTAAATAAAAAATGTTTAAATAAAAATAATTAATTATTTTTTTAATGCATTAATAGTATCCATTAATTCTTTGTGCCGCATTTGTTTCCTTTCATCAAGAAGCAGCAGTAGCTCCTTTCTTTGCTTAAATAATAGTTGTTTATTTTCCATCTTTCGCTTTCTACTATGTTTCGGGATATTCGTGGATGTTGAAGGTGAGTGTGAGTGTGGTGATTGAATATTTGGTGAAACGGTGGTGATAGAAGAAAATGGGCCCACGTTTCGTAAACAGTCGGCGGAGCTTACTGATTGAGGTTTTGGTGCAAGGTTGATAGGTAAGGGTGCAACAGGATTTGTTAACAAAACATTAGGAAAAAATTATCCAGTATCATTTTACGGAAGGCTGGAAATAGTTATATAAGTATTTGATGGTAGGCTGGAAGAGAAAGATTCAAGGTTTACATTAAGTTCGCTGGATGATGAAGTTTCAAATAAGGAATCGACCGAATATTCGGAATCATAAAAGGGATTCAGTAATTGAAGGGGTCTTAATGTAGAAATTTAAAAAAAAAATATGCTGGTGTAGATTGCAAGGGTGTGGAACGATGTTTTGGAATTAAATGGTGCATGGAGGCTTCTGAAGACATAGAAAAAAGGGCGCTGGAACGACCACAAACAGGTCGATCACCAAATATTTCATCCAGTTCTTTTCAAACGGAATCAGTTTTGGTGATTCACCAGTTTGATTTGAATTATCCTTAGCGGTCTTATATGCTCTCTCTAACGTTTTTATTTTATTAACTATCCCATCGACTGTTAATGGTGATTCCTAAAAATAATTCTAAATTACTATTTTTTCTACTTGTATAAATATAATCCATTGAAGTAAGGCCTTCAAGGAGGTTAGCATAGGCAAATTGATTCCTCCTTGGCTGCTCAAATTCTCTTTTTCTATTGCTGTAAAAAAATAGTAAAGCCTTTGTTTCTTTGTTTGTCGAGTATCCTCTTTCTCTATATTCGTTGATCGTTGTACTAAAATAAATATCAAAAATTGTATTTAAATATAAAATTTTCATTTTTTTTTTTATACTCGTACATAGTTAAACAGTTTTTATAAACGAATTAATTATAAATTTTATTATTAAAACATTATTTTTCCGTCTTATCTTTCCGTTTATATATTTATTTTTTCGAAAATATTTTTAAATGAATTTTAATTGTTGACTGATCACTTGATCGAAAAGTTTTTTTTATTAATTTATTTGTTGTTTACATATACATATTTCTCGTGTGTTTTAAGATTGTACACTTTTTGGTACTTATCTGTTAATTCACCCCAATTATTTTATTTTTATTTTTTATAGAAATCATTTATTCATTTAAATTTAAATTTAATTATTTTTAGACTTTTGTCGTCACTTGAAAAATTTGCGGTACATCTATCAGAAGAAGCGATACGAGCGATACCATTTCTTTGATCTGTGTCTGCAAGGTTGACGTAGCATTAACGAAGAATTAAATCCGCAATTCGCCCCAATAGATTCGTCGATACTATACTAACCCAACGAATTAAGCCAACCACAAAATAATTAGAAACATTTGTGGTAGAACTATCAGTAGAAACGATTTGGGGTGAATTAACAGACAAGTACCCACTTTTTATTTAAATTTATTTTTATTGAGTTTTTTGCTTTGTTTAAAATGATGTCCCCGAAGATGACGAACAAGTTGAAATTTTGGACGGAAAAATAATATTTTAATAATAAAATTTATAATTCATTTGTATACTGTCGAAGAACAATTTTGACTAAGATGGTGGTTCTCTTCTCCGGTGTCCAAGTTTTGGATAACCTCCAAAATAACTTTACCAACGTCTAACCTATTTTTGGCCTTTAAAGAGTTTGGTTCTTTTTGTGGTACTTCAACTTGTGTTGCCACATCTGTACTAACTTCCGTCGAATAGTTTGAGATGATATTAAAATAAAAATCATGAGTAAATATTAATTATTAATAATATTAGTATTAATGAATATTTAAAATAAATTTCAAAAATGCATACCTTGGTGAATCTAAACACGGTAATAAAAATTGAAGGGTATCCATATGCATCCATTTTCATTTTTTGCCAGCACTACGGGTGTATTTTTGTCGAACCGCATATAGTGGAAAAATGTATCTTTTAGATTTTTCCATTTTGATTTATGTACATTCTAAAACTAAGTAAATCATATCAAATTTAATGTTAAACCAGTGGGGATTCGTATTTGATGTATATATTTAATTAATTTATTTACAGAATTTTATTAATAAGAAGCAAACGAATCTGAATCTGATTCAATTATGATTCAAATAGGAATCTTATATGTACTTATATACGTATTCATATCGTATTTAGGAATGACTCCGCCGATGAATAAAGTTTATTATTTAATAACAATTATTTAATTACCTGTCGGATTTAGCACCTGTGCAATTGCGATTGCTGTAATCGCTATGTTGTTTGTTGAAGAGCAAAGTATGAGCGCTCACCTCTAAAATGAGTAGTTCCTCGTAGTTCAATTTATACTATAGATGGGGTACTCCAGTTATATGAATTATATGCCCGGTATAGGTGGACCACTTTGGGTACCACACCCTATGTATATATGTATATGTAGGCACGAATTTTATAAATATGAACACCACAATAGGATTATAATTCAATTTTATTGCACAAGATATTTAAATTGTTATTATAAATACACTTTTTGAACTAATTAATACAGAATTTATTATAAAGAATTTATTATAAATTACCACCAAGTAATTTGCATGTGAATTATGTCCACCAAAAATGTTAACCCAAAATTAACTAAAATAATGGGAAAAAACTACTTTAATTTTAACTAAAACAAATTAAATTGAACAACAATATGAATTAAAAATAATAAATTACAAATTAAAACGGAAATATATACTTAATAAAATAAGAAATAAAATCAAAATAACTTAATGAAAAATTTAATGGTACACACAAGAAAAGCAAAACACAAATTGAAAATATAATGAAGAATATTTGACAAATAAATGACGTCATGTAATATTCATCTATATTTTGAGCAAAACCTAAGTGGCTAACTTCAACTTTCTGTACTGAAATACAATTATGTAGTAGTATTGAATTTTTTCATATGTCGTAAACGCAGCATAAGCGAGAGGAAAACGAACTCCGAACTGTCAAAATAAAACAAAACGAGAAGCCGAGTTTATGTGGATTGTATTTTTGGTTTTGTTTTTTCCCAATAAACGTATCGCACGGAATTCCATATGAAAATCAGTACGAAAGATTCACTCGGAACGAGGATTCCAGTAATATTCTTACACGGATTTCCGTGTTGTTAGCCAAAGAAAAGTGGCACAAAAATTCCAAGTATGTATGTGAATTAGCACAGCATGTGGATTTCCGAATATAAATTGTACTAATTTCCGTGTGAAAATTACACGTAATTCTTAGTACATTTCACACAGATTTCCTTGTAAATATAAAACGGATTTTCCTATGAATTATAGAACGGATTTTCTTAGATTTATATTCTCATTTTCTTCATTATAAATAAAAAAATTTGCAGAATATTTTTTGAAAAAATATTTTCTTTATTTAGTAATTAATTCATATATATACATACTATTCAATGTACAAAATTCAATAATAAAAATTGTAAAAAAAAATATTGTTCAGGTAATTCATTCATTCATTTAGAATATTGTTAAATCCTTTTGGTAATTCATATTGTTACCCAACGAATCCAACGATACCAGATACCATAACTAGATATAAATAACTAAATATTATATAAAGGATAATTTTAAATTTGGTTTTATTTTGGACGCTTCCTTATCCTGTCTTTGGCTAATTGAAACCACTTCTTGATGATAAGGGTGACTTCTTCATCATTTGAATTTTGAAAACGTCGCAAAGCTGAATCTACAAAGAATATTTAAATTACAAAAAATTAGTAAAGCTATAATATTTTAATGTACAATAGTACCTTTTAATAATTTAATTATTAAATAATTTTTTATCGTTATATTTTTTTGATGGCCAAACCACGAAAAATTTGCTGCGACGTCATCTAACATAATTCTTTTTAAATTACACCTTGTATACTTTGTTAAGTCATTGATGTTGACATCAAATACGGTTTTCTATAAAAATGTATAAGAAATTATGAAAATACAAACAATTTAATTAAAACAATAGTAATACATACCAAATATTTCTCGCTGTTTGGATCTTTTCGTATCTTTTCTTCTAAATTAATTAACTCCTCTGATGTTTTTGTTGGGAGATTTAAATTATTAGTCTTATCTAAATTTGTAGCAGCCTGTTTCGAATTTTGATGTCTTAATAGCACCAGTTCTCTTATCATACTTCTTTGATTGGAGACTATTGTATCACAAGTTTTTTGCAGTTCGTCCAGTTTATTTTCATGAATTTTTAAAAGTTGATAATTTCTGGCTACGGTTGGGTGTGCCTCTGGTTCTTTTTCTAGAATTTGTTTGTAAATTAGAAAATTATCGTTTATTGTTCTTATAATATTTATTTGTCAGAGATTTAATGTTTCATATTATCAGCGGAAAAAATAAAAAAATATTTGTATTTACTTTGACGTTCTAGAATGAAGAAGGTATTAAACATTTCCAAAACTTCGTAGTAAATTATAACAACTATGACTACATTCCTAACTATAAGATAAAATAATAAATTTAGTTACAAATATTACCTTTCATTGTTCGATCAATTTCTTCCTCCGAAGAATCGGAATCCTCTACATGTGGGCGCTTTTTCAAGCAATCCGCTTGACTTTTTTCTGTTGATGTAGTAGGTATAATTTTATTGATTTTTAAAAAATTCTGATATCCCAACTCTTCATCCGACCAACAAAATGATTCCCCAGATTCTTCCAGGTTGCGAACACTATGGTTGATTTTTCCGCCTGAAATTAAAATTGGAAAGGTTATTTAACTTCGAAAAAGGTTTAAATATTTAATTTTATTCAACGTACCTTTTTTATTAAATATAGTTGGTGATAGTTGCTCGAATTGCGACATTCTGTAAAATAAATAAATGATATATCATGACATAAATGGGATAAATATTATTTCTGATTTATTAGTTAGTGCCACAATTTTATGTTTAATTGCACTAATATCAAATTGTCTTAATAAAATATGATCATTAACTGTAGGATATGTATAATAAATTTGAAGGTCTCCAGATTCTATCGGCGAATTAAAATAATTTTGTAAATTTGAAATAAAGTATCCAACAACTGATATATCACAATCTTCTTTTTGAATACGTTGAATTTTGAATACTCGGTTATCAATCGAGCAATAATTGTTCGGGGGAATTACGGAAAACAAATGGTTTTCAAATAATAATTCTCGGTATGACAAATCATCCAACTGATATTGAACTGTAGCATATGGTATTACACAATCTATATTTTCAATATGATGTTCTGCTTCTAATTGCCTATTTCTAAGTTGCTGCAAGGGCTGTGATTTCTTTTTAATGGTGCGTTTCAATTCCTGCATGTGGTTTTCAAACCTGAAAGCACTGTAGCTGTCTACATTACCAAACTTTAAAACATCGGCAGGAATGTGAATTAGGTTATGAACATTATATGACAATGAATGTTCTCCATATAAATTTCCAAATTTTTTTACATATTCCTTTATCATAGCCTTTGCACATTCATTATTTCGAAAACACTCATTTTTATCACACAATATACGTATTGAGCAAAATAATAATAAAAAGTGATTGTAATACGTTTGAGGTAATACTCCGTTCAAAGCATGAATTCCAGTGTAGCATAAAAACTGCCGTAGCTCCGTTGCTTTCCACCTGTCTAGTTCTTTCAATGACCGTGGTTTTCTAGAAAATTCTTTGGGTATAGATGATTTCAAAACTTTCAATTTGTCATCAATTTCTTCAATATTTGAAATTGACAAAGAAAACTCTTTTTTCCTAACCGATATCCAATATCTTAATGTTTGCCGCATAACACCGAGAAGCACACAATGCATAAAATCTACTGGAAATTGTGATACACAACCAATATTAATTTTTTCAAGTTCCAGTTTGTTTAAATTTTTATGATAATTAATTTGTTGTCTATGACGAAATCCAGCATCGGTTCTCAAGCGCTTGTCAATCTCTGGATAAACCACTCTTCGATCAATGTAACATCCTCTAACCTCACATTTAGAACATCCATAATAACCAGTGTGACCTTTAACTTGTAGTATGAAAGATTTCGCTGGAGCGTCACACAGAAAAGCACGAATTTCCACTTTATATACGACTTCGTTAACTTTTATACCATTTAATTGAAGATGTTTTGTTTCACTTACAAATTGTCTTAAAAAACTGTTGCTACAGCTGGGTTTTGTATACCCGTGATAAGCTCCAATCAAAAACACATCTTTCAAACCTACCACATTTCCCAATATAGGCCACAATTGGCTATTAGAGCTTTTGGACAAAGGTAGACCGTCAATGCCAATGTCAATAATTATAACGTCCATATTAAACTTTTTGGGTTTGCTTAATAAAAGTTTTAGTTTATGCTCAAGTCCGAAGTGTAAATATGAACCAGCACCCATTGGTGTTAATTCTATTTTTTTGGGAGTTTTTTTCACGGTTCTACAATCTTTTGGAAGCTCTGGATGATATTTTTTCAAAATTCTTAATAGAGAATTCATCGCCTCATTAGTGGTATTATGTTTTGATGCCCATTCGGCTAACTCAGTTTCCAAATCAAGAAAATGATTTTTATTTTCGTCATTATCCGAGTTCCTTGATAAATCATTTGCCGTGAAATACAAATTAGTAGATTCTTTTATATTATCACAACTATTATTATTATTAAATTCGCCTTCCACATAACTACCCATAGCTTCTTCATTTTCACAATTATTATAAGAATTAATTTCAATTTTATTTACGTCAAGCACAGAAAAGTTAAGTAAATCATTAACTTTGTTTTTTATTTGTCTAAAATACGTTCGTTTAGACATATTTAAATATATTAACTGATTTACAAAATTATTATATCATAAAAATATAATAATTACCTTAAATTAAACAAAACACAAATGGCGTCCAGTCTGAAGTAAAGATACTATAGTAATGGCGGAAATGTGTGCGCATGCATTTACATTATTTATTGAATTGTGTACAGTACGACTTTCAACTCGGATTTCCGTATTAAAACTGCAGTACTAATACGGAGTTGGAAATAAAGTTTATTGGGTTTTTTGTTGGCACGTACACTGTAAATTGCATATGATTGATATTCGGTGCTTGTTGGTTCGGTGCTTGTTGGTGAAACAGTTGTGGTTGCTTAATAAGGTATGAGACAGCGCTGATATATGTGATTGATATATCGCGGTAATAAATGAATTATATAATTTGTGTGTGTTTGTTATATTGTTGCGATGAACGAATGAAATATGAGTGAGGCGCTACAATACTTTGCTCGCGGCTTCAACACAACAACTAACAGAACTTTATGGATTGAATGTACAAATTGAGGTTAGGTAAAAAATATACTCGTACGAATATTAGTACTCGTACTAATAAAAATTATGTGGAACGCGAGTGGATCACATTTTTGTTTTTTTTTTGCGAATGGGCGAGTAGGGTAAAGTGGGGCAGAATCGCCACATTTTTGTAAAATCTCGGTAGAAAAATTATTATTGAATTTTTTTTAAATCGGTAAACGGTAATAAATACTTCCGTATTTTCTAAACCAATTGTGAATGTAAGGATTTTTCCTTATTATGACAAAACATTTTTTTCTAATTTCTGCTTGAACTCCATAGAAAGATGAAAGTGCCCCGGCCCGGGGTACTTTCGCCAAACGAAGGGGCACTTTCGTCAACGCAACTATTTTAGTAGAATCGATACTAATACACATTATAAATAAAAGAATTTTTTAAAATAAATAAAATAAAAACATATATATTCAATAAAATATTAAATTTAAACTTAAACGTATTCAATATAAATTATAAAAATAAAAATAAACGTTGGTATAATTCAGTCTTCTCCTTTTTAAACTAACTCATAAAGGCACTTACCTACTGGCCGTCTTTTATCGAACGTTATACTTCGTCAAATCAATTGCAAAATAATACCTTTTTTCTTGACGGGATGTTCCCGGAGGATGCTCTGGTGTTGGCAGCTTCATATGAACATCATTTCTATAAATTAATGAAATGTCTTCTTTGCTTGGTTCAACAAATATTTGACTTGTAGCATGTTTGCGCAAGAAGCTTACGATGTAGGAGTTATTAGCTTCCACTTCGGTTATTTGACCCACGTAAAATATTGAAACACTCTTTACTATAAACTTAACTAAAACGTATGTCCCCTTTTCTAGTACATCGGTGTCGATAAGAAGCATTTCTGGATTTGGATCTAAATTGGATATTTCTTCATCCCAAAAAGAGCCCACTGATTTATCAGATTCGGCATAAGATATTACGTCAGAATCAGTTTCAGACGAAGAAATTTGAATTTTCGGAATTTTTGTTCTCGTTAATTTCTTTTGCTTAAATGATTTTATTTTTGGTTTAACAATTGTTGAATTTTTTGATTTTAGTAACTCTATTCTTTGCTTTTCTGGTGTGGATGTAAAAATTCTTGATTTACCTATTCTTTTGGATTGGGTTATTCTTTTAATCCGTGAGATAGGACGAACTTCTTCAGGACTCATCATAGTTTGAATGGAATTTCCTTTTAAAATAATCCTACTGTTGTGAGTGATATCGGTTTCTGCACCAACGTCAGAGAGCAGGTCACACTAGACTTCATCCAATTCATCTGAAATTTATTATTTTTTTATAATATATAATTTGTAACAAAAATATAGGTAATTTTACCCACCATTGACCACAAAATCATCATCTTCGAAGATCATTGTATTATATGGGTAAATTCCTGTCGCTGAAAACCCTTTTTGGATATTTTCTGGTGAAAACGCTTTTAAAAATGGAGATTTGGTTAGTCCAGCCACATCGTATATGCTTATAGCTTTTCCTGGGTTCGTTGTCATGAAATCATTGTATGATGATTTGCAATATTTTTTAAACGGTCCGAAAATGGACACGTCGAGTGGTTGCATTTTGTGAGAGGTATGTGGTGGAAACGACAGCATTATGATGCCATTTTCCCGACCATACATAATAGATTCTATTGAGCAATGCGAAATGTGATTATCCATCAGTAATAGAATTGGACTGTCAGCGGTGCATTTGGTAAATTTTTTAATATGTCGCAAAACCTCAACAAAAATCTCCGCATTGATCCATCCACTCTTCGAATTAAAAGCTGCAGATCCTGTCACACTACCGATTGTAAACCTTTCGTTGTAACGAGCTCGGGGATAAATGTAAACGGGCGGTATATGATTACCTGCAGCGTTTATAATTCCCACGAGTGTTATTAGTGATCCACGTTCTGCAGACACGGTTTGAGATACGCTACGCTGTCCTTTTTCTGCAATTATCTAGAAAGAAGTAAAACAGTTTTTAAACGACAAAGAACACAAATTTTAAAATGTTTACCTTTGGGGGATCCACAACAGTGCTAATTCCAGTTTCGTCTAAGTTGAAGATATCTTTTGCAGTGAAAGAAAACTTATCCAAACATATCTTTAGGTTGAAAAAAAAGTCATTTACAGCACTCCTATTAAACCCTCTGAGTCGAGCCACACTGGTTTTTTCACTCTTTCTCAAAGTCAAGGAAGGATTCCTTTTAATAAAGCCAATCAGCCAGTCTATACCTGCTTTATTATTTAAATCCCATGAGGAGGGGTGAGCAATATTATTTTTATTTGCAAATTCATAAGCGAAGTTTCTAGCAGCTTGATAACTTAAGCCATATTGCAATTTAGAGCACTTTTTCATGTAGTTAGCAATTTCGTTTTCTTGACTTATTGTGAATACTTGCCAAACTGCGTATTTAGATTGTAATTTAAATAAATCTTCATTTTCACTGAGCTCATTTCCGGAATCTGAGCCATCTAGCGCTAGTGGATCAATCGAACTTATTTTTTTCTTAAGCCTGCTGTTCAATGTGGTTCTTTTAATATTATATTTCAAAGAAGCACTTGTCGGTGTTTCGATTTTTTTCAGAACATCTGAAATCGCATGTTTTAAATTATCTTCGTTAATCGCAGCTCTTTCGGTTTTTTTTTATATAATTACGCACCATCTTTCTCCTATAAAATCAAAATTAAACACCAAAATTAATAAAAGTGGCACGCTCGACAGTATTAAGGGGCACATTTGTCAAAGACGAAACTGCCCCGTAACAACTTGGCGAATGTGCCCCAAGTAGCAAAAAAAATACTAAATAAAGAAATTTAATTAATTATTTTCGATTGATTAATTCACACACTAACACTTTAAAGATAATTAATTTATCTAACTATATTCAATGAAACACTCAACAAAACTAAAAAAATGCTTAATAAAAAATCTTACGTTATACATACCAAATATTACACAATACTGGGGAAAAACACGATTATGCGTGTATTTTGGTTGCGTTTTCAATGATGACTGTAAAAGTACAGAGAAACATTTGAAATAATAACGGCATGATTCAGTACTTTTTTCAGATTTTTTAAACGCTGTGAAGGTAGCTAAACATAGCTTGACGAAAGTGCCCCGATGACGAAACTGCCCCACTTTACCTTCGTTTTTTATACGAATTTTCTATTTCTTCCTATT
This sequence comes from Tipula vernalis, assembly GCA_958295665.1. Classification (NCBI taxonomy): domain Eukaryota; kingdom Metazoa; phylum Arthropoda; class Insecta; order Diptera; family Tipulidae; genus Tipula; species Tipula vernalis. The sequence goes on from OY282558.1 coordinate 306,832,759, forward strand.
TAAAATGTTTTTAATGTACAATTTAATTTATTTTGATTGAAATCATTATGATAATACCGAAGATAGAGAAATATTTTGTATTTTCGTTTATTTTCTGTTATTATTTTTTCAAAAAAGTTTACTCGCAGTTCGCTATTCGCGTTTGGTGTGAGTAGTCTCTTAGTAGTTTTTGGTTCCTAGTTTGATTGTTTTTTTTTTTATAAAAAAATATTTGTTCAAATTAGGCTTGCCACTTAGAAAACAACGATGGAACTCTTACGGATGGAAGTTAGAGAACTGAAATTACGGATAGTATTAGAGGCATGAAGACCAGATTTTTTAACTCAACCAAAGAGGCCAAAGAAATCCGAAATAGATTTGCCGACTATTTCAATAACGAAGGAGCTGTACTTTGGCAAATGGACAAAATTTAGTAATTTATTTAACAGAATAATCGTACTTAATTTTATTAATTAAAATATAAAAATTGTATTTCAATTTAGAAAATTTTCTTCCAGCTTCTTTATTAAATATAATTTGTTTTTTTTTTAAACCGTGCAAGATTTAATAATTTCCAATTCCGCCTCGCTTCCATACTCTTCGTTGAGGAATTTCAATTCCAATGCCACAAATTCCTCAAAAGCATCTTGTGCTGTTCTTGGCAGTGGAGGTGGAACTGGTGATGATGAACTCGGCACTGGCTGTGAAGTGCGGCAGTTCGACAGGATTTACAATGCCTGTTTTTTAATTTCCAAATGTTCTCTTGAGATCTCCCAATGTGTGGCCGCCGATGTGTTTTGTCCTAAAAATAAAAGAATGTTTGTTACGATTGGAAACATTTTTGAACCACTTGCAGGATCTCATGAAGACGTAATAAAAACTGACCATGTGCATACAAAACATAAGTGACTAAATTACTATTTAATTAGTCAAAAATAATTTCAAATTTAATTAATTTACTGATTAATTAAATTTATTAAATTAAAATTATTTCTTTCAAAAGGTTTATTATTTATATCAATGTTAAAGCAGTTAATGCGCCGTTGCATTAAAAATTTATAATGCACAAATATTTTTAATAATGACTGTTTGTCTGTCTACACACAGAGAAAAGCGTTGTAAAATTCAACAAAAAATGCGATGAAATTCATTGCAAATGCAATGAAATTCCAACCCATTACAACCGTAATAACATTTACTGTATAATGTAGCAAAACGTGATAGTAGTAGAATTAATTACCGGCGAAGTAAAATTAATTACAATGTAATAAAATATTGTTCTATATTTGTAGTAAAATTTATTGTAACCGTAATCAGTTTTATTAGCTTTTTACTACAATCTTGTAGTAGAACTGATTACAGCCGATGTAGAATCCTTTACAATGTATTGAAATGGCTTTCTATATTTTTAGTAAAAATTACTACAAAGGTAATTCAATTTATTAGCTTCTTAGTAAAACTTTGTAATGGAATTTATTATAGCAGAAGTATAATCGATTGCAGCTTAGTAAAAAGATAAATACATTTATCGCACAATATACTACAACCGTAGTAAGACTTACTTGCAAATTGTAGTATAATATTATATTGTACTACAATCGAAATAAACTTAGGATTCTAAAATAAAATAATCCGCTGTAAAAAATTTAAATTGAAACACACGATTAATTTTTAATTTAACTTTTATTGGTAATATAAAAATGTCAATATTTATTATTTCTAAATTATCTTAAATCGAAGGGCCAGTCTACCATCAGACAACTTGTGAGACAAACTAGGATAGCACTGAAATTCACAAATATTATAAAGACTTATGTTTTCTAAGTTGTCTTTTAGAATAAATGCATTCAAATGTATATCATAGGCAGAGAACATTTTTGTAGAGACTACATTTCAATTATTTTATATATAACTTTGTCATTTTACTTGGATAAAAAGAATTCAGATTTATACGAAGTTCCCCTAAAATTTAAATCATTTGCGAAAATCTGGATACCATTAATTCCAAATTCGTTTAGTTGTTTGAAGTAAGACTTTTCGGAGACACATAGTTTAATACTTTTATTAATTTCAATGATTTTATCAACATTCTCACAATAGAAAAAGTGTGCTAATTTAAAAGACTGTTTGACTGCAATAGAGTAGCAAAGATTTCTACGTGAAGTAATAGACTGAGCATATTGTTTTATTTCTTTGTGTTTGCTTTCATTTCGCATACTCCACATCATTTTTAAAGGACCTACTCTTTTAATTACTGTTGCATAATGAGTTAAAAAATGTGCTTTTGGTTTTAGAGGCTCATTAAAAAGCTCTATATAATCTCTGTTATGGAGTGCCCACTGGACTTGCTAGTTCTGTAAGGTCGTCGTTGTTAAATGTTGAATTCATGCATAAATCGACCAGTTTTTGGAGATTTAAAAAAACATCCAAACTTTATCATGTTCTGGTATAAAATTCCATACCATCAAAGAAAAAAAGAAAACGAAACAATTTGTTTCACTTGCTTGCATATTTAAGTTTCTGTTTTGTGGAACTTCTAGTTTTATGGGAAGTGACATATTTTTTGAATCTATAATGCCGTAGTCAAATAGTTGCTTACGGTCATTTAAATCCTCCAAAGAAAAGAACTTTTCTTATATGAAGTACAAAATAATAAGGCACATATCATTTTTTAACACTCCTTCAAACAGATCATGCATTATATCGACTGAGATATTGACTACGGCATGAAATGAAGGCAAGGCGTTAAAAATACACGATTCTGAAATCCCTGTCGATTTAGGGTCTTTAAGTGCTAAATCGGATGTATAATTATCAACTGTTCTCAAGTTAGATTCTATTTCATAGCAAATGTGTTGTGTTTCTGATTTTGTTGTTTTGCAAATTCTGCAAAAGTAAAGCGCCGAAAATGATGACCGAAACCCAAGTATTTTATTCAATCCAAGATTATCTCCCGTCACTAATCCTAAAATGAAATAAACCCTTTTTTTGACGCTCCCTTTTTCAATTACCAAGCCGTTAGGTTCATTAAAATTTGTAATAGATTATAAAGGATGTCATCGCGCTCATATTTTTTGAAATAGGCCGACTTTATTAAAATAACAGGTAGAATATTATTCAGAAGAGAACGCTTATATTAAGGTAAAGTAGGAAAATTCAAGTAAAAGGCAGAAATTGAATTTACGCCTGAGTGTGAACCTAAGACATTATCTGGGTCGAAGTCATCATTATACAGGAAGTACGGTATGGCAATTTTCTTTTCTTTAAAAAATTTGGAATTTGTTTCTCTCCAAACAAAATTGTTGTTGAGAAATCAGGTAACTACGGCTTTTTTTACGCCGTTCAACTAATCCTTTTCTCCTTAAATTTTTTAGAGTGTTATTGTAGTTGTATAGAATTGGCCTCTGGCTTGGCCGCCGTTGCCATTTTCAACAAAATAACATTTCTGAAATATGTAATAATAATATTTAGTCAATTCTGTCAGATTTTAAAAATAGAAAAGACATTATAGTTGTGTGTTCCAAATTTCAGTCCAACTATTTTGTAGCATGCATCCACTTACTCGCATCTTGAACCCCGAATAATTATAAAAAATTTATCTTCGTTGTAGGGAACTGGTTTATTGAACAAATAAAAAATATATATATATAAATAAACTGTTTTACAATAAATATAATATAAGTATAATATAATTTAAAATAAATAACATCTAATATAATAAACTACCTTGTTCTATTTTCACTTATATTTAGAAATTATAATTTATTACATATATGTATATGGACGCGATCCAACATTTTCGTCCATCCAACTCAAGAATATTTACTCAAAAAAAAGAAAATGTAATGACATTCTTGTTTTGTTTTTTCTTTTTGTTGCATTAATACACATCGATGATTACGCTAAATTTTATATTATAGCGAGCACATGAACTAAAGAAAACGTTGTTCCGTGGGTAATATTTCGATCTCGAATTTGCGTGTTGGTATTGCTTTATTATAATTGTTCTTGTTTTAATTTGTTCTTGTGCAATTGTCAAACGGTGAGTATGTGCATCGCAAATAAAAATTTTAATAAAAATAAATTAATTTTATTTTTATTTTCAGATTTTTAATAAATTGTCGAGATCACAATCCTCGACATTACTCCCCCTTCAGCGACAGCGTACGATAATTGATTTATCGGTGGTGAAATGTTTCATGTTAAACATGAAAAATATGAAATGATTTAGCGTGATTAATTTGTTGCCATTTCATTTCCCATAAATCAACATCGTTTTGTTTAAGCTTCATTAAGTTTATCATACGCGTTATGATGATTCCATGATAGAAAATTTTTAGGACGGTATAAAATTAATACTTCAGGTTATGTGACAAATCGAATCGAACAGACTTTTTGTTATTCCGTGATTCATTCGTGCAAGTCGCGTCAGTTTGCAGATATGCTGGCTTTAACCGATCGATGGAAATGATTTGATTGGTTCCATTTACATCTACGATGAACTGTTTCCGTAATTTTCGAATGACTTTGTAAGGGCCCTCATACGGCGGTGACAATCCAGTTCTTATCTTGTCAACCCTTACAAATACAAAATCACAGCTTTCGAGCGCTGTAGGAATATATACAGTAGGACGACCACTGTTTCTACATTCGGACGGTCGAACCTTCTTAAAATACTCGCGGAGTTTTTCGACAAAGTCAGATTGCGAAATCACCATATCGGATGAACCTGTGAAAAGTTCCCCTGGAACGCATAACGATTGCCCATATACCATATCAGCTGGACAACACTTCATTTCTTCCTTTATTGCCACTCGCATTCCCAGTAGAATTATAGGCAGTTCCTTAGTCCATTGTACATTGTCTTTGGAGTAAATGGAAGCTTTCAACGTTCGATGAAACCGCTCGACTAAACCATTTGATTACGGGTGGTACGATGTTGTGCGAATTCTATTAATTCCGAGTAATTTTGTCAGTTCCTGGAAAAGTCGTGATTCGAACTGAGTTCCACGATCAGTTGTAATGCGTTTTGGACAACCAAATCGAGATATATATTCGGAAACAAAAATCTTTGCAACTGTTGCCGTTGACATGTCCCTCATTGGATACGCCTCGGGCCATCTGGTATATCTGTCCACCAAAGTCAATAGGTATGAATAACCTTCTGACGGAGGCATCGGACCAACAATATCCATATGGATATGTTCAAACCTGTGATCTGGTATTTCGAATTTTCCGTATTCCGATTTAGTATGACGGTGTACCTTCGCTCGAGTCGTTATCGCAGTTTTATGAACATCCTCTTCCGCTACCGGTATGTGGTGATATGCACGCACAAGGTCAATCTTCGAATAAATTTTGCAACCGAATAAGTTGCTAGAAAAATTCTGGATATGCGGTATGGGATATCGGTCTGGCGTTGTAATTGCATTTAATTGCCGATAGTCCCCGCACGGCCTCCAGTCGTTCGCGCTCTTTTTGGCCACCATGTGTAACGGAGAGGATGCTTGAGATGAAGATGGTCTGCAAATTCCAAGGCTGACCATGTCATCGAATGCTTGTTTCGCGGCTTTGTGACGAACTGGGTCGAGTCGTCGAGGTCTCGAAAATGGTAATCTTCCTTCTGTCGCTATATAATGCACTACATTATGCATAACTGGAAGATCATATCTTGGATTTTGTGTTAATGTAGGAAAATCACGCAGAATTTTACTGAATTCGTTCTCATCTAGTCTATTAATTTTCACGGTGGGAACGTCTTCACGAGCATATATCGCGTTAACTGATATCGAAGTTTCACTATCACGAAGTTGTTTCTTTCCTAAGTCTACCACCAAACCAAACTTGGTCAAAAAATCGGCTCCAATGATAGGACGAGAAACATCTGCTACTGTAAAAACGTGTGAAAACTCGCGCCGTAGTCCAAGATCAATTGTAAGCATTTTCGTCCCGAACGTTTTTATGCTAGAACCATTTGCGGCTGAAAGTAAATTTGTAATGTCCTGTTTAATATTATCACATCGTGTGTATGGAACCACTGATATATCTGCACCAGTGTCTATGAGGAATTTTAGTTTGTTAATTGGATCAAATAGAAAAAGGCGGCGAGAATGGGGTAAACTACTGATTACCGCCGTATCAGCAGCCTTTAAGCGTTTTTTGAACTGGTAGAACTGGCTTGCGTTTTGTATTGACACGGTTCGCGACATTGCCGTGCTTTATCACCAAATCTATAGTGATACCAACAATATGGTTTACCTCCATTAGAACTGCTACGACCTCGGCTGCGATCACGATAGTTTCGATTTGACATCTGTGAAAGGGAACGACTACGAGAACGGGCCAAACCCCTGACCTGGTTTATTTCTTTCTCCATTGCTCTAAATCTATTTGTCATTTCCGCTATAGCTGCACATAGACCGATGATCTCGTTGTTACCAGCAACCGGTGGAGTTGATTCTCGGCATGTCATGCCCGCGATGTTCATTGGGTTTGAAGTCTCCCAAATTTTATCCGCGATTGTTGTCAATTCGGTAGTAGACGTTTTTCCCGTCGCAACTAGAGCTATATTAATATTAGAGGGCAAACGTCGCATCCATAATCTTAATATCAAGTCTCTAGAATAAGACTTTGATGGACCCGCTAAAAGCTCCATTGATCTATAAAATTCGGAAGGTTTTTGATCGCCCATTTGTGAGTTGGATAAGAGTGATTCTAACCGTCGCTCCTCGCTTAATGAGTGCCTCTCAATTAGTTCTTTCTTTAAAGTGCTATACATATGCGCGCTCGGGGGATTCTGAACTATATCTAGTACCGATAAAATGACTTCTTGAGGAAGTGATGCAACCACGTGATCAAATTTAGTTTGATCTTGAACCACATTCCGCAAACTGAATTGTGATTCGGCCTGTATAAACCACGCCGAAGGACACGTTGCCCAAAATGTTGGCAATTTCACTGTTATCGCGGATACTGAAGAATCGTTCTTCATCGAATCATCACTGTTGGTATGTTTTCCTTCGCTTTGACCGGGGATACTTTTGGTAGGGCTACTCATCGTTGAACTTTGCACCCCAAAAAAAATCTAATACACAACACTCTTTAACACACAAATATATAAGAACGTCTCTCAATACATTCAAAATCGACGTGCGAAACCATAACGCGGTGCAAACAATTGAACAGACAATCTTGGATCGTGTTATCTTACAACTTATACTTAAAATTATTAAAACGTTACTTAAAACTAATAAATATGTTGTATTTAAAATTATATATATGAATATATTTAATTGAAAAATTATTTTGATTAAACACTATGTGCATTTAATTATTTTCTATTTTTTTACACGCACACATAAAAACGGCAATACCCGTTGAACAAACTGCGATAAATGTTGACCTTGACATCACCCGTTGAAAATTTTCAAAAACCATTCATCTACGGAATGGTGTGTTGTTACAGTATTTTGATTAACCGTTAGATGCGTTTATTCAACAACCGGTGAAAAATGTGACGACCTTGTCACCATGCGCGTGAAACTCGAATTTTAACGCGAATTTTCTCGTATTTTCGCGAGCAATTATTTATTCGCGTTTTACTTGTATTAAAAAAAAATTTTGGTTACCTTATATCGGTTGTGAAAAATAGCTCCAAGTCCCTTTGCTTCTATTATTATTATTCGGTTTGATACGTGGATTTTAGTGCTCTTAATTTCTCAAAATTCTCCACTGATCACGTCGGGGTCACCAATATAGTTGTGTGTTCCAAATTTCAGTCCAACTATTTTGTAGCATGCATCCACTTACTCGCATCTTGAACCCCGAATAATTATAAAAAATTTATCTTCGTTGTAGGGAACTGGTTTATTGAACAAATAAAAAATATATATATAAATAAACTGTTTTACAATAAATATAATATAAGTATAATATAATTTAAAATAAATAACATCTAATATAATAATCTACCTTGTTCTATTTTCACTTATATTTAGAAATTATAATTTATTACATATATGTATATGGACGCGATCCAACATTGACGTCCATCCAACTCAAGAATATTTACTCAAAAAAAAGAAAATGTAATGACATTCTTGTTTTGTTTTTTCTTTTTGTTGCATTAATACACATCGATGATTACGCTAAATTTTATATTATAGCGAGCACATGAACTAAAGAAAACGTTGTTCCGTGGGTAATATTTCGATCTCGAATTTGCGTGTTGGTATTGCTTTATTATAATTGTTCTTGTTTTAATTTATTCTTGTGCAATTGTCAAACGGTGAGTATGTGCATCGCAAATAAAAATTTTAATAAAAATAAATTAATTTTATTTTTATTTTCAGATTTTTAATAAATTGTCGAGATCACAATCCTCGACAACATATACCTTTATTTCAAATGGGAATAATTTTACTAAATCATTAGCAATGATCTTACATTCTTTTGCACCAATTAGAATGTCATTAAATATTGCATATTCAACAATTATTGCTATAAGTTCCTTTCTCTCACTGGAGTTAAAAGGAACCTTTTTCTCAAATAAATTTCTCCCACGGATATTAGATTTTAATATATCCTCAATGTTCTATAAATAAAGAAAAAAAAAAGAAGCAGACTAAGAATTCAATTTCTACTTAACCATCGTTTACGATACTTACTAACTCCTTAAGTGATTTAGATGATTTAGTTTCCGGTGATGAAACCCAATCCATAACAGATACAGACCCCATCGAAACCATATCCGCCAATGATCTTGCGGGGATATTCTAATAAACGAAAATTTTAATTGAGAAGACTGCAAAGAACTAAATATAATACCTTCGAAATTCTCCACTCCACTAATTTGGATTTAAATAAAATTCTGGCACGCATTTGTGATGCTGGTATAAGAATATCAATGTCCGGAAAAGTTATCTGTTGCAGACAATTAACATCTAGATTTTGATCTAATTAATTTTAAAAATACGTATACAGCTTGTGGAATTTTCGGCATACATGAAGAGGTAATAGTTTAATACTTACCATGAAACATTTGACAAAGTTCTGGAAGACCCCATTTTAGTAAAAGATTTTTTACAGCCTCCACTCCATTTCCACTTGAAGTATCATCACTCGGTTCTGGCTGATTTATTTCTGTATAAACTTATACGGTGTATGGGCTATCTTCTGCAGATCCATCCACTGTCTCAATTTGAATAGGACTTACCACATAGAATCTGGTTTCTGATTCGGTTACCTCATTAACACTATCACCACTGTCATCAACACCACTTACGTCATCCTGTTTCTCCATTTTATATTTCGCGGATTATAGCAAAGTAGTTAATTACAAATATAAATGCTTATCTATATAACATTTAATAATTTACGTTGTTTAGCTTTTAATATACTTTAAAATTATACGAATTTTTTCATAATGCCTCTCCTTGTTATTCATCATCCAGGACAACACAATCGTTTAGATTTTTAGTATTAAAAATTCAAAAAAATGTACACGATCTGGTATAACATTCGTAACTTGTAATTTTATTCTAATTACATATAATAATTTAGAAAAATAAATATATATGTGTAATTATACTATTTTTACGATTTTTATTTAACGTGTCTAAAACGCGGTTTGTATGAAGTTCAAAATAGTTATAATAAAATTCGCTAAAACACGTTATGAATTTGGAAAAAATCGTTCATAACAAAACCGAACAACTTAGTACAGGTGTAGTACTTTGGTACTACAAATATTCATTTTATATTTTATATTTTAATTTGATGTGTAATTAAATTTTATTAGAAGTGCAGTTAAATTTCTTCACCTTTAGCACTCAATATTTGATTTGTTTCATAAAGTAGTGAAATTAACTGCGTTCGTCGTAAAACTCCATTGTAATCACATTTGATTACACTCGTAGTAACTATTAATACATTATTTGGTATTTTTACAATACTTGAAGTAAATTTCACTATCGAGAAGTAGAATTTTATTACATTTGTAGTATTTGGTGATAAATTTGTGAAAACATAAAAAGTAGCGGTAAATTGGTTATTATATTTAATATAAACTTAATATACATAGACTTTTAAACACGTTACACAAAAGTCATGAAATTCGTGTAATTATACATAAATATTTTTCTAAATTATTATATGTAATTAAAGTAAAATTAAAAGTTACGGATGTTAAAAGAACTTGTATATAGGATTTTTAAATGATGATAACTAACACGTTGAAATTTGGACAAGCCATATGAAAAAATTCTTTATATTATATTAAAAGCTAAACTATACACTTTAATCTTAATTTTAATGTTTATTTCACCAACAAATGTGTACTTACTAAAACACTAAATCACTTAATCACTCACTGCCACGTAAAAATTAAAACAAAGGAAACTAAATAAGTAATAAATATTATTATTCCTTACTGCACGAAAAACCACTTTATAATGAACAATTTCAAATGGCAAATCTTTTACCCTCATTTCTGTAAAAAAAAAACATTTCAAATTTTATTAAAATTTAAAATTTTCATTACTGGCAATTTAACATACTTATAGATGTAGCTATTTCCTCCCAAATTCGCTGCCTTATTATTTTATTTTTATACTCCCCATTTTGGAGATCCCAAAGACAAGGATTGGCCCGAACGGCTTCAATTAAGGCCTCTAAAATTTTATAATGTATATTATAAATAATTTTAAAATATCACTATATAATTCACTATTCCAAGTTAAATAAATGTATATATGGGTAGAGCGCTTTTACACTAGCCGACACGATACCAATATGTCGGCGTCGATATATCAGTGCCGATATTGTTGGATCACAAATGCATAGATGTATGTAGGATGCTTTAGCCGATACATCACCGATTTATCGGTGCCGATACACCGATATTTTTTATCGGACGATAAATCGGGGACATCGTGATCCCCTGTTGTATCGGTACACTGAAAAAAAAATTGTTCAAATTAACCAAAATCATAATCACATTGAAAAATTCTTGATCAATATACAACCGATCAAGATTTACTTTCAAATAGATTTTATAATTTATCATTGGCTGACTGAATAATTCAACAAATATTTATCAATAACAAAAATAATTTTTTCTTATGGAATATTTTTATTTGATTAATTTCATTTTTCTATTTAATAATATTTTATCATATAGAGTTACCGTAAATCAAATTGAAAAGTTATATAAATTAAAATTTATTCATTTCATCAATTGTCATTGTTTTATAAAATAAATAAAACTCAATAAATTTGTTATTAAATTCAATTTTTAATTTAATTCAGTTTTACTTCATACATTTATTTTTATATACATATATTATTTCGTGCTTAGTTAGAATCGTTGCCGCAATTTTTTATTTGTTTGATTAAACTGACGATTGTCGTATGGTTTACGTCATAGTTTGTTTCAATTTTAAAAAAATACGATTGGATGAAGTTCCAAACTAAAACACATGACGGAGGATATTGCAAGTTAAACAACATAAACACATTAAAGCATATTTCTATTGCTTTTAAAATTGAATATAATTTATATCTTATTCCATTATAATAAACCAAAAATTCTTCGGGCTCCATAATCGATCCAATTACGATTAATATTGGTTGTATTGGAATGTGTAGTTTCTTAAGATTATTAATGCAATCTTCCGCATGTGGAGCAGTTTTGCAAATTTTTATAAATGACTCTTGAGAATCACCAATACTATATTTTTTTATCTTTTTTGATGAATCACTAAAATTGTTTGGATTAATTGCTATTTTTCCGACTGGTGGTAAAATTACGTGTAATAAATATAATAATGCTATGTTTCGCGAGTCTGCAAAAAACAATAATTGAGCTTATGTTAATCATTCATTTAAAGAATAAACTAAGAAACAGTTTTTTAAATTACAATTTTAAGGTTAAATACTTACTTTCTGATGTTTCGGATTTAATAGCACTGGTGAAAATGTTTTTAAATTGAGGATCTTTAATTTTATTTTCCATAATTTTGGACAGTGCCTTAGAGGTTGAATCCCAGTTTGTGATGATAGTTTGGCAATGTGGGTACAACTGTTGAAAATCAATTTCGACCTATTTGTAGCCCAACAATTGCTTGTACTGGGGCCATTTTTGAATAATATCATAGCTGGATGTTGCACTCATTAGAGACTCGCAAATCACTTTTAAACGGTACTTTCTAGTATTTTTCCATAACTGTTCGAGCTCTTCCCAGCAACAGTTCTGATTTTCCAAACATTTTAATGCATCAGAAACATTATTTTCAGTATCTACATAAAATATCAAGAAGATTTGTATAATAATATCTATTATGGTTTGAAATATAAAACTAGACTAATTAAATAAAATATGACTTACCAAAGTACAAAGCAATACTAGTTCTTAAAGTCTTGTCTGATTCTCGAATTTCTTATTTTCTTTTCTCAATCAAACCTGCACGTTTCATCAAACGGGTAGAATTAAAATACTTTGTATATACTTTAGATATCATTGGTTTTGATTTTTCCTTAATGTAATAGAGATCCTGCAAGAGAAAACAAAACCAGTTACTGATAATAATATATAAAAATACAAAAATGGGCTTATCAGTCCAACATATATACAAAGGAAAACTACTTTAACTAAGTTTTCATCTCTTTATTACGCCCAACGTTTCGACAAAGATTTTTTTTGTCATCTTCAGGGGCTATACTATAATGCGGAAAAAATAACATTAACAAAACAAATTTCTTTACATTATTTTATACACCAACAAGATGTTTTTACAATAAGCAAAAAACTACTTACAAGGTTATTAAAACAAATTAAAATTGGAAAATACAATATTAAGAGTAAAATTAAAAATTAAAAAACTATTATAAAGCACACCATGTGCATTTCTTTTTTTTTATAAAATTTGTTAAAGATGTCAAAAATGGACGCACTGAAGTTCGAAGACTTTACAAACAGTAGTGAAGAAGTAAACAAATTTATTTTTTTTACTTATTTGCTGGTTTTCATCATAAGTTATGACAAACGTCTACGTTTATGTGGAATGGGAGAAAAGACCATTTCATAAAATCTAAAATCATCAACGTCACGCCTTTCACGGGGAAATATCATCAACGTCACGCCTTTTATTGTAAGTGTTTTGAGTATAGATATGGGGATTTAATTATCTATTCATTTGATTATTAAAACACCATAAATTTTATTTATTTAAATAAATCTTTATTATTTATTATATGTATTTAATGTATTTTTTAAAAGAACGTTATAACCTTTAAATATGCATATCGTTCATACTATATTTATATTTACTTTTAGTACATATAGTAATGAACCGCATATTTCGAATATCTATTTTCAACTGACATTTTATTTTCAAACAAAATGTTTGTTGGGTAAAAAAGCTATGTTTTTATGAACACTGCGTTTAGGGGAGAATGTAAGCGTTCCATATTTTATTGAACTCTATGATTGCTTCTATTTGTTTACTCACTTGTTGACAATACGAATCTGAACAAATAATTTTTGGATAGGATTTATTTAGGAATATATCACCACAATACTCCCCTTCCAGTAGATTCTGTATGAATTTACGTATAAGTGAGTAAGTATCGTTCGTCTGAAATAATTGAATTTTGTGATTGTGTGAAGTCTTGTGGTATTATTGTTTGTATCGTGACGGTGTTCTGATAATTCGTCTTGATCTTGTTTGAGTCGGTTCTGTAGGTGGTTTTTGTTGTAAATCGAAAGTAACTTTTTTTGTTGATGTAGTTTTACCGTTCTCTGAAACTATTAATTGTTGGTCGAAATTTGGTCTATTGGTTTTAGTAGTTGGTGTTTGTACGTCTTGAGTGTTTTCCAAATGACACGGTTTTAGTCTGTCGATTGATACTTTGACCGGTTTGCCTTTAATTTCAAGTGTAAAAGTTTTATCTGTTTTCTCTATAACTCTGTAGGGTCCTGTGTACGGCGGTTCAAGTGATTTCCGTAATGCGTCCGTCCGTAAGAAAACATGAGATGAGGAAGGCAAGTCTTTTGAAATGAAAATTTTGTTCGTAGAATGCCGAGATGCTGGTGTTGGTCGTATTTCTTTGAAATGATTTTTCAAATTTTGAACGAAATCGTTTTGTGAAATTTTGGTATCGGAAGATTGATCAAAAAATTGTCCAGGAATTCGAACAGTGGATCCATAAACTAGTTCTGCTGGTGTAGTTTTTAGTTCTTCGCTGTAAGTGGTACGAAGTCCCAGTAGAATTGTCGGTAAAATGTTAGCCCAATCTGGTCTGTTGTGACACATAATGGCTGATTTGATGGTGCGATGCCATCTTTCAATCATGCCATTACATTTTGGATTGTAGCTAGTTGTACGTCGATGTTGGAAGCCTAAAAGTGTAGATAATTCCGAAAATAAATGTGATTCGAATTGAGCCCCCTGATCTGTAACGATGAATTCTGGCACGCCGAATCGAGCTATCCAAGTTGAATATACGGCAAATGCGACAGTGACAGCAGTCATGTCCGGCACTGGCACCGCCTCAGCCCAACGCGAGTAACGATCAATTAACGTCACGCAATATCGGTTGTTTCCGGAGATTGGAAGTGGACCAATGATATCCAAGTGAATTTCTGTGAATCGTTGAGAAGCGAGATTGTAAGAGCCGAGAGGTGATTGGATGTGCCTTGAAATTTTCGATTTTTGACATGGTATACAATTTTGAGCCATCGTTTTTGAATCTTTGGAAATGGAGGGCCAAACAACATTTGAAGTCAATAATTTGATGGAAGCTTTTACGCCCGGATGAGATAAATTATGTAAAGATTCAAAAACAATTTTCCGAAATGCTGGCGGAATGAAGGGTCTTGGTACACCGGTTGATACGTCGCAACATATGGATTTAGTTGCGTTGAACGTTAGAGGAATTTGCACTAGTTTAAGAGATGTGTTTGTATTATTATTTAAAATCTCTCGTAGTTCGATATCATTGGTTTGAGCATCTGCGATTGCTGCATAATCAATGCTTTCAGGAATAGAAATTTGATTGATGCGGGAGAGGGTATCTGCAACGACATTATTTATGCCGGAGACGTGTTGAATATCGGTAGTGAATTGGCCGATGAAATCTAGATGTCTGAATTGACGAGGAGATGCTTTTTCAGGGTTTTGTTTGAATGCGTAGATTAATGGTTTGTGGTCGGTGAACAATGTGAACTCACGACCTTCCAATAAGAATTTGAAGTGCTTAATGCCAGAGTAAGCTGCAAGCAACTCTCTGTCATAAGCACTGTACCGTTTTTGCGTTTCGTTAAGTCGTACTGAGAAGAAACCGAGTGGTTGCCAAGTATCGGAGATGTACTGCTGTACAACTGCCCCAATTGCCGTATCTGAAGCGTCGACCATGATCGCGAGTGGAGCTAAAATCGCTGGGTGATTCAGCAACGTTGCTTCGCATAATTTTGATTTGCAATTTTCAAAAGCTTGAATTAGTGGTGTTGACCACTCAATTAGTTGTTTGCTGTTTTTTTTATAACCTTTGAGTAAATCGTTTAGAAGAATTTGGTCTGCCGCGGCGCCGGGAATGAAACGTCTGTAAAAATTTATCGTGCCCAAAAAACGTTTGATACCATCAACAGTTTCTGGGCGTTTATAGTTTTTGACAATTTGGATGCGGTCTTGATTTGGAAGTATACCTTGTCCAGTGACCGTGTGTCCTAAAAATACAATTTCTGTCTGTGCGAAAACGCATTTGTCCGTATTAATTATAAGTCCGTTGTCTGAAAATTTTTGAAAAACAATTTCGAGGTGTTCTAAATGTTCGTCAAGTGATTTGGATGCAATTAATACGTCGTCTAAATATACAAAACAGAAGTTAAGGCCTAAAAGTACGGAATGCATTAGTCTTTGAAATGTCTGTGCTGCATTCCGTAGTCCGAATGTCATTTTTGTGAATTCAAAAAGGCCGAAAGGTGTAGATATTGCTGTTTTGGGTATGTCCGTTGGTTCGATGGGAATTTGGTGGTACGCCTGGACAAGGTCTAGTGTCGAAAAAATGGTGCAACCTTCAAGTTGATACGAAAAATCTTGAAGATGCGGAATGGGGTAACGATCTGGGATGGTTATATTATTCAACGACCTATAATCACCACATGGTCTCCATGTTCCATTCTTCTTCTTGACTAAATGAAGTGGACTGGACCAGGCACTGCTACTTGGTCTGCATATTCCTTGTGCCATCATGTGTTCGAACTCAACTTTTGCAATTTGCAGTTTGTCGGGTGCCAAACGTCGTGTTTTACAAGATACAGGGGGTCCATTAGTTTCCAAACGGTGAGTAATTTTGTGTTTAATTAATTTAGTAGATAGACCACTGTTCACTAAACCCGGAAATTTCCCGATCAAAATGTCGATTTTAGAATTTTGGTTCGTTTTGTTAATAAAAGATAGGGTCGGATTTGGTTCTTGTGATAAGACACCTCTGACAAACAGGGAGGTTAACGGATCAATTATCCTCTGTCCCTGGATGTCTACTAAAAGGCCTGTTTGTTTTAAAAAATCCGCCCCTATCATTGGCAATGAAACTTCAGCGATGATAAACTCCCAACGGAATTCTCGTCGAAGTCCGAAGTCTAATTTTAAAATTTTAGTGCCGAAAGATTTTACCGGAGTGCCGTTTGCCGCGAATAATTTTTTTGTAGAATTTGATATAAGTGTTGTTTGATACAGATTTTCTGGAATGACTGAAACATCTGCTCCGGTGTCCACTAAAAATTTTAGTCTTGTGTTTCTATCAAAAATTACTAAACGGCTCGCTAGTTGACCATCAACACTTGCCGTTAATTCGTGATGGTCTAGCGAAAATTTTTTGTCAACATTTTTTGAGTGTTCCTCAAAATGTTCGCACCCCATCACACATTGTTTTGCGTTTTCACCGAATTTAAAATGACAATAACAAATTTTAAATTTTGGATTCAGTTTTCGAATTGGTGATCGTGACGGACTTCGAAATTTTGACCGAGAATTTGGACGTGCACGAGAATTTCTACATAATTCTGCAATCATTCCTGTTAGTTTATCAATTTTGCTGTCCGTCTCTGCTTTATAATGTTTCAGTTCTGTATTTTCTGTTGTAGAATCTGATATGCTGTTGATGTTTAATGAGTTTGTCATCGTCTCCAAAATATTGTCTGCTCGAGTGGCTAATATTGCTAGTGAAACGTCATTTTCAAATGGAGTCAGTATCATCTGTATTTGTGCTGGAAGTCGTTTCATCCATAGTTGTCGTATTGCGTTGTCATCGAAAACTGTTCCCGCGTTCAGTCTGAATTTATTGAGTAGCATGGATGGTTTCTGGTCTCCGAGAGTAAGTCCGTGTAAAACATTATTTAATTTCGTCCGTTCCGTCTCTCCTAACACTCGTACAACTTCCTCCTTGAACGCAGTGTAAGGAGTAGTCTTTTTGTCCCGTAGTATTATATTTCCAAAAGTGTCGTGATGTCGTGCGTCTAAAGCTGCGAGTGCGTGTGCGTATTTTGTCTGTTCCGTGGTAATGTTTGCTAACAGGAATGACTGCTCTAATATCGAAAACCAAATGACCGGATTTTGACTGTAAAGGTGTTGTGGAGGTCTAAACGCTACATGTGCGATATTTGTCACATTAGCTGGTATTGATGTTATAACTGGAGGTGGAGAATTGGTTGATGGGCTTGGACCTTCCTCAGCACTGTTATCATCGATTGTCAGTTGTTGTCGTAGTGCGTCTATTAAAGCCAAAATTTCTTCGTTAGTCATGGTTCTGTCTGGTGTGTTATCTATTTGAGGAGTATTGGGATCCATAATTTTTTAAAAATAAAAATAAATTTAACACGAACAAAAAATTTTTTAAATAGGTGAGAAAATGGTGATAATTGTGGACAGTGAAACAAACGAGGTAAGAATAATATTGTGAACTGACGACAAATGAGTAAACCAACAAATAAACGACACCAAAATAATATTGATTTTTCGTTTTTTTTTTTTTTAATTTTTTAACATGTAGTTCTTTAAAATTTGGAATACTCACGGTTCTCCTCCTTTCGTCGTGTACGCTTTTTGGTTAGTGATGATGTCTTCCTTGTGCGACCTTGCACGGCTAAACAACAAAAACTCTTTTAGCTTACCACGGGTGGGGGCCAGAACTGTTTATGTATTAACTACACTGAATATTGCGGTTGACCGCTTACCACTGGTGGGAGCTATGTCGTCAATGCAATATTCAGATGTTTGGTGTCTGGAAAATGGTTGATTTAAACTCGCTGTTATTAGCAGTTTAGTTGTTGATTTATAGCGATGTTTTGGCTGGCCGATATAGCTAAACGGTATTGTTGTTTAAAACGGCTTTGCTGGCTATTATGCTGAATTGCTGGTTAACGGCTTTGCTGGTTATTATGCTGTATTGCTGGTTAACGGCTTTGCTGATTGTTGTGCTGTATTGCTGGTTAACGGCTTTGCTGATTATTGTGCTGTATTGCTGGTTAACGGCTTCGCTGGTTATGCTGTATTGCTGGTTAACGGCTTTGCTGATTGTTGTGCTGTATTGCTGGTTAATACGGTTTTGCTGATTGCTGGTTATTATGCAGTTGTTCTGCTTGTTCTTTGGTTGGTTGCGTTTTTTGATCTTTGGGGTCACCAGTTATGGGGATTTAATTATCTATTCATTTGATTATTAAAACACCATAAATTTTATTTATTTAAATAAATCTTTATTATTTATTATATGTATTTAATGTATTTTTTAAAAGAACGTTATAACCTTTAAATATGCATATCGTTCATACTATATTTATATTTACTTTTAGTACATATAGTAATGAACCGCATATTTCGAATATCTATTTTCAACTGACATTTTATTTTCAAACAAAATGTTTGTTGGGTAAAAAAGCTATGTTTTTATGAACACTGCGTTTAGGGGAGAATGTAAGCGTTCCATATTTTATTGAACTCTATGATTGCTTCTATTTGTTTACTCACTTGTTGACAATACGAATCTGAACAAATAATTTTTGGATAGGATTTATTTAGGAATATATCACCACATAGATATGCAATGCTTCGGATGTCAATCGTTTACCGTAGTGATTTTGTGTACCCAGTATTCTGGTATTTTGAAAGTCAGGGTAATGGCCAAGTTGGTGGTAATGTTGGACGACCGCAGTCTTATTTTCCGATAGCAAGACGGGTTTTTTTAAATCATTTTTATGATTGTTAATTCTCTTGCTTAAAAATTGACTAGTTTGTCCAACATATGTTAGCCTGCATGTATCATCAGGTTCACCATTCCCAAGGCATGGGATTTGATATATGACATTTGTTCGCTTATTCAAAGGAATTTTGTCTTTTAATTTTTTGAAAATGTTGCGTAGGCACACACTACTCCTATGTGCAATATGAACTTTGTCAGTGTATGTTTGTGTAATCTTACTAATTTTTTCTGAAAGCCCTTCAATGTATGTTAAACTTTTATAAGTTTTATTATGTGTATGTGAATGCGTTGTGTCAGTGTTATGAATATTTGTAAGCCGAAACGTTTTTTGTATAAAGGAATTAACCGCACGTTTAATAAACCAAACAGGGTAGCTATTCATTCTCAAAATATGGAAGATTTTTTGCATATTCTTCCTATGGAAACAAACCGAACTCAACATAAGTACCCGATGTGTCAAATTGTATGCAGTGCCATGTTTATGACTAATTGGATGATTAGAATAATAATTTAACAAACGGCCAGATGAAATTTTTTTCTGGTACCAATCTGTAGCGACCACACCATCAACCCCACGCTTAACCAAAACATCCAGAAAAGGCAGCTCATTATTGTCCTCATATTCGACCGTGAATTTTAACTTGTAATGAAAAGAATTCAACGCATTCAATGTTGTTTCAATCAAATTTACCGGTAAAACCGAAAAAATATCAACATACTTGACCAATAATTTAGGTTTCGAAGGTAAAATACTCAATGCCGAATTGAGCAAGCTTTGTGTTATAATATCTGCGATCACACTGGACAGTGGGTTACCCATTGGCATACCATAGATTTGCCTATAGTAAACTGAGTTATACACAAAATAATTAGCATCAACCAGACAGAATTTTAATATTTTAAAAAACATCTCTCTGCCAACTACTGTGTGCAGGCAGGTAGTAGGCATATGCCGCTAAAATTTGTGCTCCTCGACTATCTTCTTTCAATATTTTTAATGTATTTGTTTCATCAAATACGGATAGCATGGTCGAAGCAAACTTTTTTGGTGATACCACTGAGTTTGATGAATTTTCAATAGGAATTTGTTCTTTTTTACATTGCCATTCTTTAATTTTATGATCTAATTTCGCGAGTATCCCGAATGGCAATAAGTTGAAGGCACAAATATAATAGAGATGTCTTGTGTCCAATACATGCAAACTTTGCGTATCAATTCGTTCTTCTGAAATAAAAAAAAATTAAATTTTGATGTTAACTGAAAAATTTGTTAAATTTTAGCAAATTAGTACTCACCGATAAATATCGGTAATAAGAATCCCATACACCACTCATCCAAAATCTTCTTAACACTTTGTATTTCCTGATCATTCATTACTGGAATAGTTCCTGTTTGTTTTTGAGGAGATGTTTGAGTAGATTTTGTACTATATTCACATTGATCCAGGTTTATAACCATTATGTTTGACTGGGATTCTTTATCAATTTCCATATTACTACACGAATAATTTTCCGAAACCGGTTCATTTTCGGTACCAGAAAAATTGGACTCTTCATAATTGTTTTGTGTAAGTTGTAACAGTTCATTAATTTCGTGACGGAAAAGTATATTTTTTTTTGTATGCATTTTATAAATTTAGACTATAACTATATGAAACTACATGTATGAAAATATATGAAACTATATGAACCAATGTTAATTTAATTTAAATTTGACAATACTAAAATTATAATGTTAAGTTAATTTATTCGAAACTTCTTATTTTCATTTCTCTATAAATTAAAAATTAGGTTTAATATACGAAAACATACACTACCATTCATTAAAGTGTGAATAGTAACCGGAGGTGTTTTAAATTCTGTTATTGTAATCAATAAATCATGTAAAATAATGATTTTGTTTTCATCGATTTCAGAAGCCAAAATATGATCATTAAATTTTTTAATTAAAAGTTCGTTTAAGCGAAATATTATGTTTGTATCTTTTTTAATAAGGTAAATGTCGATTATTTGAAATATTGAATTATTTTTGCTTAAATACAAACCGGGTTGGTATAAAGTACCTTTGTAGTCAACTTTTCTATATGCTTCTACGTCATTTTGTGATAAACTAAATAGTAGATTTAATCTAGGGATATAACGATCGTGTAATATATCTTTTTCATTGGTCGTGACAAAGTTAGTTTTTTCTCGACAATACATATCTTTTGCAAAAGTAAGTTGGTATTTTTTAGACAAACTTAATATGATATTTTTTCTAGACGTTATTGACCGGGCATATATTTTAAATTCTCTATGTTTAGCCTCATATCTGAAACACCAATAGAACTTTGGAGGACCTGATTGTTCAATAACTCTAGGATAATGAGTTAAAATATGAAATTTGGGTGTTAATTTTTTTTGAATAGTGAAATAAATTTCGAATTATGTTCTTTAATTAAATTTTTTAATGTATTTAAACTTTCAGGGGAGAATGAGTCGGAGAGTAATAAATCGATCAGCTTAATTAACAAAAGAAGAAATTTCCAAACTTCATTTTCAGGTGGTACTAGATCTCCGATAAGAACCGGGAGGAAATGAATGAAACATTTCGTTTCACTGGCAGTCATCTTAAGTTTATTTTTTTTTCAAATATTCCTCAGTAATTGGTTTTGATATATTTCTAATTTCCAGTGGGCCATAATCAAAATGTTGTTTCCTAAAATTTAAATCATTTAATGTAAATAACGATGGAGAAGAGTTAATTAAGTTACTTATAATACAAGAAATATCATAATGACATATGCCTTCAAAAAAATCATGCGCAATGTCTACGCTATAGTTATTGGTAACATGAAATAGTTTTACTTGATTAAAAACCGAATCCATAAAAATACCCGAGTTTTCGTAAGAGCTATTTTCTAAATCGTTTTAATAATCAATTTCGTTTCTCAAACTTTCCTGGTTTTCTTCACAAACTTCTTGCATAACAGATTTATGCAACTTGCAAAATCTGCAGTAATAGTTCATTGAAAATGACCTGGCAAAATCGCATATACAATTAACTCCTAAATTATCACCCAGGATTAACCCCAAAACAAAATAAATTTTAATCGATTTATTGTTTACAATAAAATCTATTCCGTCTGTTGCCAGATAATTCAATTCAGATATTAGAGTTTGTAAACATAAATTGTTTCCGAATGCTTTTAGGTCGTCTGATTTTAAAAAACCAGCACAAAATATATTTTGAAGTTTAGAAGAATTTGGTAAACTTTAGAAGCTAAAATAAATTCCAGTAATAGCTTGAGTATGGGTTCCTAGAGGATTGTTAATCTGAAAATCGTCGAAATAGAGAAAGTATGGTATACATATTTTATTAGGGTAGCTTAGAATTTTTTTTTGCCATAATTCACCATCAAGAAACGAACTAATATTTGAGATGTTAGTTTGTCTATTTAAATCGAATTCACTATTAATTATACAATTTTCCCATATCTTGAGAAATTTAAATTTAAGCGAGACTAAAATACCTTTACTATAGATATTTCACTATATTGAGGGAAGCCATTATGACTTACAAGTCCAATTTCATTATTAATTGAATAATTAATTAGTTCACAAGCTAGATCTTTATTATACAGCTGTTTTATTAATTTCTACTCAGTATCACAAGTTTTAAATGGATTTGAAATTACAGTAACGACTTCCTTCAAATCTCGAAAACACCTTTTTTCGTCAGTTGTCTTTAGGACTTTTGTTATTGGGCTAATAATTTTATCGCGTACTAAAATTTGAATAAGTTTTATATCATTTATCGCAAAACGATTTATTTTTTGTAGCGATAACGAAAATTCAAAGGCCGATGTATCTAATTCAGCTATGAAATTATCCTTTATATTAGAAAAATCGTGAGAATCGATATCCAATGCACTATCACTAGTTAAATTCGAAATCTTGCTAGAAGGAAGTATATTACATGAACTAACCGATGGGGAAATTGTATCGTATATTTGGCTTAATTTAGTTGTTCTATTACAGTCATTTGATACCGAATTCAAAGAAGAATCACTTGATATTTCTATATTTAAGGCATTAACCATATTTACATCTTCGCATTGGTCACTAATCTCACTTACTTCTGTATGGAAACGTTTAATATGACGTTGGCATGTAGAAAAACTTGTAAAAATTTGATAACAAAAATTTTCATTACATGTGTATCGATCACGATTTAATTAAGCTGACCATATTTTCCAGAATAAAAAAGAGGACAAATTTTTTTTTTTTTTAAATTTAATTATTAGGTGGAATTAATTACCTATATATTTTAATTACGTTTAATACAAATAAAACACAACAGTAAAATTTTGATTTAAGCGTATATACTGGATTATATAAAATTTATTGCACCTGTAGTATAAAATCAAACGTTTCTGTGTTCTTCATACACAATAATAAATTAAATAAATAAATTGATCCATTCAATATTTGAAACTATTAATATTCGCATCTAATTATATTTAGCCGACTGATGTACTTGTTTCAACAAATTGCCCTCGGTTTTAATTAAATCAGCAAATTCCACACAGGATAATGTTGAATTACACTTGATACTAACAACGGCTTCCAAACAGTCCATTTTAAATTGTGTCTTTTCTGATGACCAAATATCATTTATAATAGAAAAAACCCTTTCTACTGCAGCATTAGTTCCAGGTAGCGAATAAGTAAACTGAATGATTTTGGTAATTTCTGAACATGAAATCGTTTTCTCTTTCAAATGACTAAAAACCTCAACCCATCTCTGATCGCACGGTTTCCCCAGTTCGTTCCATTCGTTAATTTTATCCTGATTACAATATAAATTGATATACCTCAATTCATCTACCAACTTGCCGTCATCCAGATTCAGTTTAGATAGTATTGGATTCATATCATCTATAGATTGTCGGACATCGTCCCATTCAATTTGTCTTTGCAGTAAACACCACTCTAAACATTCTACCATTCCGAGCGATTTGGTCCATTCTGTAATATAGTCTAACGCAGTTTTATAAAAGTTTTCCACATTTCTAGAAAACTGTTTTTCGAATTCATGGTTAGATTCAACTAGCTGTCGAATTTTGCTTCTTATTATCAACGGATAATATTTATTTTGATATCTCCACTTTAATGTTTCTTCCAGTTCTTTCAAAATTTTAAATGCCTCTACAGCACTTAAATTTTGGATTTCTAATCTCAATATGAAATTTTTAAACATTTCCGCCTGGTTATGTATAAACTCCAAAAAAATTACGGATCCATCGCTGCTAAAAAAATTTTCCAATAGTTTTGGTGGTTTCTCCAAACTTAAGAAATAGGCTCGAAGCGGTATATACATAGACAAAATTCTCTCAGCGGCATTTGCAAGTGAAAGCCACCGAGTTGATGAGTGACCAATTAATTTTTTATACTCGATTTCAGCTTCTTCACACAATTTTTTTAAATTTTCCGTTCTGACAGTATATATATTAAAAAACAAATAGATTTGGGGGATTATATGACCAATATCTATAGGTAATTGAGCGCTAGCAGTGTTAATCGCGTTTGAACAGATGTGACCATTACATCCAATCCCAATTAGATTGGGATTATTTAATAATGATTTTAATTTTTTAAAAATATTTTTTTCTCCCGCTCGCCGCAGTCCCCCAAAATTTGTATTGGTATTGTCAGCTGACCAACCGGTAATTTTATGAACTAAATTATTTTCCTGCAACACATCGTAAATTTTGGTACTGACGATTTCAGAAGTTTCACCTGGAATTTTTGTTAACTTTAGCAATTTGACTTGAACACCACGTTCGGGGTCAAAAAATTGAAGAACGACAGGATATAACTTTTCGGCTTTTCGGTTCGAAGCATCCCCCATTATCGTTATGCAATTAGTTTTCTCAAGCAATTTGCGAAGATTTTCGTTAAAATATGGATATAAAATATTTTTTACGATTGCAATGGTTTTTGAACGAGCGCAACTAAATTTTTTTTCGAATAATTTTTGGATTAACTGGCTTGTACAATCCATGCTGCGGAACGATTGATTATGCATAACCTGATGGAAGCAAAAGACAATTTCTTGTACAGCTAGTTTCCGCTCACCTTCACCGAATTCTCTTGTTCCAAAAAAAGATGTTATTTGATTTGATTTTGCTGCAGCTTCTGCGCTACCCTTGTGAAGTTTTGAGCTATTATGTTGTATTATATCTTGTCGGCCCTTGTTGGCAATTGAAAAAAATTGACCACAAATTAAACAATGCGCTTTAGATGGATCTCGCTGATCTCCGACAATATGCGGAAATTCTTTTCTGTGTTGCTCATTTAAGCTTACTTTCCGTTTTTTGGAGCTCATTTTAATTTTCCCAACTGATGAAATCGGAGATAATAAAATGAAATTATTATTACATCAATTATTTATAAATAAATTAGTACCAAAAATAAATAGATACTCTTACCGAAATGTGTTATATATATTATTGCACGAATTGTCTTAAATTATAAATAATGATATTATTTAATTATTACACAGTGAGTTACACTCCACGTTTTAAATTCTGAATTCATCAAAATTACGTTTGAACTAAAAAATGCAACCATTTAACTTCAACAAAATTACGTTTGAACTGCAAAAAGCAACCATTTCTATTATGCATTTATGAATTGACAATTTTGACAATTTAAAATACGACTCACTAATTACCCATAAACGATGAAAGATTAGTTTTCAAACATTTTATGAAGATGTCACTGCTATAAGTAAAATTTCAATCACGACAACTAAAATACCAATAAAAAAAGATGACAACAATTGAAAAGAGGACAAAAAGAGGACAGCAATTTTTAAGATGACACAACTCTAAAAAAGAGGACTGACTATCCTCTTAAAAACAGGACGTCTGGTCAGCTTAATTTAATAAACTATGAAAAAATTTCAAATGAACTTTTAATCGATATGAATTGTTCCCAAAATTTTTATGACACTTAAAACACCTCATTTGTTCAGTTAATTAATAGAAGAAAAAAATATATTATAAAAATGCTTAGGTATTATGGCGCAGTAATTTTAGGTTATGTTGGTTTACAAATTAATTGTAGAGTTTTATAATCAAAATCTCAACTTAACTTTATAACAATTTTCACATATATTTTAATCCAATTACTTTTCTTTGATTTCATTTATTTTGAATAAAAACAATATATTATTTTATTATTAACAATATTTATACTATATTACATAAATCACTGATTTTAATGATGACTACGAATACATGTACTCTTTTAAAATTAAAAATGACACGTTGTAAAATAAAAAATAGAAAATTGTAGATACGTTCAGATAAAAAGGGACATAAAACGAGAATAGGTAGGTAGAGACAAACAAAATCATAGTTAAAAATCATGATACTTAAATTACCAGGTATGCTCGATCTTTTGAACACGTGTTTGTGACGTCATACAATTCTGTCACGTGTTTCTGAATAAATAGAGAAAAAAGTAAATGAAAGATTTTTGTTTCAAGTTATTGTTTTTTGTATTTTTCGTTTTTTTACTTGTTGTTGTAATTTCTCATTTATTAAAAATTTATTTAAATGCCTTATTCTAAAATATAACCTACATCTAAAAAATAATGTTTTAACATTTTCTTGTAAATTTATTTTATTACTTAGAAGTAAATGTTTTTTTAAATAATCATTCGTAATGAAAATTTTGTCATCGTTCGTTTTTACAAATATTTTTTCTAATTTAATTATATTTTCTAAGAACTGACCCGATGGTTTATAAAGGCCTCCTTCAGAAAGCTCATCGACCCAAGTCCAAGAAGTTGGGTTTAATTGTTTTTATTGAATTTGGCCATCATCGAGATTAAGCTTCTTGATTATATACCCGGCCAAATTTTCCAACCCATCTTCGGTCATTTCGTCGAATTCGATTGCCTCCAATTCCTCTTCAGGTGATTCTTCAGTAAAGTTTTCCATTTCTATATTCTTGTGAAGTTCTTCTGTGATGATTGGCTCGTGGTCTGTTTTATTTAGGTCGTAGTTTAATTTTAGAATATCTGCACCATCTGCTTCAACATTGCTACTGTAGGTTGTATGCACCAGAGTCTCATTTCGACCTTTAAATAATTTGAGAAATAAAGAATATTTAGAAATTTTTAATTAAACCAATTTAAAAAAAGATAAATTACCTAATAAGTATCCTCTCAATCTATATTTAAACCCCAAAGCAGTAGGATGATCGTGCAATCCCCCTTTAGAACGAATGACACTAAAAAAATTAAGAGATTAATTAATAAGTACATCTTGATTTAGACGATTTGTTAAGATGTAATGTACATTATATTTAGCAGCCAGATCTTCATACAGTTGTACCAGCGATCCATTTGCAATTAGTATTCCCCTTTGAAATGGCAGCAAAGATCTTTTCCTGGGTGCCAGCATTTGAGACACGAAATCACTGGTCTCTTTGATAATTTTATGTTGAATGTTTAGTGAGAGACCGTAAGCTTTCATACGATCTCTAGAATCAGCTTCTGCAACTTTCGAATTAAAAACATCAAACCAATCATTAATTAGTTTGATGAATTTCGCACAAATAAGAGCATTTTCTGATTTGCAAATTCCTAAAGAAACCGCTCTCTTTATTGCACTCGATGTACTGTGCGAAAGAAGTTGAGTTGCTAGTTTCACTTTTTGACGTCCAGCTCGTTTTACGTTTAAATGGGCATCACTCAGTTTATGAACGGTAGTTATTTCACTACTTGATACCGCCAATAATTGTTTCACTGGTCCACTGTTAATATGTGAATTCTTATATATAAACCCTGTGTCTAAAAAGTGGTTTCTCAGCAACTTAATCAAATGGGGCACGTCTGCAAACACGAAAACTTTTTTGGCTGGGTCGGCTGGATTTTCGAAATACGTTTTTTCTGCCGAAACCCCCAAATCTCTCCATAGGCCTTGATTACTTGACCCCATGTCCGAGACAATAGCTACTACGACATAATCAGATTCGTGCAATTTATGAATTAATTGATTTAAAATGTTTACAGACATATTACTATCGTAATCGTAGAAAATGGGCTGCTTCCATTTTCCTGCTAGTCCCCTAGCCATCGCCACTTGCACCATGTTTGCAGGTTTTAATGTGGTATCGTTGGCTCTGTCGTACTCGTACTCCGACTTTATTTTCATTTCGTCAAATGAAATTATACAAAGTCGCTCCATTTCTGTTAATTCGTAGTGTTTCATGTAAGTAAACACTTCATTTAAAATTCCTGGCCTGACATCCATTTTTGAAGCCCATCTTCTTAAAGATGATAATCCGGGCAAAGGATATCCTTTTTTGCTCAGGTATCGGTAAGCACGCGGTCCCGCGGAATGAATACAAATGCTAGCAGAAATATCATCCAAAGACCAGTTGACCCTTGTTTGGGGAAATTTTAGTTTTCTTATTTGGCCGCTCGTGAAAATTGCTTCGACGGATTTTTCTAAATACCGCAAATTTTCCAATTCCTCCTGCATTCCAATGATTTGTTTTCGAAGAGATTCGATTTGTTTCTCCATGTCCACCATGTATAATTCAATGCTACAAGCATATTCAATCCTGATATAAATAAATTATTATAATAAGAGCTAAATTGATGAAAATGATTTAACTTACTCAGTTTGTGTTCCGATAGAATTAGGAAGCTCAGGTTCGTTGAAATCTGGTTCGGGTTCGGGTGAGGGTGAGGGTTCTTGCAATTTTCTGTAATATAATGAAAAAAATCAATAAACTGTAGTAAAAAAAACTAGACGTAATTATTTGTTTTAATTTTCCGAAACTAAAAAACTGAAATTGTAATGTTTAAAATTGTATACAAACCTCAATTCGAAATCTTCGATGGCCTTTTTAATAACTTCTGATCTATCAGGAACAGGTGTACACTGCTCGTTTGCACTGATACCTGAGGGTAACAATTTTGTCGGCACGGCATTTTTTGATAATTTCCTTTTTTTTATTGGAATATTCAGCAGCTTATCTTTAAGAGACCAATTTTCTTCTGTGAAGTGCAATGAGCATATTCTGGCTATATTAACGGCAACATGTTGTTGCCCGGTAGCTCTGATCCACAATTCCACTAAATTTTCGTCGTTTGGAAACTTAAAAAACCGTACGTGGGGTTCATTTCCATCTTGCTTCACATACCTGCTTTTGCAGTTGACTACTGCACACTTATAAACCATTATTCTTATTTTAATTGCTCCGATAAACAATTTAAAATATTTATTGGTTTTAAAACATAGAAAGTTTTCAACCCTTTTTTAAAATAATTGTTTTATAATAACACACATTTACAATTTATATTCCAAAAAATTCACTAATCACACCCCGAAAAAAATTGGAATATGTATTGTTTTTAGAAAAGAAATGTTTTTTGGGTTTTTCCACCCTTTTTTAAAATAATTTTTTTTTATAATTTTACCAAACTAAGAGTTTATTACACGTTTTAAAAAACACACGTTAACCTATTTACATTCGAAAAATTCAGTAATTACACCTCGAAAAAAATTGAAATATTTATTGTTTTTAGAAAAGAAAGGTTTTTTGGTTTTTTCCACTATTTTATTTTTTTTTATAATTTTACCCAATTAGGGGTTTATTACACTAAACACACACAGAAAAAAATTAAAATATGTTTATTGCACTTTTAAATAAAAAAATAAAATAAAATTGAAAACCACTTTACGGAATCATCACATAACATATTTAAAAAAACACTACTTGAAAATATACAACATTACTCGGCTGCAGTTAAATCACAAATGATACAGTATAACATTATACGTCTCTTTTTATACTAGAATTGTGTGTCGTCACAAAAAACAAGATGGCTTTTTGTTTACATTTTTCGAGCATACCTGGTAATTTAAGTATCATGGTCAGCGTTGCCATATCGACAGTTTTTCCTGTAAATCACAGTTTTTGGTAATGATCTACAGTTTTCCAGTTTTTTTGTTAAAATTCCAGTTTTTTGTAAACTGTATCAGTTTTTAAATTTATTTTCCTTTTTAATTGTTCTTTGGTTTATTTTTAATCCTTTTTTGAAAATAAAAATGGAATTTTATGTAGAAATGTAATGTAATGTTTGTTGCGTTGGGCACTTTTCGATCAAAGCTGTGAAATTAAAATGTGTTTTTGTTTAGTCTAGTCCGAAGCCGAACCACAACGTAAAAAAACTGTGTTCTTTAGTCAAATACCAAAATGGACAAATATGTTTATAAAATTAGTAAGTAATTATATATTTGTAAGTAAATGAATGTTTATATGTTTTACTGTGTGTATTTTGCGTAATAATATATAGGTTTTGCACTTCAAATTCAGCCTTTTATAAAACACAATCATCCTTTTCAAAATCAAGTTCACCTTTATCCAAAAAATAATCATCCTTTTTCAAATCAAATTCGCCTTTATTCAAATCAAATTCATCTTTATTCAAAACATATTTATCCTTTTTCAAATCAAGTTAGTCTTTATCCAAATCAAATTCACCTTTATCCAAAATATATTCATCCTTTTCCAAATCAAATTCAGCCGTAGACGATATAAAACCAACATAATTTATTTAATTTAATAAGTTTACTGTAATTAAACTTTAGGTACAAAATAACAAGTTAATATAATATATAATAAATAAACTTTTACTATAATATGCGAATAAAATTCACCTTAAAATTCCGCCTATAATTTATTATAAACTTCACCTTAGATGTCATCGCAAAATTTATTGTAGAATGGATCCCAAATTGATGTAAATTCAACTTAAAATTCATTCCCAAATTTACCATATAATGTCTTGTTAACTAAAAATTCACCTTTAAATTTTCCTTAAAACTACGGTGCGTTGTAACTTTATCGTACAACAAAGCCTTAAGTTCAGCCTAAAATTCAAACCAATCCAAATGCTCTATCAAATTCATCATAAATTTACTTTAAAATTCTTCCTAATTTTACGACAAATTAATTCTGAAATTCACTCAAGTCAATCAATTCAACCTACAAGTCACTATAAAATTAACCCTAAAATTTTACTTAAAATTCCCTCTAAAATATACCCTTTAATTCAACCTACCCAAGAAATCACTCTAAAATTCACTGGAAAACCCTCTCTAAAACTAACGCTGAACTTCACTCTAATATTCACCCTAAATGTCAGGAATTTAGAAAGCGAAAAGTCTTAGAAGCTTAAGTAAGGATTTTATGAAATATAAGATTTCTGGAGTTTGGAATATTTATTATTGCGGATTTACGAAGGCAAATATGGAAAATGGGAGTTTAAAGATCTAAATCTTTAAAGTTAGTTTAAACTTAGAAATTCGTCAAATTTAAGAATGCTGATATTTAGAGAATTTTTGCAACATTTTTGAAATGTAGAATTTTTATTAGGAATTAAACATTTAGAGTGCCAGACAAGTTTAGGTTCTCTCCTGTTTACCAGTACAAACAATTAAGTTTTTTCTGGTTCATCACTGAATTTCGAAATAATCTCAAAAATATTGGTAACAAAGAATTATCAGAGAGTCAAAGGACTTCAACCCGATGTTTTCAATTTTAATTTTCATAAATGATGAATTTGATTTGGAAAAGATTTAATTTGATTTGGAAAATAATGAATTTGTTTTGGATAAAGCTGAATTTGATTTGGATAAAGGCGAATTTGCTTTGGAAAAGGATAAATTGTTTTTGAATAAAGATGAATTTGAATTGTAAATTGGTGAACCTGATTTGTAAACGGTTGAATTTGGAGTGCAAAACCTATAGATGCAAATTCCAATAAAACAAACGGCAGTTGGAATCCGTTAATGGCGCAAATCTTGATAGTGTAAGTAAAATTGTTTTAATTTAAACTAATAAATTTTGCAGAATATCTCTATGAATAGAGATATTCTGCAAAATTTATCAATGCAAAAAGATCAATTTTTATTTATTATTTTAAAATTAAAATAAGAAAAAGTTAATGTATAAATGTATACCTAATATTTTAATGTTTAAAAAATTGGAATATATTGAGAATGTGTTTGTGGTAAAGGCTAAATAAACTGTTTTCTTTCATTTTTAAATTTTGTCAGTTTTTTTTTTTTAAATCTCATATAAACAGGTTTTATGCTCCAAATTCAGGATTTTTTTCATGAATTGACAGATTTTCGTTAAAAATGGTGTGGCAACACTCATGGTTAAAAATTATACGAACGTTCGGAATGATGAGATGAAAATTGATTCGTCCATGAAAAAAAGACGAAAAAAAAACGATTTCTATTTAAATTATCCACCTGAAAATATTTTGTTAATGAGATCCATTTTTATATTTTCATCGATCAAAATTACTGTTCACTTTGAAGAAGGATTTCCAAATGGAAAATTTGAAAAAAAACTAACAATTTCATCATATTAAGATTAATTATTCACTCAGAAAAAAATGTATACGAAAATTTTAATCTATAATTAATAAATATTGTTCTAAGAGACAAATTTAGTATTTTATTTGTTTTTTAAAGAAATAATATGCCAATAAAGTAATACATATCTCTATATCTAAACGAGAAAATTTTATCAGAATAAAAAATATTGAAAAATGTTTATCCACATTTTGATCCATAAAATTTGTCATATTGACTATGGCTTTTGGTTCAGTGTATGCATACATCGATATTATCGGTATCGTCGTCAACATATCAGTATCGATGCCGACATAATCGGCATAATGGAAAAATTCCCTTATAGTTTCATTTATAGTTTATTCTATACACACCTATTGGTATATCGAGTTCGTTTACGTCGGGGAAGAAGATATCAGAATCTGAAAATAAAATATTTGAACTAAGCGTACAGTTTTAAACAAATATACATTAATTCAAGATATATTTACAATACAAAGTCGCTGTGGCAACAATTTCCTGTTTCTTGCTCGCATTCTTCATCTGTGAATAGATATTCTTCATTATAGAAGCACTCGTTTTCTGGAAGTTGTACTTCTTAAGGGAGTACAGCGCTTCCTCTCCGGTACTTACTTTCTGTAACTTGTAAGGAAGATGTGTCCATCCTTACAAATTACGAAAACGAAAAACAAACGCTGGATGCGCCCAATTATATATAAGGTATATTTTGCAAACATTTTTTTTTATAAGAAAAAAGTGTACCCGCTATTTGCATAATTTCGCAACTCTGAAACTATGGTTTGAATTTAATTAGTTGAAATAAGCGAATTTATACCCCGTATAGTTTCATTAATAAAATAAGTCGTTTCCACCATTTCCCTAGCCCTTTCAGCACCGTCTTAATCAGTTGTGTAGGTAAATTTTAACCTTCACATAAAACCAATAAAAATCAGAATTTGAGAATAAAATACGACTGGCTAACACAATTGTGTAAGAAAATTATACTAACCAGAAATGAAAAATATTTTTTTATAAATTGCCAATCGAATACTACATTTGTGTAGGTAAATTTTAAGGGGTTCTCGGAACCAGCCAAATTGAAACCCACATTGTTACTTTTGTATTGTTGAAATCTGATAAATTTGGTAAGTGGTTTATCAAATTCATTAATTTATGGTCAAAAAAAGAACCGGTATTGCCGTAGGAGCACCGACACATATGTGTGAGTTGGTTTCAGAATAATTTTTTTCATAATTTCTAAATTAATAGACACAACAATTAAAGTTTTAAGAAAAAATAAAAATTTTATTGATAAATATCACAAACAATCCATTCAAAACATAAAATTATAAAAATAAAAATAATTTCAAAAATTAACATATCAATAGGAAATATTATAATTTAAATGTTCATGTGTAAGTATGTACAATTTCTTACAATGAAGGACTGAATATATAATTCAGTCCTTCAGTGTATGAAATTGTTTAAAACAATTTTTGAACTTAGATGAACATAAATAAATATTGCACTTCTTGCACCTGCATCTCGTGCGACATTTGCAAGTTTTAAGGTGGCACATCCTTGCTGTTGGTAAGTCATCCCAAACCGGCCAATGACCTGACGACGAATATCGTCTGCCTAAAGATGGTAACGCTTCAGCTCTAGATTTTTTTGGTGTAGGTCCTTCCTGGTCAGTGTCATAATCATTAGCGTCACCTATATTTTTTACTTCAGCTAGTAAGGAATCCGCCACGTCCATTTTAAATTCTAATAGGTCCAGAATTTTTGAATTTGATATGTTTAAAGCTGCACAATCTCGCCTGTACTCCATCCATTGTTCCAAAATAAGTGTAACCGAGGATACGGAATGCACCCCATGTACATGAAAATTCCGTATAATTTTCGAATTACAATATCGCAGGTTTTTAGTTCTTTGCCGTTATCTTTCAAAAATTGCATGTTAGTGTAAAGAGCGGTGTTTTTAAAATGATTGTCATTAAAATATTTGTCAAAATATTGAACCGGACATTGCGATTCAATTTTGCGTTGACATGTAAGCTCGATTTGTAAGTTGCTCCTTGTTAAAGATAATTCAGTCCAGACTGGATTAAGCTGACACGCGGATTGTTCATTAGATACATTAATTGCGGATAAGTTTTCAACTTCTGAATCAGATGAAGCATACACGCGATTTTGCGGCAGTGGTAAAACGTAATTTTCATCATCATCGGAATCATCGGAATTTTATAAAAGCCTTTGAATTTCGTCTTGGTCGATCAACCATTTACCGTTTGCGTATATAGCTGAAACAGTTTATTGTTGAAACGTTGTTTTAAATCACGAAAAATTAAATAATTATGTATGAAATGTAGCAAAATAAAATGTAAGTAACAAACTAGTAATTTAACTTAATTAATTTTTTTCCCATGATAAAACTAACCTACACAATCGTGTATGCCATTTTTGATTACGGGAATTTTATTAGAAATAATTCCTAATTTATTATTTTTATTTCATAAACTAAAATTTAAATATTTAAATATCACTAATTTAACACTAAAATAATTAATATTAATTTTTAAATAATAAAAATAATTACTTACTTTGCCCGCGATTGTTTTGCGTAGACGTCGTTGATTTTTTTGGATGAATTTAGTTTTCCCCCCAATTTTTTTTAATATTTGACACTTTATATAGTTAGTTAAAATGTTAAATATGAGATGTCCTCAGCATTAAAAGTGAAGAAAAATCAGCATTGCCACTAACTTCAAGTTGTATTTGGTGTAAAATTTACTTGACTAAAATTAAAATTAAGGTGGTTTTATATGACAGCAAAATTGTATACAAACAAATGTGTGAGGTGGTACTCCTTTACCACCAAATAATAATTTTTTTCGGTTTTATTTAACAATAGGTTTTTACCTACACATTTGATATGGTTGGTTTGCAAAGAACAATAAAAAATATTATTGATTGGTGTTGAAAGGGCTAGAGGTAGGGTTCAATGCGTTTTTTGTAGCGAGGTTCCCCAAGTAAACTCAGGCCTATTCCTCGGTTTTAAAATTAGAGCTATATTTCAAAAATCTAATTTCAAAACTATGTAAAAAATAAATAAAACTATTATTAGGTACTCCAAACATAAAAAAATAAGAATTCACGGTCGTTTCATAGCCAAAATATGTATGTATATATACATATGTATATGGGTACTTATATGTACTTATAAAGTATTTGATATTCACAATCATTACTACATATTAAAATGAAAAAGTTCAACATAACAAGAGATTTACTATATTCCCGCATATAGTAAATCTCATAAAGCCAGCTTTACATCAGTGATTGTTAAACAATGGTTGTGAAATCGTGATTTAATTTAATAACCTTAAAGTTTTATTTGAATTTTTATAAGTTTGAAGTTTGCGCTTTCTATCGGATTCTGCGTTATTATGTACTTGTTTAGAAAAATTATTAAGTAAAATATTTGCAAAAATTGATTAAATAGTATAATAAATAATTTTGTGATTTTTGCCACAAGAACAAGAATCGTCAAAATGAATAGATACATAAATATAATATAATCAAAAACGGTACCAATATGCATAAATATACATAGTACGATTTCCGTAGGTACACTTTGTTACGGTTTGAATAAGATAAAATAAATTGTCTTTGAACTGCGAGAAGCAAGGCAGCAGACAATCCAGGTTGGGGGATCAAGATTATTGAACCCGCAATTAATACGCCAATTCCCTTCAGCAATCAAGTTGCCCTGACTACTCCTAGAAGAGAATTGGGATCAAGAACGGGTCCTCACCTGACCATCGCTGAGTCCCATAATCCGATCCTACGCTACGTGTCGCACGTTGCCGTGGACGACACCCTCGCAGTATAGGATGGATGAACTGGACTGTCCGACGCGTGCTCTCGCTCCTCCCGCAAACAGATTATTTCCGACGACATCACCGCGGCTTTGTGCATTGGCTAGCACAGTCCTTAGGGGTGGTAATTTGGAGATGCCGAACGGGAACTTTACATTAAGCCGCTATTCTACGTCTGGCTGCATTTTCCGATGATCACACTCACTATCACTTACCTGAGGCCGAACTATTTAATGAAAAGGAAAAAAAAAACCACACACACACATACTCGCGCAATACACCGATCACTCCCCGAAAATTTAGAAAAATTAAGAACACATGGTTTTTTTTTATATCACGTTATAAATATGCTTTTTATTATTTCTTTTACACAAAAAAAAACTTTTGAAACTTGAGAAAATTTGATTTGACACAATGTTTTAAATAAAGGTAATCATAAAAAAAACACAAAAAAAAACCCGAAGACACTGAACTGGATCCCAATACGTTGGCTTAGAGATTGGTCAGCCCTGGCACAAGGTGGATGAATGCGTTAGCCATGTAGGTGACCTCCGGACGCCGAGCTCAACACCCGCAGATCCCTAAACGGAGAAAAAGATAAAGAAAAAAAATACGCTCGCGCCACACGAATTAGGTGCCTGCGCTAACGAACTCGTGCCACAAATTTCCCCCCCCCCCCCCCCCTCCAGTTATACTTACGTGTCTTCCTGTTTTTCCTGTTTTTCCTCTTTTTCCTTCTTTATTGTACGGAACGTGTTGTTTGGAGCACTGCAATCAGACGCGGGAATCCGGGATGGAGTTGAGCTTCCGTTAATCGGGGTTGTTATGCCTGCAATCTGCCTATGGTGTGTCAATCGCACTGCTTACGTGGATTCCTCTTACTTTTGACACGGTTGGACGCGTTGTGGTTTTGTTTTTTTTTTTTTATTGTTTTTGGGATCACACGGTATTGTCGCGTTTTATTTTTAGCACACACGATAATATCGGACCGGTACTTTCACTTTTATAATGATGATTTTTCTTTTATTTATTATTTATTATTTAGTGGTATTACTGAATGATCTTGGCTTAATTAATACGAAATTATGATAATACGCTTAGGTGATACGTATTATTAATTATCAGTGATTTTTTTTTTTTTTTTTTATTATTTATAATATTCTTACGTTTGGGTATTATTGATCCAAATACCGTCCGGTGTGGCTCCAGAGTGTGTCCGCGTGTTGACGATCAATGATCAAAAAAGACCCAATTGACATCAGTCGCACGCTTTTATACTTTTTCCTTTCCAGTTTACAACAACACCACTAATTGTGTTCTGTTTGTCGATCAAGACGCCTCTACCCATGACCATCTCAACTCACATATAGGTACGCAACCAAACCAAGAAAAAAAACAACGTTATGCAACCAACAAAAAAAAAGAAAAAAAAAATGTAATGAACTTTGACAGATATATTTATACGGTGCAAGAAGTGGAAATACGGTGCGCGAAGAAGAGAGAGAAAAAAAATTTGCATATAAAGGTAATGAAAGTACATAAGAAAATTGGAAGTTGAAAAGGAAAAAAAAATGATGTTTCTGTGAATCTAAGCATTCAACCAATATACTTCGCACCGTAACAACTTAAACCACCCTTCTGGATCAGATCAAAGTAACCATCACCCGAAGCGACACCCTTTCCTGTTCTAATTAATTTCTAGCACTCTAAACTTGAAACTTTCTTAGAAATAGAATGGGCCGTATATCCACAAATATAAAGAGCGGCGGAACGGTCGAATTTCTCCTCATACACATCCAAATAATTCGATAGAAATAATCCTTCGAACTCTCGAGTATTAACCCGAGGATCTTATTTGGTATATTGTACTCTGGATCTGCCCATAGCAAATTACTTATATTTGACCATTTCCAGGCACTAAAACTGTATTCTGTAGTTGCTGTACTATTAGCGCGCTTATTTGTGCTTTGAAATTCGACGGGAATCTTGGCTCAATATCCGAATGTGATCCGTCGCTCTGATACTCCAGCCGTGACTCCTCCTACCCCTTTAAATTCTACATGCGTTTTCTTGCTTTGTATGTTTAGTTTTTTAGCTGCATCATGAGTTATGAATGATGTTTGGGAACCTGGATCAATGAGGACTCTAAGCAGTTGTGGGTGACCTCCATTGGTTGGAACTTTTACTAATGATGTGCTTAGTATCACCTGAGCTGCTGTTGTTGTACTATCTATCATGTGTGTTTCCACATGTGGTGTGATACGTTGTGTTGCTAGGTATCGTCCAGGCGGATTTATTTGTTGCCGTTCATTCGTGTTAGTTGCACCTTCTTTGGTGTGGAGAAGAGCGTGGTGTTTTCCTTTGCATACCAAACATTTGCCTTCTGTCAAACATATTTTTGAGAAATTATGCTTTCCTAAACATGCTCTACATAGATTGTCCATGGTGCATATTTTGTTGACTTCTATTGTTGACATCTCCAAAAATGATTTGCATGCTTCAATCTTATGCGATCCTTTACAATTGATGCATCTGTTTGTTGTTGCTGCTAGCGTTGTCATGGCTTTTTGCGGTTGTACTCGGAATCGTTTTTCCAAAAACAACAAAAAGTGATTCAAATTTTGAATGTTTTTTGGATCGTCTAAACTTGTCTCATAGGCTCTGATGGATTCGTTGTCCAATTTCTTCTGAAGTATGTGTATTATCAGGGCATCACATTTTTATTCACCACTCAGAATATTATTGATGTTTTGAATGGCTTCACTTGTTGTGTCGTGCATTGTTCTGATTCCTGCTGCCGTCTCTGTCATCATATTTGGTTGATTAATTAGTTGGTTGAAATATGCTGCTGCTAGAATTCTTTCATTGTTGTAGCGATTGTTTAATATGTTCCAAGCTACAATGTAATTCTCTGCTGTTGATTCAAGTCAAGTTTAGTCATTCTAAATGGCCTTTTAAGTAGTTGATCCTGTGCGTGTCCGTAAGCACTTGGTTTGCGTGTACGAGTTTCTTGAATGTATCCGCGAAACCTTTCCATCTCAAGATGTCCCCATAGAAATGTGGAATTTATATATTTGGTAGCCGGATGTCTATTGAGTTGAGCTTTGGTTGTTGATGATTCTCAATCTCTATTGTAATTTCAATCACAATATCATCATGCGCCTGCTTAATGTTGTCGTAGTAATTTTCTACGAAATATTTTGAGTTGACTTCATCTTCTTCTGAAACCTCTATGTTTATTTTGTCGTCGAGGTCCATGATTTGTTCCATCATGCTCTTCATATGTTTCAAAACAAGTTTTAGTGCTTGTTTTGATTTCTTTTGTGCTAATGCTTCTTTAGCTGTGTTTATTTCTCTGTAGAGGGCCCTCATCTTTATGTTTTGGAGCTTCATCATTTGGTCGAATTCTTTCCTTGTGGTTGCCACGGAAGTTGTACTGTTGCCAAATGAGCTTTGTCTCTCTTTCGGTGTTGGTTTATCGCTATCCTCTGTATTTATTATTTGTAAGGATATATGTACTTTGCGAGTGTTCCGCTGATGTTGTTGGTGTTGGTGTAAGTGGTGGCCCATTGTTTAATCGTTTTCGCATATCATCGATTAGGAGGTCGTAAGTCTCCGCTATCTTCTTTCGTGATTTTGTTCTAACGGTGGTTGCATTTGTCGGATGATATCATCCGTTGCGACATATTCTGTGTATAATGTTTTTAAAGCGGCTATTTTGCTTTCTAAATATGTCTTTGTTTTTCGAATATTTCCGTCTTTGTTGTAGTTCGTGTGCATCTGAACTATCTTTCCGCCTACTACGTCTTGTTTGT
The DNA here is from genome assembly GCA_958295665.1 of Tipula vernalis. Taxonomy (NCBI): domain Eukaryota; kingdom Metazoa; phylum Arthropoda; class Insecta; order Diptera; family Tipulidae; genus Tipula; species Tipula vernalis. Next base: position 306,873,124 of record OY282558.1, read on the forward strand.
CTATGTTCGACATTGTCCCGCTATATGTTATTGAATTTATTGCTGGATATTTGGTTATTAGCTGCCTGTTGTTTGATGGCTTGAACTTGTAGGTTCTGGTCGATTATTGGTTTGTCAATTCCGTAGTTTGCCTGTTGTTTGTGGCTCGATTGATGCTGGTTGCTTGATGGCTCGAACTTGCAGATCGTCAATTTCGTAAACTGCCTGTTGGTTTGGTTGGTGCCGGTTATTGTTTGGCGTGTATCTCCTTATAGGTGCCAGCTTTTTTTTGTGGCTTCGAAGGACCATGTATAATTTTAAGACTATCTTAATATGTAATAGCCTTGATTTATAACAACTTAACTTAAATAGATTACCTCGGGTGGGGTCTATTTAGTTTGTTTTTATGAAATAAAACTAATTGTTGGTTTTTATTAGTAGAATTGATTTTATTACATCTTTTATCGCTTACCGTTGGTCAGGGCGATAAAAGATGTTTTTATTGAGTCAATTATTTTTTTTTGAACTCTTTAAATCAGGAAAATTTCTGATTTATATACAAAAATTTTATGTATTAATTATACTAACAACAAATAATATACAAAAAATTGCTGATTTTAACATTACAATTTATATTGAAAAAATACATTTTGGTGTCAAATGAAATACATAAAAATAAGAAAAAACTTTATGTTAAGAAAAAAATGTATAATAAACATTTTTTATATTTCCTTTATCTTAAATTACTATTTACTATTCTAATTCTAATACGTTAACATATTGTATCGTAACAAGTTATGTTATGAAAAATGCGTAAGAGACATTTTTCATTATAGTAAAATTACATTGTATCTTAGTCTATAAGTAATTATAACAAGAATGACGTGTATTCACTATTGAGGTCATTCTTGTGCAGCATGGTGAATTGGTATGTTCACGTGACTGAACACCAATATATATTGGTTTATTAAAAAATAATTCGGATTTATTTAATTCAATAGCAACTAAATTTTCATTGAAAATAGTGGACGACTTGAATTCTGGCATTCAAATTAATGCTTCGGCTCCATATCTTCCTAACCACTTAGTCACCAGCTTTACAATACTATGTTTTCGAACATTCTCCATAGTTTTACCGAATACAGCATTATTCATTAGTTTAAAAAGATTTTTCTCAAAGTCATTCTTCGCGTTTGACCGCAGCAATGTATTTAAATCTATATATGGCTTTAACCAAGGTGATTGATCAAACTCAAGAATCTTATGAATTTTCGTTATTTTCAAACCATATTGGATAGCTTGTTTTAGGTTTCTATAGTGAATAATATATTTTTCTTTGTTATACAACGTAGCCATTAATTTCTCCTCTTTCGAACCCGGACTACATTGATGTTCTGGACAGAATGGTAAGCCATTATGACTGTCATGTAATTCGCTAGGATACTCTATGTCTACTTCTAAAATATATCCCTTGTTACATAGAATTATCTTCAATTAGTTTTACATCAAAATCTTTAGTTTGAACCCATTTGAAGCCTCCAAAAGGTAAATATTGTGACATTGCCCAACCGTATTGATTATTAATATCATTATACATTAAATAAGTGGATTCTTTATCGGGATCATAATTTTTGATATATTTATTATTGGCTTTAACATAACGTTTTGTACACTGACTTAAGTCACCTCTAATTCCACGCTCTACGAACATTAACATATCAATATCGGTAAATAGCTCTAAAGATTTATTAGTGTATTTCAGCATCGCATCCCAAGTGTATCCAGGAAGCGTAAAATAATGTGCTGGATCTAATCCATGTTTTATGACAACTATCTCGAAACTGCTCGAAAACATTCGTTAACAACAATACATCTGTTTTGAGATATAAATCTGAATATTCGCCCAAATTGCTTATATTGAATTTATTCCAAATATTTTGAGCATGTATATATTGTTTCTCACTAATATTACTGTCATTTAGTTTATTATAGAATTGTTCAAGCGGAGGAAGTATTTTTTCTGCAAATTTTTGAGAACTATCAAAATAATCGTAAGGATAAACACCCTTCTTAGTTAACAGCAAAAATTTGTCATCTGAAATTAGCGGGTATTCAGATTTTAAATTAGGAAAAGTAGATAAATATGATGAAAGGTCATCTAAGCTTTTATCCATAAATCGAAATGAATCTATAAATCGAAATTTCGTTAAATAGAAATTTAAATGTTTAGTAAATGATATGTATTTCTCCTTGTTTATCGGTAATAAATCTACTCTACCAGGCATATCAGATGCTATATTTTCTATAATAAAATGTGAATCATAACCGCTTAGATTGTGAAACACAATTGGAACAGTGTGACCTTCTTCTTTGTAATTAATATTGCAATAATTGTGTGCTCTAATATCATCAGTGTCAATATGTTTTTCACATATATGACATGTCGAGACTGTTTTTAACAAAGAAATTTCTTCTTCTGTTAGAACATTCATGTCTACTGGATTAGTCAATATATTATCTAAAGTTTTCGCGAAACAGGCCAATTCTTTGGTAAACCAAAAAACGCAAGCCTCACCGCGGTATGATTTGTAGAATGATAGTGTGTTATCATATGAACATTTCACATAATAACCTATACTATAAGGCTCATGATTTTGGTAATTATTATTATTAGCTTCAACTTTTTTTAATAAACATTCTAAATCCGCATAAATTATGAATGGCGCAACTATATTATTCTTAAAATTTTTAAACTGAATATATTTTTGTTCCTTTGTGTTTTAGTAGTATCTTCATTGAATAGAAATAGTGTAGACATCGATCACAGAAATATGTTTGTCCTTTGTGATTAGTTAGTTGTGACGATAACAGACGGGAAAGATTTTCAATCCAAACGTAATGATACTTAATCGGCTCATGCTCCCTCAATTCATTTACTGCTTCGTTTTCTTCTTCTTCTCCTTGAGCGCTTTCGTAATAATTTTGAATAAGGAGCAAATTCACATGCTTGTCCTTCTTATTTTTAGATAAATATGTTGGCAATGTAATATAGTTCCCAGACTTTTGCAGCTTCAACACATATACATTGATTGAGACATTATTTTGCATTTCAAATCGTGGGGTTTGTTTTATTGTCATTGGAAATTGAATTCCTTTTAAATTAAACTTGTGGTTGTGCGTTTAGGATCTTTTTCCACTGGGTGCAATGCTGCCATTTGTTGTGAAATGCCCATACACACATGTGCCATTACACAACATTACATAATCTAAAATACAGTCGTCTGAATCGTGTCATTGAAACAAGCAGAAATTCCAGCTGTCCGGCATAAATTGGTAAGTATATCCACACACTAACAAAAAAGGCAACACGTGCAATAACCCAGCCTATTTAATTCCTACATGGCAAAGTAGGAAAGTAATTGAAGTAGGGTGCAAACCCAGTAGATTACTCAATAGCCGGTTATTGTGTACGCATTTCTCCAAGTAACACTAATCATTCTCCTGACTTAACGAAAATTCACTTAGGACATAGCCCCCACCCGTGGTAAGCGCTAAGTGAATTAATACGACCATCTTCTATTAACTAACCAATAAAACATAGAAAATCGGTAACAAGCTCAAACCAGCTCACCAAACAAGGCTTACAATACAATATTTACGAAGTAAACAATCAGTAAGTTCATAATATTAAAAGATTCAATGTATACAACAAAGGGTTTACAATATTAGCACTGTAAACAGTCCCGGCATACCACAGAATATATTACAACAATATTCACAATACATTAACGACCCATCAAAACACGCATTATCACTATTTTTAACGTTAATGCAAGCCTCCTTCCTTTGTATTTGATCTGGCAGCTCTATGTATGATGAACCCAGTTGTGGTGTGAATTTATTAATATTCATGGTTAAATTTATGATTGGAGAAATACTCCAACCACTTTGATTTTCTTGAAACTCTTCGAGTTCTTTTAATAGTATTACTTTAATATTTTTAGTGAACCATTCATTAATGTTTGTATCCCGGTACAGCCCATGATTTTTTGTATTCATGTATTTAAACTCGAAATTATCTTCACCATTATCATCACCAATTTTAAACTCACCACAGAAAACTCCATTTATTTTCAAAGCAGATTTATCTTTTAATAGCTTTTGATGCGAATGTGAAAAGTTTTCTGACAATCACCAAGAAAATCTGTTGGGTCAGTATGAGTCAAGTTAATTATGGCTAAAGTTTTAATACGATTTTGAAAAGCTGTTTGCAAATATTCACAATTAACAAGTCTTGATGTATATTGCGGCTTGTCTTTGTTTTTCCTCATCGTTTTCATTTGCGTACGAAATCCAGTTAATAAGCCTGTAGCACATGCCATATGTTTTTTATCTCCTGGAATGGTACATCTTTGCAGCTTATTTCGAAGAATTTGTACATTTTTATTACATTCCTTAATGGTGTCTTGTAAAATTTCAGGATTTTGAGTAGCACTGAGGAGAGCCGATTTAGTTGTGTTAACTAATTGACTTATTTTAGACATTTTCTCATTTTTGTTATTACCTATATATTTTTAAGAAAAGTATTATTTAATATATGTTCACTCTTACTTAATAATTTTTAATATATTACAAATTACTTACCAAACACTTTTAATATCCGCTGAACTCTTTTATCAATATTTATATAAAAACGGTATAGGCAGTTCGCTACTAGACAATTAATTAAAAATCATAACTCATTTAGACAATAAATAACAGTAAAATCAAAAACGCGGTATTTATATAGTTCTTAAGCACTTATTGACTTAGCGAATTATATAATGTATAGCCCAAAATATTCTCGATCATAAGTGTTCAATCATGTTCTTATCTTTGTTTTTCCTCATCCAATTAAGTAGCCGAATTTTTAAATACCATCAATAACAAACTAAATTTTCGATGGAAATGTAATGTATGACTGATGATATACCGGGTGTTTCTTTTAAACTGAGACGATCAAATATCTCGAAAAATAGCCACTCTACGGAAAAAATGTCCATAATCAAAATTTAATCATACCGCGGGGGAAATACATTAGTGCAAAAAAATAGTCCCCCACCCCCCGCTTTGTAGGTGCGGCGAGGGTAACTTTTAAACTAAGATAGGAAGCCATATTTTTTATTGCAGATACGGATTCTACGACTAAAAGTACGTATGATTTGAATGAAATATTTTGTTCGGTTCATGATAGATGGCGTTGTAATCGACGAAATTCAATTTTTTCAATTTCTTCTTCTTAGAACACACGCATTCGATTCTGCAATACGTTTGAAATAAAAAACATCACGTTTTCATTGGAAATACTCGAAATTCGTCATCAAAACAATTTATTCAGTTTTGTAAATCACATTTAACTGGCACAGTTAAATGGTCCATTCTAAAGTATTTTATCGTTTATTTTGCAATTACGAAAAACATGAAGATAAGAAATAACACAAACGTTAAATGTGATTTACAAAACTGAATAAATTGTTTTGATGACGAATTTCGAGTATTTCCAATGAAAACGTGATGTTTTTTATTTCAAACGTATTGCAGAATCGAATGCGTGTGTTCTAAGAAGAAGAAATTGAAAAAATTGAATTTCGTCGATTACAACGCCATCTATCATGAACCGAACAAAATATTTCATTCAAATCATACGTACTTTTAGTCGTAGAATCCGTATCTGCAATAAAAAATATGGCTTCCTATCTTAGTTTAAAAGTTACCCCGCCCCACCTACAAAGCGGGGGGTGGGGGACTATTTTTTTGCACTAATGTATTTCCCCCGCGGTATGATTAAATTTTGATTATGGACATTTTTTCCGTAGAGTGGCTATTTTTCGAGATATTTGATCGTCTCAGTTTAAAAGAAACACCCGGTATACCAATAAAATAATTTTGATAGGTTCTAAAAGTTGGATCATCCTATATTCTAATTAGCCTAATAATTTATTTGTTTTTAATAAATTTTTATTTTTATATATCGCAAAGTTAAATCTTATTCTATATATTTCTATAAATATTATTGAGAGAGAATTTATAGATTTGTTATATCATTTATTCATTTTATTTCTAATCTCATTTTTTTCACAAGTGAGCATACATTTGTTATCTCTTTTAAATTGCATAATGGACAGCAATAAAGAAAAAATATTACTATTAAAGAATATTTCGTCATGAATAAAATTATTGCATTGTCATATGCACGTCTTATCATATACACGCAAGGTCAGCAATCTTAATTATGTGTTGTATTATTTATTTCGTATTCATTAATCAATCTCATTTTTAATATGTCACACATCTTAATATCGTTTTCTCATGTTCATCGTATGTGTACATATTTGTACTTAATTGTCAACAAGGGGAAAAAAATAATATTAGTGATGTTGCTCATTACTCTATGTATATATATACATACTTTCGCATTTAATTTTTATCGTTTTGGTTTAGACTTTATGTTTAGAATTTGATTGAAGTATAAACTTTTTAATTTAAACAAAATATGAATTCATATTTTTGCTGTTGTTACTACACATATGATATACCAACGTATGTAGGTTCTAAAAGTTGTATCGTCCTACATTTTAATTGGCCAAAATAATTATATGCTTTTAAAAATGTTATCATATGCGCACAAGGTAATCAATCTTAACATTATATTTTAAATATTTAGAGAGAGAGAGAGAGTTTACTTAGTTCGTTCATGTAATCTTCGTGTTCATTCATATAATCTCATTTTTAATAAGACATTTATATCTTAAAAGTGTAATCAAACATTTGAGTGAGAGAAGATTATGTATGTTGTCTGCAATGAATTCATTTACACTCTTTATGTAATTGAAATGTACTGGTTAGTAGTTTCAGAGAAAATATATTTTCTCTATGAAGAAAAGTTACTCTCAAGATTTAACTGCATATTTTATATGTCAATCTTTTATTCTCTTTACTCTCTCTCTATCTCTCTCATAGATGACGTTTATATGAAATGATGCCAAAAAATGCAAATTTAGACCTTCATATGAAAATACATGTAATTTTGCGCTCGTACCCGCATTCCACCATTTTCTGTACATACATAAAACTAAATCTGAAAACATCCAAAATCAAGTCTCTTTGTCAAGTACTAAAATAAATAAAATAAAGTCTCACTGTTCGTATTGTCTTTATTTTTTCTACAATTTCCCCACCCTCGGATATAACATCGTACAGGAATGACCGATCATTAGGAGTTGCAACGCAATCAATACTAAGGCCCTTTCCGAAAGTTATACTTATTTATTTAGACATACTTATTTGCCGCCATCTTAAAAAAGTAATGTAAAATCATCCGAATTGATTTCACATACTTATTTAACACTATAACTACCGACCGGTCAAAATGACCGATTTACATTTATTGAATTCATTTTTTTAATTATTATGTTAGAATTGTTTTGGAAATTTTTGATGATTTTTAATTTAATTACTTTATTGTCATATTAAAACTCAACAAAAATTTCTAAAATAATTCTAACATAATCATACAAAAAAAAAATTAATTCAATAAATGTAAATCCGTAATTTTGACGGGTTGGTAGTTCTAGTGTTAATATTTTGACAGAAACGTCAAAACCATAACAAATAAATTTTGTGTTAGAAAAATGAATGAAGCTAAGAAATTCTTGCTTCTTACCTATTTAATAAATAAAAATATCAAATTATGAGTGAAATTGATCGATGGTGACGAGGATTTGCTTCGTTTGTTGGAGCGACGCGAATTTCGAAAGGTACTTTTTAAGATAAAATTTGAAATGCTACTGATACATAATCATCTTTATAATGAACTTTCTTAAAATTCTAGGGCTTAAAATATTGCTCCAACAAAAATAATTTAATGAGTGAAATCATTTTAAATAAAAATGAAATTCTCATTAAACAACATCTGAGGATAAGTGTTCAAGCGTTCCAAAAATTGTATCAACTGTTTCCAGCGAAACAGCACGGGTATGCTGCTCAAATTGAGCTGGGAGTTTTACTTTTTTGGTTGGCAGCTGGAACCACTTACCGTGTTGTCAGTATTGCCTTTAATATTCCCATTTCAACTGTGTTTGATATAGTTAACCGTGCAATGTATACGATTTTAAAATTGTTGCCGAAAATAATTGTGTTACTGTGTTGTATTTGTGACGCTGACCATAAATTTTTGAATATTTGCGTTGGGTGGCCAGGATCCGTGCACGATCAAAGAGTATTGCGAAACAGTGAAGTGTATCTAAAAAAAAAAAAATATCCGCCGAAAGGTTATTACTTGCTTGGTGATAGTGGTTACCAACTAACGTTGGAGCCTATAGCCATTATTACACCGTATACCGCAAACCGCCCTTTGACGCAGCAACAAAAGAAGTTTAACCATTTGCACAGCAAGGCGCGCATAGCAATTGAACAAACGTTTGGTGAAATGAAGACCAGGTGGAGGTGCATTTTCCTTCGTTCATTGGAGATCAATATAAAAAAGTGTATAAAGGTCATTGCAATTTGCTGTATATTGCACAATATTTGTTTAGATGTTGGAGATCTCATTAATATTGATGAAGAATTTAAAATTGAAGATGATTCGTTAATGGCAGATGAAAACCATCAACCTCAGCGCCAAGCTTCAGAATTCCGGAATCACTTATGCTCAAAATTGTAAAAAACAATATTTTTTATATTAATAAATTTATTTCATTTGTAAAAAAATAATATTTTTAAAAATTCATTCAATTGTTTTTTTTTTTATAAAAGTATTAATTCAAAATTTTTTATTCACTATCCGAAGACAACTCTACATCGGGGAAGCGATTTCTCGCATACCTTTTTAATAATTTTATTATTTTTATTTATTGAATTAACAACTGTTTGGTCCCTCTTTTTTATATACTCAAAGATTCTATCAGTTTGTTTCAAACTTTTTTTTTGTTTACTGCGAGGTGACTCTAAGGCATTTTGGCTATTGGCGATGAAGGCAAAGTTTCCTCTATTGAGTTTGGTTCTATTATTTCAATATGTCTGATGCTACTAATTTCTGGGTCGAACTCAATTTCTGAATCGTACTCTATTAATTCATCGAAAATATCACTTTCGGTACCGGGTAAATAGTTGAGGCTGTCTATGATATTTGTAGGTTTTATGTTCTCTTTATCTCCCATGAAATCATTAATTTTGGAGAAATATGGCCAATTTGATGAGTTGATTTTTGATGGTGCCGTACCTGTTTGTGGATCTTTTATTTTTTTGTATATATCACACAAATTATGCCACTTTTTGGCACATTCATTGGATCTTCTTTGGGCTAGTTCTGGTCTTGATGCTTGTATAGTTCTAAAAATGTAAACAAAAAATTAAATAATGCAATAAAATAAAACGGACAAAACTTACGCCCAAATAACATGGTGTAGACTATTTTTTTTTTTAAATTCCTGGTTCTGCAGGGCCCTCGCTTCTATTAGGGCATTTGTTTCATTTGCACTCCCTTAAATAAAAAATAATGAATTATTATTATAACTACGAAATTTTAACAAAAATATTTTTAAGTTGAGGTTACGTATAAAAAGTAATATGAATATTTAATGTTTCAACTTAAAAATATTAAAAAAAATAAAAATAAAAAATATCCATTACATCGCATGTTATATAATTTTCGTTTCATTTTATATTTATTTTGTAAAGTTTAATTAAATTGTTTTTTAGACAGGTTATCTTGAATGGTTATCAAAATGTAAACAATGAAAAGTTTGACAGAATTTTATTTTTCATTTTTTATTTTGTAAGAAAGAGATAGCAACATACTTATTTGAATAAATTACCTCGCCAACATACTTATTTAAGATGGCGGCAAATAAGTATGTCTAAATAAATAATTATAACTTTCGGAAAGGGCCTAAAGAAAATAAACAATGATTTTATTTTCATACTTTTTGTTTTGTTATTTTTTTCTGTTTTGATTTTAGTCTCTCTCGTTTTTCTGTAGCCAAAAATTTTAAAAAACTGTGAAACGGCGTTGAATGAAAATATGCAAAATATTCATCAATAATTATTTTTTTTGCCCAATATTATAATTAAATACTCTAGTTTATTGTCAATGGAACGAAAATTCATTTTTGGCCGTATTTAAAAAGTTATTAAATACGAAACGAAAAATATCAAAAAAAAATTTTTTTTTTCCATAGAACTTTTTACGATTTGTATGGAAATATTTTTGTTTGCTATAACATATGCATAGGGTACGCCATTTTTTTTGTGCTCACACGGCCTTTAATACATAGGCATTGGTACAACGCACAGTACACAAAGGTAATATATTGCCCAGGTGTCAAAAAAATACAACAAAAACATATTTAAATATGGCGGAGATTGTGAGTTAAATATGTACGAACTATTTAAACAATGATACATTGTTAATTATTTTGAATTATAGTCAGTAGAATATTTCAGACAAAAATAATAAATTAAAAGACACGTATTTTATTCATAAAATCGTTTTATTTGCTGTATATTTTTGATTTCTATTATTTATTATACAAGTATTTAATTGTTTAATCCTAAAATACATTCTAGAGCGAAAGAATAATTCTTTGACTTAAGATCAGCTCGAACATTAATCGATAAACTGGTAAAAAATTTATTCCAGTTGCTTCATTTGAAGCATCTTTTTTTCATTTGGTTTTTGGAGACCACCTTCAGTTAATTGGTTGGTCCATGTGAAAGACGAAAAATCTTGAGATGTATTCACTGAGAATTATCTATCACGAACTCTGGGTTCTTAATTTTATGGCAAATATAACCAGCCAAATGTAATGTAGAGATTGTAATTCATCTTCTGCAGGTTCTTCAGGAATATTTACTTCAGAACTTAATGTTCTATATACATTACTGCTCTAATTATCAACCGTTTCAATGTCTGGTATATCGTATACCATCGTATTTCCCTCATTTGACAATGCTACCTTCATTTCTGCCCGATACATAAATTCCAGGCGATACGGATGATCGTGCAAACCACCTTTTGCTCGAATAACTCAAAAAAAAAATTCCAAAACATCTTGGTTTAGGCGGTACGTCAATAAATATGATATGCCATATTGTGATTTTAAATCATTGAACAATAATTTTAATTATTATAAAACGGTTCGAATCTTTGTATAATAACTCACTGTACCTTTCTGAAATGGCATCATATTTTTTTCCATGCAAGCGCATTTTCAGTATAGTTGCTGACATTTGGTCGACAATTTCGAACTGGATATACTCTGAAAGCCCAATGGCTTGTACTCGTTGCCGACTATCCTTGTAGGGCCTTGGTTCTCAAACTTTTTGTAGTCGGGGAACACTAAACTCTGATATATTTTTAGGCGGAACATCTACAATACAGTAGAAACTTTAAAACAGGGGGCGCGGGTTGCTAACCTTTGTGAAACCAAAAGAGCAATAAAAAACAGAATAATGTTCGCAAAAACACTCCATTATTATAGAGCAAAAAAGAAATGGAATCGTGTCGCAGCGTGTGATTGGCAACCCCCTGCTTCCAAGTGCTACTTTTAGAAAATATTATGTATATTTTTATGTCTTTTATTAAAACACGTCTTTCTTTGTTCACTCTTTATTTACTTCTCCCTTACATCTCTTATTTCTATCTTATTTTCTATATTGTTCGTATTGTCCGATTGACATACATGAATGTAGTATGTTTAACGTGTATACTAAATTAAGTTTCCAGCCCAAGGTAAAATTCTGTAAATGTTTCTGGATAATAATGAACTTGGGAAAAAGCATTTAATTCGGTAGTGCGGTTGTAAATTTGCTGTAAAGTACATGTAGGCCCTTTTTGTTAATTGCAAATAATTTTCAGACTTGTAGACACTAAATGAAGTAATGCTGAATACACTTATAGGTTAGGTTGCTTCGGCGTCATACCCAAACTCCTATATGGTTATCGGCTTCATTTCAATTTAATCAAGAACAATCCGAACTTATTTACTTTATGATTTTATTTATTTTATTTACTTTATAATTGTATGTATTTTATTTACTTTTATTTTTTATTTTAAATTCAATTATACATTTATAATTATGAAACTTTTTAATAAAAAAACATGCCTGCTAACTCAGACTATACGACATTAATTAATAAATTATAAAATATATTTTTTTAACAAAAACTTAACGAGACTGTACCATGTACACTCTACTTATCTGTACTAAATGTGTCGTTTTTCTTGATCAATGCCACCTATCACCGACCACTTCAATCACTCACCACACACTCACTCAAATGAAGAAAATTGTTTAGATTGTAGGATAATAAGTTTTTTCTAAACATAATTCCAAAGTCGGACTTACAATTTTCCAATAATTTGTTGGCTAGAAACGCACTTTCGGTGCAATGAGTAGAATGTGTTAGTAATCGATACCCGCAAAATAAATCAAAAAAATGCTGATATAGTTCCAAATCAATCAGATCTTTTATATGCACCAGTGTACAGCGCAAATTACCTCAATTCGGTGACTTTTCTTTTACGGCTTGGGTTTCCGTTGAAATTCCTTTGGAATCAAATTTTTGAAATTTAATAAACGTTTGGACATCACGAATAAATTGATTTTCGACATTCAAGAACCCTTATTAGTGGACACCGGTGTATCGGTGTAGGCGAGGACTTTTATGTTTACTAAATTCTAGTTCTAATTTCTTCGAATATCGCAATCAGATTAATTTAACTACTATTATTGCCACGTTTACACAAAGTAGAATAAAAGTATTTAGCAAAAGTAGCGTGATGTAAACGCAAAGTACAATTTTTTATTTTGTGTAAACGTGATAAATGTTTATCATATGTATTGTCATTCGCGAAATCATTTTTACCGTAAATTTTACTAAAAAATTAAAATTTTTACAAAAACTGCAGTGATATCTCAAACAAACCGTATCTTTATGTTAAAATTTAGGTTAGTTATTATTTATATTTAAGTTTTATATTACTTTACATATAATATTAAATAATTATTTGTTATGTCTTCGTACAATACATAATTAATAGTATTACTTGAAGTGAAATTAAGATCATAAATAGAATTGTCTCTCTAGAAGTTAACATCACAAGAATGTTTTATTTAGTAATTAAATTATATAGCGAAGTAGTGAAAATTTAGGTCAATTGACATGATTTTTAAAAACCATTTGTCTTAATCATTTTACTTCATAGTAAAATTCTTAAATATGAACTTAAATAGGGTAATTAATTATAGTATTAAAAACTGTCAAATTAGAATCATAATTTGTTTTATTATTCAATTAATTGTAGCGTCAAGACATAGCAAACCATCATGTTTTGTTTTTAATTATAATTAGTATAAGTATAAAATTTATTGTATCTATAAATGAATAGTAATAATAAAGTTTTCAAATTGAAATTTTTTATTTCCTTCTAAACTGGTATATATTTTGAAAAACTTTCTCATACATCAATTTAATAAAGGTAGAAAATACAAGGTAAGTGAATACATATAAATACAAGGTAAGTGAATACATATGAACTTCGGTCTTGATTAATTCAACTCCTAAATCAATCCCGAAATGAACCTCTTAAGTCAATCTTTAGCTTAACCTCCAACTCAATTTACAGCTCAACCTCTATCTCAAGCGGAACACTAGGCCAACCCAGCTATTAATTAAATCAACAAATAAACCCTTAATCAACTTTCAAATCAACCTTTAACCTAACTCCAAATCAACCCTTAAATAATTTCCCAACCGAACAACTCAAACCCCAATGCAAGCTAACTAATTCCTAATGCTACGTCAGCTCAACTTAGCTCGACCCAAATCTCAACCCTCTGCTCAACCCTACACTTATTTTCCAACCCAATCCCAAAATTAACTCGATTCGATAGCTACATGCTTGTTTGAACTCAACTCAATCTAACTTCCCACTAAACCCTAAACTCGACCTCAAATTAATCCCCAACCGAACTTCTCTTTTAAATTCAACTCAATTTCAACTAAAACCTACTCCCCATCACACCAACATATGTACCGTTATTCCATTATACCATCATACCGTCATGACACTATACCATTAACCCATCATACAATCGTACCATAGTGACGTCGAACCATTACATCATGATGAATATCTTACCATCAATCCACCACACCTTTATAACATCATAAAATCGTACCATCATATAATCATAACCACCATAACAATACACCATCGTACCATCATACAGTCCCTATAATCATACCACCGTGCCATTATACCATCATACTGTCAAGCCATGATATCATCATACCATCCAACCGTCATACCATTATACCCTCACACCATCATACCCTCATACCATCACACCATCATTCTAGAATAAATACCATTATAACAGTTGAGCTGTTACAGGGTTAATAAAAATTGTTCCACCATGCATGACGGTCAGTCACGAAAAGAAAAAATAATAATTTGAAATCACACTGTACTAATTTTATTAACACCGCTACATACAGTTCATTCATAGAATAGGTTTTGGTAAATATGGGAAACCAGTTTCCAAATGTTGATCGAATTTTCCCTTAGAATTTAATAAAAGCAAACAAAACGTAAATAAATAGTTTCAGCCATCATTGGTTGAGTAATAAAGTTCACAGCCGTAACAAGTAGCTATGTACAATTATTTTGGTTCTTCGGAAATCCTTGTAATATAAAAAGTGTTACCTATATTTTTTGTGACAAAGTAAATAAAAACAAAAACAAATTAAATTGAATTAAAATTAGCTAAATTAGCATATACAACAATTAGTAGTAAAAGTGATTATTAGTGCATTACACAAGCTGCAATTACCGCTGGAATTATTCATTTGCCTCACGCTTACCAAGGTAATTAGTCTAATTTGAATTGAAATCGAAACTGTTTATGTAACACCGGTGAATTAAACTTTCTTCTAGAAACGGCCCGTTAAAAATATAAAAATGGAGGCAACCTGTTTACTTGGTAAACGAAATTTATTTTTATTCTAGAAAGCCCCAGAAAATTTCACAAAAGTAATCTGCCAGTCTTTTCTAAATATAGACATTAATAAAATGCATGATCACAGATCAGTGAAAATAAATGTATGTAAAACGTTCAATTGCGGTGCTTTAGACAGAACTACAGTATAGACATAATTTGTTGTTACATGGAATAAACCTCAAATATACGTATACATTTGTTTCTTGTTATTTATTATAAATTAGTATTAGCATTTATTATTTTTTTGTAAGTTAATTCAACTATGCTTAACAGTACCTTTTAAGACAATTTTGCCATAAACGGAATTTATTAAATAAAAATGGCCATCGTTTTGTTGTCGCGTTGATATCCGAGGCGGGACTAAAGGTGTAACCATACTTGGAATAAGAAAAATAAAAAAATAAGAATTTGAGCTTTTCTTATTTCACTTTGACATTTCGACTATAGATAACTTAAACATTTTTAAGTTCAAAGCGAAATAGTTTTATATTTATATCATAAAAAATTATTAATTTACATTTACTAGTTCTAATTAGTGATTCAGAAACACTATACAACATTTTTTGTTTTAAAAAAATTGTATATCTCAATTTCATTTTTTAGGTAATGTTTCAATTTTTGTTTGGGTTTTAAATGTATGTACAATATAATTGCTCAATTATTTACTGTCTAATTTAATGCTCAAATATTCCCGTTCTGATTTATTTATTAATAATTAATCAAAATATTATAATTTTTACAAAACCAGTTGTTTACTTTCTACAGTAACAAGTTGTGCAACCTTTTTCAAGTTTTATAAGCTGAAAAATCATATTAAATTCATTTATATCATAAAAAATTAATTAATTTACATTAACTGTTTCTAATTAGTGATACAGAAGCACTGTGCAATGTTTTTTGTTTCAAAAAAATGTAATATCTCAATTAAATATTTTTAGGTTATGTTTCAGTTTTTGTTTGATGTTTTAAATGTATATACATTATAAATACATACTCAATTATCATAGTCTAATTTAATGTTCAAATACTCTCGTTTTAATTTAATTATTAATAATTAATGAAAATGTTATAATTTCTATTTACAAACTAATTTTTTATTTCCCGCGTTAAAAATTTGTGCAACCTTTTTTAAGTTTCTTAAGTTTACACGAAAAATTTCGCTCCTTTTAAGTTTTTTAAGTGACAGCTGAAGTTTTCATTTCCCCTCCAAAAAAATTGTAAGTTTCTTATTTTAAGTATGGTCGAATACACATAAATCCCCTTTCTCGCTCTCTTACGTTATTTTTTTAATTTTGATTATTCTAACTATGGTTCTCGCTTAAGAAAACCATAATTTATTTTATTTTGTGTTTGTCATTTCAGTACGTCGATTTTGGTCGCAAAACGAGGATTGAGGATTGAGAATTTTGTATATATACACGGAGTATAATATACATTTTTCTATTGTGTGCCGTCAAATATTTTTATTGTATTAGTGTGTTTTCTCATGATGGTAAGTATCAAAAATAAGCTAAGCGGGTGAAATCGGTTCAACATTTTGTTACTTCCGCTCGCCTTGAGTTATTTTTCCCTATCTTCTAATATGAGAAATTCATGTTTTTCTATCTATTGTTGTTGTAACCGAGGCATTTATTTTACTTCGTTAACAAAAATCCAAAACAATACACCCCTGTTGTACGACTGAGCGCTCCAAGAGCGATCAATGATCAATCACACCGTGATCATCACTTTATACCATATTTCGTAAAAAAAAGCACGAAAAAAATGAGAACATTGTAATTTACTACATGAAAAACAAATTAAAGAAAGACGAAGATTTCTTTTTTTTTTTGCTTTATACTTCTGTTTCATGTTTTTAACGTCCCATCTCAAACAAAATTGCTCGATTGCTCACGCAAAGTACAACTGGGATGCAAACAAAAAATATTGCTCATGATCTTCGACATAAAAAACAAAAAGCAGCATAAATAAATGGATTTTAATTTATACATTCTTCGTCGGCCACATTCATGATACTGTTACGTTTTTGCGTTGTAAATTAAGGTTCATATACTGGATTGGGAATAAAACAAACTCAATTCAATTTATCATCATCGAATTTATTTATTTAGCACAAAAATTATTACAACACAATTTATTAATTATAATTCACAAATTCACTTTATATAAATTATTCTCAAATTTTACTGTACACTTATAATTGTTATTTCGCACTACAACACTTTTTAAATCACTTTTTAATTCCTTTTCAATCTTTACTCTATCGCGTTCCAAATTCAAATAATCCAATTCGATCTTGTTCGCCTTGTTATATACACAAACCAAACTTCTCGAAAGTTCATGACATTTCCAGTTAGAATAGCGTAGAAACATTACGTAACAATTTTATCATGGAAAATTTCATTTTAGTACAGTAAACATTGAGCTATTCATTTAACTTATTCTATTACACACTAGGTGTCACCGTCACAATACTTTCAACTTTTTTTTTGAAATTTGTTGGTTTTTTGAGTTATGTCACGTGAATAAACATTTGAAAAATAAAAAAAAACAATTCAGTGTTATCTCATGCGCACGAATGGAATGTGTACATATTTTTATTTCCAGTAATTTTCTGCAAAATTTAAAACTAATAAAATTGTTAATTGAAGAATGATTTAAAGATAAATAAATGTTAACTAGAAATGGAAAATAAGTCAGAAAAATATTTATAAACTATAATTTTATTAATAATTTTAAATGATGAAACATCACACGACGTACATCTACCCTTTCCTATGCTTGAATTAACACTAAGCAAAAATAACTAATTTACTTCTTATATTATCCACATTATATTTTATATCCCTCTTTTTCGTGTCATTTTATTTCTCTTATTTGCATCATGTTAAACAAAAGACCAAAAAACGCCCATTTGACTCTGTCAAATGTACGATTTTTAATGTTTCTTGCTTAACATGGCAAAAGGATTTTTGTTTCATCGAATAAAAGGGATAATGTGAAGATAATATAAGAAGTAAATTAGTGATTTTGAGACTTTGAGTTAGTGTTAATCCATGCGCAGGAAAGGGAAGATGTACGTCGTGTGATTTTTCTTAATTTAAAATTATTAATAAAATTATAGTTTATAAATATTTTTCTGACTTATTTTCCATTTTAGTTAATATTTATTTATCTTTAAATCATCATTCAATTTACCATTCTATTAGTTTTAAATTTTACAGAAAATTACTGGAAATAAAAATATGTACAACCTTCCTTTCGTACGCATGAGAAAACACTGAATTGTTTTTTTTTTATTTTTCAAATGTTTATTCTCTGTTTTACTCTATTCTTTGGACACCAATACAATTTACCCATACTATTGCCTTCCGGTAATTCTCAACTCAATCTTCAAATTGCGACCAAAATCGCTGCCCAGATGGAAGAGACAAAGTTCTATTGTGTTGTCTACATGCTTTTGTTCCCAAATTATGATAACGTTGAGCGGCGTGAAAGTTGTGTTAATATTTTGGTAAGCTCAGACGCCAATGTATGTGGTTAATAGATTGTGGCGGAGAACGTATGAGTGAGCCGCTACAATCTTTTCTGTTTTTTTTTGTATTTCGAATAACCAAAGAGAGGGTCTTTATGTTAACCTAAATAAAGAAATCTGAGTGTTATGCGTGGTATCGTGATTAAAAATCTTGTGAAATCGTTTTAAGTGAAAAAAATGAGTCAGTAAATTGCAACAGGCTATGATGTTTTAAGAGGCTGAACACACAAAGAGGCCAAGGGAACACTTCATCGTTATGAAGTGAAATAATAATACGGAGGTGAGGGTAAAGTAATGGTGACCAATCCACCAAGGTCACATTAATAGAGTGCATATTCTTTCTGTGATAGTGTATTTACATAAAGTGATCAGTATTTGTGTTCTTAACGTTTACTATATCGACGACAATTTGCAGCATTTCAAGCTCTCGAAGATTCGGGGGAAAGATTTCATCCCATCTGACTTAGCGATGGCAAACCGGTTTTCCATTAACCGGTTAACCGGGTAATTTTTGCAAAATTTGACTGTTCGAATAACCAAGTAATCAACTTTAAATAATAAAATTTAAAAAAAAATTATTTTCCTGTCAAGTCATCTCTATATGTAATATAATTTGGTAATGAAGCCGATAATCACGTCTAAATGTATGTTATACTATTATAAATTATGAGTTGCCGCAAACCTTGAAAACACATATCATTTACCTGCACACAGGCATTATACCTAAAACAAATCATTATTTAGAATATTCGGACAAAATCGCAACAATTGCATATGCGAATGATTTAATTAATCGAATGTTTTCTAACGGTAGCGGAACTGTAAACAGCGAAAATTCGAATTCAGCTGGATCGGACAACGATGTCGATCTAAATATAAATTCCAGCATGTACCATGATCGTCTAGATGAAGAATTGCACAGAGCAATTAGTTCAATTGGAGATGTTCGTACTCGCTCAGAGAACAAAAAAGGGAGATTTATTGGAACAGTTAGACAAAGGATTGATGACTATTAGACCAAGGTCAGCAGTAAATGAGCGAGTGTTCTCAGTCGCATCTAATTTCGCAACGAAGATACGCTCTAAAGTAAGTTCGAAATCATGAAATGCCTTGATTTTCTTAAAATATTATTTTAAGAAAATCAAGGAAAATATTATTTTAAGAAAATCAAGGCTCCCTTCCCGGGGAGGGGCAATGATATTTCTACTATTTTCAGTAGATATGTTATGAGGGATTGACCTCTTTATTTTTCTGATTTACCAAATCGAAAATATTGGGATTGTCATGAACAATTAATATATTTGTATATAAAACTAGAGTAAAAGAAAGTAAAAGCCGAAAAAACCAATTAAACATATTTTTGTTTTATTTTTTTCCTGTCAATTAATCGGTAATTTTGAACATTTACTATTCGATACCCGGATAGTAAAAAAGTCGAATAATTGCCATCCCTAATCTAACTGCCACCTAGCCGGCAACTTGCTGCACCACCAGAAACATCTCGTAAACAGTTACACCATCGTACGTTGTATCATATAAACAATCATAGTATCACACCATCATACAATAATATGAATCCATTATACCACTATATCATCATAACATCAGACAATCATACTATCATATATACCATCTTACCACGATACCATTATATCATCATACCAACATACCATCATACAGGCTTTACACTTCAAATTGATCCTTTTACAAATTGAACCCTTAATTTATAACTTAATTCCACTCAGCATCGGCATTGTTTTGCTTCTTCGCTAGATTCTTTCATTATCTCATTTCTCAATGATAAATAAATTATTCTCCAATGCTTGGGTAAGGATTTTGTGGTTTGAAGTGGTTCACATACCAAAGGTTTCTCCGGATGGGAAATTTCCGCATTGTATAGCTCGTACTTATGTAAATAAAAATTTAAATTTTGAAGAGCAATATTGGCTTAAGAAATGACCAACTTCCTTCCTAATTTGTCATATTCCGGAGCTTTATCTAAAATTTATTTTAGAATCCGATTTTCATCGTGTATGCTGAATTTCATCAATATCGGATAAGAAATAGCCAAGTTCCTTCCTAATTGGCCATATACCAGAACTTCCTCTAAAAATCATTTAAGAATCCCATTTTCATCGTGCATGCTGCATTTCGTCGATATCGGATAAGAAATGACCAAGTTCCTTCTTATTGGCCATATTTCAGAACTTCGTCTAAAAATTATTTGAGAATCCCATTTCCATTTGAAATGCTGAATTTCATCTAAATGCTAAGCAGTTTTGATTTTTTTTTTCTGATGATGTTGAAGAGGAAAACGTTGTAAACGTCGCCCAGATTAAAAGATGTTTAATGGATAATTCCAATCCATTTACACTACCCGCTGACAAGTATGTTTCTTACGACCAAAATAATTATATAGTTATATTTTGTAATAAACAACATATGAATCTGTTAACATTTTAGGTTTATCACGAATTTCCGCTTAAACAAGCAAGCATTTCAGCATTTACTCAACGAGCTCAGTAATCAATTTTTGCCTGCCGTTCGCACGTCGTCCATACCACCGATCCTCAAATGTTGCGCTGCTCTTAGGTTTTTCGCAACCGGAAGTTATCAGCAGAATGTTGGAAGTGATTTTAATATCGATATGGCACAGCCAACAATTTCTAAGTAGTTAATTTAATGGAGCTTTATGTTTGTGACAAATGGATTGTTGGAATAAACACTACGAAGAAGCTCGAGTGTAAAATCTATTTTATGTTCAAACACAAAATACCTGGAATCGTAGCAGAGATCAGCGTCACTTATATTATAATAGAAAAGGATATTATGGCTTGAACGCAATGATAGTAAGTAACTAGAATTCCATATATGTATGTTTTATTTCTTGGATTTGTGACCGCAATCTCGTCATACGTTGCGTCGATTCTAGAGATCCTGGTGCAAACCACGACTCCTTTGTGTGGAACCACAGTCTCGTAAATATAAGTATGGCTCAAAATTATAAAAACAGAAATTCAAATAGCTGGCTTCTTGGTAAGTTATCTTAATATAAAATGAATATCATGTAAATTATTCACAGGTCAAATTATTTTAAGGTGATTCGAGATATCCATCACTGCTGTACTTAATAACACTTTTCAAGCAAGCTGTTGAAGAAAGCCGTGAAGTAAAATTGGTTGTGGTGGCTGTGGGTTGGTGTGCTTAAATCTTGGGGCCAGGGAGCTCCATTACTAACCAAATAAAGCGAAGCAAATAGTGAACGCGTGTTGCGCACTACATAATATACTATATGTAGATATTATAATGTACTCTCCAGAAGACGAAGATGTTGATAGTGGCAACTTAGACAATGAAATGAATTCGAGCCATTTGAGGCGAATACCAATTTGTTCAAAAATCACAATTTATTGTATATTATTTATAGCTCATTCTTCAGAATCGCTAGAAGAGCCAGAGTCGCGTTGAGTAATGCTCATTTTTTTCCTCTAGTGCCAACTTCCGCTTTTTAAATTTTAATTTTTGCACGAGTTGGTTTTGCTTATGCCTTACAGCACATAAATTCGTCTTGTAATAATTGTAATTTTTTTTTTTGTTTAAGTTGTAGATATTTTTGTCTATTTTCTTTAAAATTGAAATTATTTCAGTTTGGTGGTTAGTTTGTGTTTGTAATAAGTTTAATCGTTGTCTATCTGGATCGGTGATTGCTGGTTTTGGTTTCTGTCTACTGCTAGTACTATTACTTTGAATGTTTTGAAGTTCCATTAAATTAGCATGTTCGACGATATTCTCATTTTCAACCAAAATATTTTCTATTGAACGCAACACTGATAATGATGGGTTTGATGTTGAAGCTATAACATTGAATTTATTTCAACCTGCATTTCAGGATTTACTCTTGTTGTGTTTCTACCTATTCCAAAAGCAATTCTGCTGGGAGCTGCAGATTTACATAAATTAATAAGCGAATCCACCTGTTGTTCGAATGGGCTTAATGAAACTTGCGAGTTCAGGCTACCTCCAGTTGTAACAACTTCTCCTTTGTTTATTGCTATTTTTTGTTTAACGTTTCTTTTAAAGTCATTCCAAACTATGTAAACAAATATTGAAATAATACTAACCGTAACACATAATTTTTATAAAACTTGCCCCCATTCTGTCGATTCTTTTAGGGGGATTCTAAACAATTTAAAACAACGACTAATTCCTTCCAAAATTCATTGATTGTTTCGTTTTCGGCACATCTGGAAAACCTCTTGCGATGTCGGGATTTTGTTCCAACACAATTAGTTGTGGTTTGTAATTTTTATTTTTTGCCTAAAAAATAACAATTAAATAAAAAAAAAATTACATACCGCGTATTTTTGACGTCCATCTTGCTTTGTTGCTCTAAGAAAAATAATAATTTACTATGAAGTCACAAAAATTGTCGGTGAGCATTTTCGACATTAGACTCACTCACTGCGAGAACCATAATACTATTGTAAATTTTAAATTTGGCGAGTAAAGTCGCCGAGTGACTCAAATGTGAGAACCTTAATAGAGGCATTAATAAAAAAAATCACAAATCCTCAGTTCAAGGGACACCTCACTACAACGAACAACTTTTTTGATCGCTGCGATGTCCGTTGTGATGTTTTTCTGTAATATAATATTAATATAACATATTAACATAAAATAAAACTTTATTTGCAACTCACATTTTTGAAAAAAAATGGTCATCTCAAGAGCAGTCGAAAATTTTCAATTTTGTAGAAAAAAACACTATTGACAATTTTTGTGAAAGCTCATTTTCAATACTATCGAAAAATTTCATTATAGCACATTTTCGATATTATCGAAACTTTCCTAATAGACCCCCTGCAATCAGTTTTGGGGCCTGCCAAGAGGTGTTGGCAGTGGCCGCTTTGATGCCAGTCCCGGACTCGACTGAGGCCGAAGAAAGTCGATATGAGTCTCGATTTTCTTATGAGGGGGTGGGACAGTCAAAATGAATCTCGACTGTATTCCAGTGACATTGAAAGTTTACATGGCGGCAGTCGAAATGAGTCTCGACTGTGGCCGTATAAAAGGCGGTGAGAATGGCTGGGTGGTCGCTGTTGGGAATGGCTGGGTGGTCGCTTTACTATACGACATTTGACGGAGCCATTTAAAATCAAACAAAATAAAATAATTTCATTATAAAGAAGCTAAATGGAAAAAATTGAGCCCGGAATGAAAGAGAATAATAAATGGACCCGGAACAAAATGGTGGTAAAAAATATAAAAATTTACATTAGTAATTTTAAAAAATAAAAATAAGGTTATGGTGTTGTTGTTAATGTCGATGGTGCCGCTGTTGATGGCAATGGCGGTGAAGATGTTGATATCCGTCCTCGTAGATGGTGGCCGTGATGAAGATGATGCTGCCTCCTGCCTCCATAGCTCCCTGTTGCTGAAGCTGATTTTGTTGGTAGTGATGATGGTGGCGATGTTAATACCACTGCAGTTGGTCTCATTGCTTCGATGAAATGGCATTAATGATTACGATGGCGAAATTACCACTGCCAGCTGGTAGGATGATAGCGTTGGCGATTAATGTGTTGACAATACCGCTACTGCTCGTCCCGTTACTTTTCTGTTGTTATTATAGCGATGACGATGGTGATGTTGCTATTAATGCCGCTGCTGCAAGTAGTTGCTCTCCCGTTGCGCGATTTACACTCCTGTGTATTGGTGTTAAGTTGCAAGACTATGTTAGTGTTTAGGTAGTAGTGTTTATGTATTTGACTCCGTTATTAGGTACTTATTATAATATGCGTAGGTGCGCTTGACCACAGACACCTACATGTATGTATGGATACATGTAGGTGTCTATGGCTTGACACTATATACAGTGCTGGTAAAAAAAAATTGGGCAAACATATTTTGTTACAAATTGGAGTCTTTTTTTGCTAAAATTACAAAACTTTTGAAAGCAATTGGCTTATTGTTTCATTTTAAATACATGTATGACCTAATTTTTTGGAAAAAAAAAATGTACCTGCAATTTAGGGGGAAACCCCGAAAAATGCCAAAATTTTCAAAATACGCTGATTGGAGTTAAAGTAATGGAATAAATTAAACACTTATTATTTAATTTTTTTTTTGTTTTTTACTGATTTATAGAAATTCTATCTTTAATATTAATATTTTGTTGGACCGCCATTTGCTTTTATTACAGCGATACACCTCTGATTTATTGAATTTGATAAATTTTTCAAAGTCGTAGAAGGCATGGATTACCAAATCGTCATTAACAAACTTTTTCAAGCTTGAATTGATGCTGGGCGCTTTCCTGCTACTTCTAGCTTCATTATAGACCAAATATTTTTTATGGAATTTAAGTCTGGGCTGTATGGGGGCCAGCCCAACACATCGATATTTTTTCTTCGAAGTGCTTTTTTACCTTTAAATGAAGAGATAAGAAAAAAAAACAAGTTTTTAGCAAATTATTTATGTTTATCTGAAAGGCAATTTTTCTATCTACAATTCAAAATGAATAAATCACAACTTTGGCGCTAAGGCACGGAGCGTTGTCCTGTTGAAAAATAAATCTGCAAGTCTCGTAAAAAAGCTTTAACATAGAAGGCTCAAATTCGTTATGTAGGACCTGCAGATAAACAGCTGGTGTAATTTTGGAACTAATGAAGCACAATCGACCGGTTTAACTTCCAGAAAGGCATCCCGAGACCATAACTCCTTCATTTTTCGGTGGAAGTCTTAAAAGACATCCGATGCTAAGCCTCTTGCGAGATTCTCTCCTTATGAGAATTCTTCCATCTCCAACATGCAGCTTGAATTTTGATTCATCGGAGAAAATCACATCATTCCACATCTCCTGAGTCCAAGAAACATGCTCCTGGGCCCATAGCAAACGTTTTTTTTGTCACTCGTAATGTGAACTCAGGCTTGTGGACTGGTTTAAGTGCTTTCAAACCAGCTTAACCAAGTTTTTTCTCACTAAGCTGGCTGAAATTTGCTTTCCCGTTGCTCGCTCAAGATCCCCTCTTATGTCCGATGAAGTTTTAAAACGGTTCCGACGACATTGTAGTATTAAAAATTCTAAAATCTCTAAAAATTTATCAAATTCAATGAATCAGAGGTGTATCGCTGTAATAAAAGCAAATGGCGGTCCAACAAAATATTAATATTAAAGATAGAATTTCTATAAATAAGTAAAAAACAAAAAAAAAATTAAATAATAAGTGTTTAATTTATTCCATTACTTTAACTCCAATCAGCGTATTTTGAAAATTTTGGCATTTTTCGGGGTTTCCCCCTAAATTGCAGGTAAATTTTTTTTTTCCAAAAAAATTAGGTCATACATGTATTTAAAATGAAACAATAAGCCAATTGCTTTCAAAAGTTTTGTAATTTTAGCAAAAAAAGACTCCAATTTGTAACAAAATATGTTTGCCCAATTTTTTTTTACCAGCACTGTATATATTTAACTGTATACATAAACTGTATACATAAACTATATACATAAACTATATTATCCGGACGAAACAAAAGAACAAAAAAAATCAGAAAAAACTATAAAAAAAAAACATTTTTTAAATTTTTGTTTTTTACTCTCTCTCTCTCATAATTTTTGTATAAAAAACATTATTTCTAAAAATATTATACTGTAATATTGCGTTTTTATAAGAGACCTCGAATGTCCGGAAAATGCGATTATTTGCGAAATTTGATTCCCCGAAGGTTCCGGATAAAAGAAGTTCGACTGTATTGTGTTTTATTATATAAAAAAACGTACTCACCACTGGCCGATGCGTTAACTCGTACTTGGCCGATTAAAGTTGCAAACTGCTTTCCGTTCATTCCACGTGCGGTGGTCACCACTATGGCGTGTCATATGTATGCCTCGATGTACATACCATTTTTATTAATTAAAACACACAATTTATTTTTTCATTAATAAACATTTTAATTTGTAATATGTCTTTGTTTTTTTTTTGTTTACATGTTTTGTTTATTTATTTTATTACTACCATATTTGTGTTTTTTTATTTATTAGACGAGCGCGCATGCGATCATTACAATATCCGAGACGAGACTGAAAAAAAAGTTAATTTGTTTTATTTTGTGTTTGTCAAGTCACTTCAGATGGAAGAGACAAAGTTCTATTAGTGGTTTTCCAATCGACCACCGCAAGTATTTATTGATGATTGGAGCATCACAGATTCCACCTAGTGGAAAATTTTTAAACTGAGGTAGCTGCTAATTTAACGTTCGAAATTGTTGTAAACAATTCCAATTTTGAACCGTAAACACAATTTTTACCTACCAGATTGATAATAATTGTAAATAATTCCAATTTTGGATTATAAAAACAATTTTTAACTACCGGATTGCAAAAATTTCTTTCGTCGCATTTATGAGAAATGGCATTTTGGCGGTTGCCTCATTTTAACTTTTATCCTCGAGAGGCGCTTTCTCTACTTTAACAATCGCCAATAAGTGCGAAAAATATTTCTTGGCTAAATGTGGATTGGAAGATTGGAACACACAAAAAACTATGACATAAGAAAAACATAACCTCTAAATTTTTAATTCACATAATACCAAAATATTATGCGATAGTGGTTTAATTTTTTAAATTTATGATGATAAAATATTAAAATAACTATTTAAAAAATAAATTTTAGCTTTATTGTTGTAAATTATTATCAAATATCACCTAGCGGAGAATGTTGACGTAACTGCTTGTCGCTGCTTTTGAAAAAATAGGTAGATCAGTTGCGAGTAGATGATTTAGCACAGACATAAACCATAAGTACTAATAAGTACTTGCGATGGTCGATTGGAAAACCACTATTGTGTTGAGCGACTTGAAACGTTGTTGATATTTTGGTAAGCTCAGACGCCAATGTATGTGGTTAATACATTTTGGTGGAGAACGCATGAATGAGCCGCTACAACTTCGTAAAAACATTTGCCCGGAGAACTTAAGAATTATATAATCTGGTTAAAACGTTAGTCATCCCTCATTTTACATACTGTGATGTGATTTGTCAACACTCCGTATGTTCACTAATGGCCTTTTGACAGGAAATATCCGGATATTTTTGACAAATGTTACCCTCCACTAACTTCACTTTAATAAAATATCCGGATTTTTTTTTTATGACATGAGTGAAAAGCTTTTGTTCTTGACTTGGTATTTTAAACGTCAACGTCACATTTTCTTTTTATTATTTTAATATTTTTTATTAATATCATTGTTCAAATCGAAGGTTTTCATATTATTTTCATTTAAATTTTTCAATTGGCAAAAATTTTGGATTTTTTTAGAGTTAAAAATATACCGATCCTTTTGATGCGTTCGTTTTTTTGCTCATATTAATAATATTCTTGGTTGCTGTAACGATTTTTTTATTTTTCAATTAGTTCTTCTGTATAAGTTGCTTAAGGTGAAACAGCCAGTCTGTCTCTTTGACAAGGTCAGAATGGGTAGGTCTGCCCAAACTAATACCCCTATCATGGTTTTCACATTTGACTTTCACGGCGAGTTGAATTTGGCGAATTTATAATTTCGTATTATGGTTTTCACCGTGAGCGAGCTTAAATGTCAAAATTGTTCGCCATCTATTTTTAGGCGAATCTATATAAAAATGTTCGTTTTTATTTTAGCAACATAAAAAATGGAGGGTATAAGAATAATTATAATATTTTTTATTATTATTACGTGTATTTTTACATTATTTTTATTTGTAGCTTTTGTAGAAAATCAAAAATAACAAATCAACGCTGCATAACATATTTATTATACATAATTCTGAAACGTTTAAAAAATTTAAATTCACTGAAACACAACAAACTGAAAACAAATATAACACAACAGCTGCCAAATGATAGAAAATGTCAAAAAAATTATAAGAAATAATCAGTGGTGCTTTATGCATTCTAATATTACCATACATGCATTCGCCAAAATAAAGGCGAAAACCATAATAAGAAAAATTAACTCACACGACCTTATGAATCACGGTGAATCGTTCGGCGAGGCGAGAATCATGATAGGGGTATAAATGTTTATTTTTACCGCCAAATATACAAAATAATGTTTGCAATTATTCACTATTGGTTAGATGTTATGTTTTATGGAATCGGTTGCTGGTTGAAGTTAGATGTGTAAGCTCAATTAATATTTTTAAAAAACTTGTTCTTGAATATATAAAAATAAATAATTTAATTTGTAGAAAAATTGTTAATACTAGTTTGTAAGAAATTTTTAATTATATGGAAGGGTGGAAAAACCATGTTACCCGTTTGAATATAAACTTACCTCGCAGTTTTAAAATAATTTGCAAATTGAGGTCTTTTGATTAAATGTTTCGGTGTTATGCCAATTCTTTCAGACATGTTAATTAGTTACTTGAATATGACCTTCATTATATTTTTGGAGTCCACAAGTCTTATTCTTTAAGGGAAGCTCCACCATGTGATTTCCCGCTAGGGTGGTTTGTGTTGTAAAAGGTGTATCCTTATCCTTTGAGGTGGCTCATAGTTGTAATATGTTTCCGAAATCAGCATAAATTCGTTGTCGTGTTCAATGAGGAAATTTTGTAACTGTAACGTTTTATATAAAGTTGGATTAAAAGAATTACATTTAATAGCTTTCTCGTATGATATTATTGGATTAATCGTAACAGATATTTCCCTCGCATTTGTTCTACTTGTAATAAATATACTAACACAGTTAGTGACTTTTTAGCATAATACAACAAAGTTCAGAAATTGAATTATGTGCATATTTGGCTCAATAAATTGGGCAAAGTTTTATAAAGATTATTGAGAGCAGCTCACATGCATCGAGGGGTCTAACATTTACTTACCTCTATTATTTCTTGGAACCTAAATCGAAACCGTACTATCCAAAGAAGAAAGTAAATTTACAAATATTTGACCATTTTTACTTAATTGACTCTTTCAATTTTTTCTAATTAAAAATTGGTTAGTTGGTTTTAAATTTTTTAATTAAAATTTTAAGGAAATGATTGACAAATGTACATATATGATTTTGTAAACTAATGTTTTTAAGGCCTGTTTTACATTATTAAACTTCTAAATCGTATCAAATACTACACTATTTAACTTGATGCCTAATATCATTAGAAAAATAAAAAACACAAATATTATAACATCTTCATAATATACTATCATAAAACAATTTTGAAGTATTTCTAAGATTTAGTAATATGATAATGTAATAAAGGGCTAATTAATCCTTATTTTATATTTTTGATTAATATTCTATTACTTATCTATAAAGAGCATAAGGAGCCGGAGCTTTATATATTGCTCTTGAATTTACAAAATATTTTTATTTCGCTGCATTTTTAAAATTAATTCATTTTCATGTAAGTTTGTTTACCTACATATTTTATAAGGTTTCCAGTTAATGATTTATAATTGATTGAATTGAAATAAATATGGATTGGGTAAATCGGTAAAAATGACTGTGTATTTACTAATTTACTACTCTTACTACTAAAAATATTTTCTAAACTACTAAAAGTATATACATATTTAAAATTTGTTAGATTGTTTTAAGTAATTCTGATTAACCCGTACACGTTTCTATTTATTTTTAAAATGTTGCCCAAATCACCACCAGCTTTACTCATTGATTGTTGGTAGGTTTTGAATTGGTTAGAAAGATGATTACAATGCCCTTGTGTTTCCCTTATTTTGATTTGTCAGCTTTAATATTATGTTAATTCGGAAAGAAGCTCTTCTCGTTCGTTCAGTTAATGTCACTGCCTTAATCCCTTCTACATCCTTTGACAAAGGTTTACATGATTTATTTCAATTTTCTATTACAACTATAGCCTCGTACTTTGTACTAAATACGTGTACCATATTCAGTTCAGTTCAATTTAACATTTGTTTTTGGTTGTTTTGTATTTTGAATAACTTTGTGGTAGATTACGAAGTTCTCTTTCAATATTTTCAGTTAGACTTTTTATGCCGTAGGGGTTGATTTTTTTTCCCGTAATTATTCAGTTCAAATATGTTTGAAATCCGAAGATGATGATAAATTTTGGTGAGCTATATTTACAAGCTTCCACGTTATATTTTATGTCACGTTATATGGATTTTGTTTCTCATCACATCACATCATTAAGGTTGACACAATCAAAATTGTCGAATTTAGTATTTTTTTGTTTTGTAACTTGTAGTTTGGGGACCGTTCACAGCTATTGGCGTGACATCTTTTGTCTACTGACAGTTGTTTTAGAACTTGAGTTTCTTCCAAGATGTTGCTCGTACCACCTCATATGGCTTAACTTTAGGATTTTTAGGCATGCAATAATATGGGGCCGAATTTCCTGCCAACCATCTCGATGTTGAGTGCAAAATATTCATTTGGTTGTGCGTGTTAAATGATTAAAGCCACCAACTGAGAAACTTATTATGTTTTATTGTATTATAGTGTAAACTTCCGTTCGTTCAGTTAATGTCAGTTCCTTAATCCCTTCTACATCCTTTGACAAAGGTTTACATGATATACGTCAATTTTCTATTACAACTCGAGCCTCGTACTTTGTACTAAATACGTGTTCATATTCAGTTCAATTTAACATTTTGATTTTGGTTGTTTTGTATTTTGAATAACTTTGTGGTAGATTATTTCGGGACCCATCAGAACAATGACTTGAAGATTACGAAGTTCTCTTTCAATATTTTCAGTTTGACTTTTTATGTCGTAGGGGTTGAATTTTTTTCCCGTAATTGTTCAGTTCAAAAATGTTCGAAATCCGAAGATGATGATAAATTTTGGTGAGTTATATTTACAAGCTTCCACGTTATATTTTATGTCATGTTATATGGATTTTGTTTCTCATCACATCACATCATTAAGGCTCACACAATCAACATTGTCGAATTAACTGTTTTTTGTTTTGTAACTTGTAGTTTGGGGACCGTTCACAGCTATTGGCATGATATCTTTTGTCTACTGACAGTTGTTTTAGAACTTGAGTTTCTTCCAAGATGTTGCTCGTACCACCTCATATGGCTTAACTTTAGGCTTTTTAGGTATGCGATAATTTGGGGCCGAATTTCCTGCCAACTATCTCGATGTTGAATGCAAAGTATCCATTTGGTTGTGTGTGTTAAATGATTAAAACCGCCAACTGAGAAACTTATTATGTTTTATTGTATTATAGTGTAAACTTCCAATCTAACATTTACCTTGTTAACAAAAAACTTCTTATTTGATTCTATCAAAATTTCTAAGTTAGGTTCTGCGTGAATTAGTTAAAACCATGTCAAATATTTTACAAAGCTTCTTCTATTTTAGTTTATGTCACGATCCGTTCTTTTAAACAACAAAATTAATTTTTATTAGTAACAATTTTGCACGATACATAAGTAGTTTTATCTATTCACACAGAACTTAGTATAGCTTATCCATTATTTTTAAGTTTTCTAATATTATAGTTTACCCACGCCACACTACGATTTAGCAAAACGTATTTAGCTAAACTCGATCAGCTATTCCAAACTGAACAGCAAAATACAATTAATTAAAATCAAATTGTGGTGGATGTACTAAAGCAGAATTCACAAATGCCGTTTTGCTAAATCCCAATGTATTACAGTCATTTAGTTTCATTAATTTTAGTATGAACCATTTAAATAAAAATTAATTGTTGAAGCATCGGGCGAGCTTTTCGAGGGCAAATCCTTTATTTCTGTGACTTTTAGTATTTCTGTTTTATTGAAATACGTATGCATTTACTTCTGGTTTAGGCTCATGAAAAACAACACATTCACTTTTTGTTTATTTCATTTATCCTCGTGTGAGAAAAATATAAAAATTGATAAAATAAGTGGATTTACTCTGAGAAGTCGCCCATAGCCTGAGAAATAGTCATTTTACTGTTGAGAATGTCTCTAAGATCAAATTAAAACGCAAATTTCTCAATATAATAAAATTTGTTATTTCTCTTTATGCTAAATCATACTTTCGTAAAAAAAAAAATGATTCGTTCTTTTTAAAAAGTTGGAGTTTTTTAATTCTAATTATTGGATTGAACTAAAATAAATTTGCTTAGTTTGCATATACATAATTGAAATTGATTCAAAGTTTGTTGATTGAGGATGAAGAGGAAGGAAGTTTAATGAGCTGAGATAAAATAACAGACGGTCTTTAAATGGAAGGAATAATAGAGCAAAGCGTGACTTATAATAGCTAAGTAAACCAAAACAATAATTTTGTTAAACCAGTGTAGCGCCTCACTCATATTTATATTTATAAATATTTACATTCGTTCATCGCTACAATATATCAATCACGTATATTGGAGCGCGTACACCACACTTACATTCGCTCCATCACCGCACTATGTATATATATATCAGCGCTCACGTATGCATATCATACTACTGACAGCGCAACGACCAACGAGCACGGCCGTACATCATGTTTATTCTATTTTATAGTGTATGTCCCTACAAACCCATAAACATAAAACAAAATAATTCCTATTTCTTTTTTATACACCCTCTATCGCTATACCTTTTTGGTTACAGTCGTGTATCTTACTTTTTACCTTTTTTTTGCTCGCCATATTTAAAAAAGTGGAAAATTATAAATTTTATAAAAAAATTAATTTGTTAATAATCAGGTGTGGTGATAATTAATTAAAAACAATAAAATAATAACTAAGAATTATAAATATAATTGTGAATGTATATAAATCATAAATAGTTAATTAAAAAGAAACTTGTGTGTGTCATTTAAAGTGATTATAGAAAATCTCGCACGAGTCGTCTGGACGGACGCCCAATTTATCAAGTGTATCGCTTGACTCGAAGTATATGGTGTTATATTGGAAAGACACATAAATTGTGTAAATATATAACAACACGTTAACACCATAACAGTAATTCTCTAGACAAACTGTGGTTTAATAAATCTGATTTAGCTCAACTGGTTTAAGTACTATATGTAAAACAAAGAGATTAGCTAACATTGAGGTTGACATATCGCAGCTAAACTCGAAAAAGTCACTAAATCGGTTTTTTTAAACCGCAGTCTGTCAAGTGTATAAGATTCCATTGTTTTACATTATTCGAACTTTGTACTATAAGGTGTAATTGTGATGTTTAAATTTTATAGTCACCAACCTACAACAAATGACATAAATTAAATTTACCTGCTGAATCGTTATTTTGTAATTTTTGGAATACAAGAGGATTTAAATTATAATAAGAAAATCAAAAATTTAATTAAATCAATAAAAACTTTGTATGTTAATCCTGAAGGCACTTGAAGTATTTTTTTTTAAACATGTATTAATAATAGGGCTAGAGCTCTAGACATCGAATCAAATAAAAAAGCTTCTAAAAATTAATAATTGTCGTCTGTATTCGATTTTATTTTGAGGTCTTTCGTCAAGGAATCGGCAATTTGGTAATTTCCTCGTAAAGATACAATACAGCAATAGACATACCATGGAACACGGTATCTTCTAAGATCAAATTTTGCCGATCCAAACTATTTGGACTTAGAGTTTTAAAGTCTAATTTGTGATGTTTTGCCAGTTTGATTTGAAGGGTTCTTTTACTTAATGTTAAAGAAAATAAGGCCCTTTTTATTGAATAATCTTCGAAGGCAAGCGAATCGAAAGTTTTATTAATATCTGCTAAATTAATATCTTCTTTTACTTTTAAACGATGAACGGAATCGTATTGAAAAAAATGATCATATCTCGAAAATCCCGATTAACGTATATAATATTTGATGGGAAAATCTTTTAAGCATATTCTCATTGATTCTCACTGAACTTAAGTGGTTGTACAAAATTGAATAACAGATTAGTAAAATTGTATAGTGTTTCTGCGGTAGGACGTAATACTGTCAACAGTCGGATTCTGTTAAAATTCTCAAATATTGATTTTGTCATAAAAACCGCTACATGGCAGACTCGTATCATTTTCATCTTGCAAACTTTACCCAACAAAAATTTCCCCTGTATATAGTAAATAACCGACTGGGCTTGCATTAAATATGCGGATATAACGGTCTCGGACTCATACCGTGGTGAAGTTCAATCTGATTAATCATAATATTTGGTTCACCAAAATGGGGGTCTTTGTCGGCTTCTGGAGCTTTATCTAATTAGTAAGCAGGATTTGCTATATTCTTCGCGGAACTTTAAAAGTTAATTGGACATTTCAGACCATTTTGATATTTTCATGTCATTTTTAAATCCGAACTAAATAGTTCTGTATTTTGAATAAGAACTTTAAGGTAAGGTTTGCTGGTGACACACATATATACGATTCGAAATAGTGTATCCCACGTCGTCGGAACTTTGTAGTTTATAAAGAACCGCCTTTTCGGTATTTTGAAATACCAAATATCGCGTAAGAGTATCGCGCATTTGTTTAATCAAAGTTATCTAGGTGTGCGACTTTGCAAATCTGCACTTATAACGGTAGGTTTCCAATTTATTCTGCGAGTAGCTCTCACCCTTTTTTTTTTGCCTTCTACTCATTTCAGAAATTTAAAATTGACGACATAAGTCTGGCATGAAACAGAAAGCAAAGCTAAATTGAAGAGCATTCATTGACTTCACTGAAACTATAAAAAAATTATGTCACAAAAATAATTTTTAAAATACACGAAATTTAATTTAGGGATCAATCAACTCACCTGATGTTTAAATCCTGAAATATAAACTGTTGCAATTTAATCCAATTTGTAGTTATACATCCAGCAGAGGTCCAAAATCGAAGACGTGTAAAAAGAAAAAGGCCTACAATTTGTAAGCGTTCCTTTTCAAAACTTAAATTAATTGAAAATTATCTTCGGTAAATTATCCGGCCAATCGAAAATGCAACTGGCACTGCCAAAATAATTGATGATAATGACATTATTGAATTTGCCACCAAAAGAGGTAGGAACTTAACTGAAACAGAAAACTATTTTGCCGGAATTTAACTGAAACAGAAACTATTTTACTGAAACTTAACTGAAACAGAAATTATTTTCAAAATGCAATGGTATGCAGGGTGTCGTAACAACCTGCAAACAAGCATTCATCCTCTAAGCTCTCTGAATTCAAATACATTGAATTTCAAAAATCCATTGGCTAGTTTTCTTCTAGGAACCAAAAACATATTTGCAAACTTGTCAACAGTGTAATTTGCTAATTTCCTTCAAAATATCTAAGAAGCACATCTGATTGTTTCCGTACACCGCTTGTTCTTGGGTTGTGAACACTCTGTATACTGTGATTTTTAGATAAAACTTATGTTTTATATTTAAAAAAAAACTTTACTCAAAAAGGTTTTCCTTGTCCTTAGGACCCCAAGGTAATGTCTGCTTCGAGCCCCGAAATGTTAGAGCACGGAATTACTGATGTAATTTGTTCGGTACATTTTGAGAAACCTTGCTTTGACCGAAGCTCGCAATGCATAGTTCGGTTAAAACAAACTGCTGTCCCAACGATATTCACTACCTATCTATTTAATTAAGGTAAGTTGGTTTGAAATTACATATGTATATCGTTATATTTAATGATTTATTTAACATTACTTAAGTTTAACAAATCAGTTTACTGTTAATTATAAAAATTATTTAATTTTTCGTTTAGTCAATTTACGATTCAATTTACTGTGTTTTCGATTTGGTTATGATTTTCTATATTTGAATCAAAACGGAAAATTTGCAATAAACTAAAGAGCACCAATCTTCAAATATCCAAATTTCTAAAAAGATGCGTCCAATTGCTGAAGATAATCCATTTTATAGTTCTAATAGTTGCGATAATATTGAACAAATAAGAGAATATTCTAAAATTGAACAGACACAAAGCGAATCTTGTTCATCCACAATATCTATAGAAACTGTAACGATAAGCCAATGAGTTTAATAACGCTTTAACTTTATCTTTCTAAATTAAATGATTTGACGATAATTATAGGAAAACACATAGTCCAAAACAAGTAACCTTGAAATTTGCAATGTAAACAACAGCCTATTCTTCTAAAATGTCTCCACCTAAAAAAATTGCTAATTAGAAAGGAAAAACTCACCAAACTTCGTCGTTCTTACAAATTACAGTCTAAAAAATTAAAACTCGTAAACCAGCGAATCAGAAGAAAATCAAAAAAGATTTCAAATCTGGAAGGCATGATGAAAGAATTGAAAGCAAAAAATTGATTAAGAGACGATCACTTCAATGATCTAATGGGAGTAATAATAGACGATCACTTCAATGATCTAATGGGCATATCAGGTCCTCAAAATTCTGCACTAAGTCGCCAAATCATGAAGCAAAAAGATTTTGCTTTGCCGAGAAAATATAGTTCGGAATTAAAAGCTTTTGCGATGAATATAAATTTTTATTCTCCGAAAGCTTACAATTACGTAAGAGCTGGTTTTAATTCATGCCTTCCACATGAGAAAACTATCAGTAATTGGTATAAGAGTATCGGTTCTCAACCCGGTTTTTCCAAAGAAGCATTTTTGACTTTGGAAAAAATGGCGAAATCATCAAATATGAAGATTATTGTCAATTTAGTTTTTGATGAAATGGCAATTCGACCTCAACAAGAGTTGGACGGAAAACAGTCATACGGCCACGTCAATACCGGAAATGGAATGCCAAGCGATATTTTGGCTTCACAAGTGTTTGTGTTATTGATTGTTGGAGTCAACACTTCTTGGAAATTACCAGTAGGATGGTTTCCTATCGTAACTCTTTCCGGAATTCAAAAAAAAAAAAAATTGGTAACTATATGCATGGAATTTTTATTGTCAATAGATACTAACTGCACGCTAGCCATGTTGCTTGGCTAAAGAGGAAATGCATTTAGGAAACAAATTAACAAAAACACATATATTCTCTCAAAGACAAAAAATGAAGGTAAAATTAGCCACCCAGTGTTTCAGTGATTTTGTTTGTGATGCTCTATAATTTTGCAAAACCGGTTTAAATCTTAAAAATTTTGAAAATTGTGACGGAACTATAACCTTTCTAAGACATATGAATCGAGTTTTTGATATTTTAAATTCACGAAGTTTACGAAAATCATGTTTTAAGAAGTGCATTTTTTGATCAAATTATATTAAAGTTCGTGAATATGGTAAATTGGCAATCCAATATTTAATTCAACTTAGATTTGCAAATGGGGAATTAATAATTGAATCGCGAGGAAAAACTGGTTTTATCGGTCTAATTATGACCCTTCAAAATATTGGAGTTCTATTTGATCGTTTTATTAAAATTGGAATACTGAAATGTATTTCGCTATACAAGCTCAATCAGAACCACATAGAATTTTTTTTGGCTTGATCCATTCCCGTTTAGGAAGAAATGATAATCCGACTGTCAGACAGTTTATTGCGGCTTACAAGCGAGTTTTGGATCATTGCCAAATTAAAGAGTCAGATATAGGGAATTGCATTCCTCTAGAGTAAATTAATATATTAAGTTGCCATAATGTAAATTCTGACGATATTATCAACAGCACAATCGCAGGAAATAAAATGTGACTGATGAAGCGAACGGAAGCGAAAGCGAATCGAACATTCGGTTCGCGGTTACGTCATCGTACACATTAAGCGAATTTGCGTTCGGTGTTCACTTAAAATTCGGTTTTCGTTCGCTCAATGTGGATGCGGCTTTATAAGCATTCATCCTGATATTGCCCATCAATTAAATTTAACAGATTATAGCTCTATAAAGAGAATAATCCACCAAAGGCAAAAAAACAAAAAAAAATCATCAGTAAAAATAGAAATTGATACTAACACAGTTATCCGTTCTTGTGTTAATTTAGTACCCATTCATTCCCTTCCACTGGCAATTATAGATTACCAAAGATTTCAAGAAATTATAAATCCTATAGAGAGAGAGAGAGAGAGAGAGAGAGAGAGAGAGAGCGTTAGGCTCTAAAATAAATTCCCATAATATCGGTGACTACATTAAACCCACCTCACAGCAATTTATTGATTATATAAAATCAGAAACAAAATTAAAAATGATTTCATTAAAAATAGACAGTGCCCCCCGATTAGGCCGAAGCGTTTCAGGCGAGTGAAAAAATACCCGTTCTCGATGTAGTCACAAGATGGGGTTCAACGTTCCTAATGATTAAGAATATTTGGGAAAACAAACATTTTTACAAGCAACTGGGTCAAAGTGATTCATCCCAACCTAGGATTTTTTGAGGACCAATTTAAATTTATTTAACATTTTTTAGAATCTTTTAAACCGAATCATGAAACAACAATAAAATTTCAATCTTCATAGTTGACTATATATAGGTGACTTAAACTTGTCTGAAAAACAGATATCTGCCGATTTAAAGCGAGATGAAATTTATAGAACTACAGTTATTCTCGTCAGACAATTCCAAAGCCGCAATGTTTTTGGACCCCCATTTCAATTATTTAAATTCGACGAATTTCTATTTAAAGTGTTATAGCGTTGACAGACTGTGGTTTAATAAATCCGATTTAGCTAAACTAGTTTAAGTATTATATGCAAAAACAAAGGGATTAGCTAAAATCGAGGTTGACACTAGGGTATAAGATAAAGATTAACGAAGCAGACTTAAACAATCTCCATAACTGGCTTGAATGTCGCTACATTTTATACTACAAATTACAATGTACATAATGGAACAAAAACAAATGATTCATTTTTTGGAAAATGTTTTTAACCCTATAATACGTTTTTAATTGACTATCCCTTCTTTCGGTAAAATTGGGCGGTAGTTTTCAGATAAGGCTAACTAAGAAACCCGATTCCCTTATTTAATATGTGCCGAAAATATTTTTAGAAGAATGAAGGAAGCGAGAATTAAAAAATTTAGGTTCACAAAATGATTCATATTGAAGTTGTTCCGAATCAATTCAGTTCCGAACAATATTATAGTAAGTTTTTAAAGTAACAGTGTAAAAGAAATGAAATGTGACAACACTTAACTATAATTTTTTATACCTTTTGTAAAACTGGCAACATGTTCTTTTACGCACATTTTTTGTATTTTGTCATAATGAACATCTGGGGTGACATGTTATAACCATCACTTTTTTCGCTTCGATGCATTTTCGACAGAGTAACGGTATCTTACAACTAAATTGTTTTAAAATTGTATATCTTTAACAAAGGAATACAGTTATTCTATCGAAAATGCATTGAAGCGAAAAAAGTGATGGTTATAACATGTCACCCCTGGTTTTCTTCTTATAACGAACACGGCCGCAATAAAATAAAGTATAAAAGTATTTTTTGTAAAAAAATTATTTTATAACAAATAAAGGAAAAAGGAAATTGTCGTTTAATATTTATTTAAAACCAAAAAATAAAGATGAAATTAATAAATTTAGTTAACATTTTGATCAATTCGAGCCGGATAAATTGTGGCTATTGTTTTGTGTCGTTGGATTAGTGTGGTTGGATCCATCACCATTTTTTTTGCGTCGTGTATATGACGACTGCTGTATTTGGGTCATCGAATTTTTTACTCTACGGATTTCATCGCTAGTGTGAAAAAAACCGCCATTGTTAAAAGCAATTTTTATATTAAAAATTTTTTGATCGAAAACCACGAGAATATATTGAAAATATATTCCATTGATGAATAGTTTATATGTACATCCGTATTCCGTTGGGATAAAATCATCAGCAGCTGTAACTTCAACGTTAATATTAGTGAAAAAGGAGAAACACATTTGTCAAATATTGGAATTGCTCATCACGGCGTTGATATTTTTGGGGATTCCCCATTTGATGTAAGTTATTTTTTTATCGAATTTTTTACAAATAGTTACAGCAGTGGCAATTATTTTTTTTGTGATTTTATATTTGAAATTTTTGTTGTATCATAAATGCTTGGTAAAATGGACGCGGGTTATTATAAACGTTCAATCACTCACTGCATTAAAAGGTCGTGTCACTTTTTTCAAGAATTAGTTAGATTCCGACAATGATATTTCTCTATCGGAATTAAAAGGTATAATTAAACATTTAGGCGCGTTGTACGATAAATATTCGGAATCGTATAATCATCTTGAGGGGTTAGAACCTACCGAGGTTGAAAATGTTTCCCAGGATGATTTTTTTAGTTCTGTTCGGTCTTTGGAGAATCGTGTTTTCAAATTAATGGAGACTTTAGAAGCTCAAACTGTTTTACCTAAAATAAATCAAGTTCGTGTTGAAACCATAAAAGAAGAAGCAACCGTCGCAAATGCGGTAACAATTCCAATTTCTCTTCCCGAATTAGAAATAGCCAAATTTAATGGGCAGTTTTTATCTTGGTGTAACTTCAGAGAAGTGTTTGTTGAATTAGTTCATGCCAATGCGAGTGTATCACCGGTATTAAAATTTCAATTTCTTCGCAATGCGATGGTGGTGACGCATTTCTTTCTATTGATGGAATTCCATCAACGGCAGCAAATTATCAGAAAGTTTGGGAATAACTTAATACGTACTATGAAAACGATTCTCGGATTAAAAACCATATGAGTGAAATTTATTATTTAGAAACCGTCTGTAAAGAAAGCCCAAAAGAATTAAAAATGTTTCTAGGCAAATTTAACAAACATTATAATGCTCTCAGGAATCTTAATATTCCAATTGAACATTGGGACTTATACCTTGTATTTCACATTATGGAAAAGGTAGATAAAGCGTCACGGAGAGAATTAGAAAAGAAAAAACCGGTCAATGAGATTTTTACCGTTAAACAAATTTTATATATTTTAACGGCTCGAATACGCGTTTTAGAAGCGATGGCATCTACACCATCGAGTATGTCAACTAACAAATCTACGGTTGGTAAACAGATACAAGCTAAAGCAAACAATGCTAAATCTAGCTTTATAGCTAATTCACCTTCTCAAATACCACCTAGTTCTGTTTGTTTTTATTGCAAAGGCGAACATAGTATTTATAAGTGCAAAGTATTTGAAATCTTATCACGGGATCAACGAAATGACTGGTTAATTAAAAAGAATTTGTGTCGGAAATGTTTAGGCAATCATAATATGTCTCAATGCCATTCAAAAGGGTGTCGTGTATGTCACTAGGCGCATCACACGCTGTTTCATTTTACTAAATTAAATGCTCCTAGTAATGCACATATCAATACCGCCAATAACAATAATAGTAACATTATTGTACCAGCCACGTCAAGTACAAGTTTCACAAATCAGGCACATATTCAAAATAAGTCGACGACAGGCCCTGATGTAAATGTAGTTAATTCATCTACTGGTATTATCTCTGATAAATATGCTGATCAAAAACAAGTTATTGCTACCAGTTTATAGGATTGTGATGTTCAATCTCGAAAATCACAAATTTTATTATCAACAGCAATTGTTTATGCCGAAAGTTTCAAAGGAATGCAACTTAATATATTTGTTGTTTCAGCTATAATCGTGAGCGAACATTATAGAAATATTAAAAAACTCAAAGAATGTAAAATTAGTTTGTTTTTTAATAGAAAGTGCAAAAAATTAAAAACAGTGCCCGCATTTATTAGTCTAAGAATTAATAATAAAACTAGTGCAGCAGTGAAAGCGAAACATAAAGCAGAACATACGTGGTTAAGTGAAACAATTAAAAATGTGTATAAAAGAGTGAGTGTTCTAACATCTAAGGTATACTATTCCCAATTATTATTATCAAAGACCGTACATAGACTAGAGTACGAAAATATTTTATAAAAAATTGAAAACATGACGGAGAAAGTACTTAGGGATAGACGACGGAATATTAAGAAAAAACTACGTAAACTAATTGTTCAACGGAGATCAGCACAACAAATAACAATTCAAAATAACGAACAAATACAGATAAATCACGAATTCTACCATAGAGTACATAACATGACGGACATCACTTTTAATAACCAGGAACAAATGTTACTGGAGAAAGGACTTAAATTTAATGTTGATCCGCCCAACAATTCAACACAAACAACACAACAACTACTCGATATTGAAAACGCAATAAGACGAACAAACGAACAACATCAGGATGACATACGGACACTTATTGCAATAGATATACGCAAAAACAAGCCAACTACAAACCAAAACATCCACAAAACCGAACGACAAACAGTGAAAGACATCAATGTTAAGTTATTAGAGAATGACGCTCTAATAACAAAAGCCGATAAAGGGAATACACTCGTTATAATGAAAACAAATGAATATAACTCGAAGATTGATGACTATATCGAAAACAGTAACATGGTTGAACTCCATGAAGACCCAACAAACAAATATCACAAGACGATCAATAAATTGATTAACAACTGTTCTATGTTGTTTAATCCAGGACAAAAAAGACGACTTAAAACCATAAAACCAACGGCACCTAAAATCAGAGCACTACCAAAAATTCACAAACCAGAAATGACTATGAGACCAATCGTAGATTTCACAACCGCACCAGCATACAAAGTTGCTAAAGAAATTAATTATTTTCTCGGCAAAAACATACAATTACAGAACGATCATTCAATCAGAAATAACATTGAACTAATCAACAAAATAGAATAAATAGACATACCACCTACAGCGAAACTATCATCATTCGACGTAATCAACATGTACACAAACATACCAACTCAAGAGACAATTCAAATAACCAAAGGAACTGTTACAGAAAAACGGAATCAGGAAAGAAAAAATTGACGAAATTATCACTCTAATCAAAGC
This sequence comes from Tipula vernalis, assembly GCA_958295665.1. NCBI lineage: Eukaryota > Metazoa > Arthropoda > Insecta > Diptera > Tipulidae > Tipula > Tipula vernalis. The sequence goes on from OY282558.1 coordinate 306,916,413, forward strand.
AGTTACAGAACAAAACTATTTTCAACAAAACAACAAATTCTATTCACAGACTGATGGACTTCCAATGGGGAATCCTCTATCAGGAACCTTAGCTAACATATATATGAATCACTTTGAAAATAAGCATATATTAACAGAATCGAAGAACAAAAACCAAATAATCAGGTACTGGCACAGATACGTGGACGATATTCTAATACTATTTAACGGCACAACGAGACAACTCAGCAATCTTCACAAGAACATAAACAACAAACATCCGAACATAAAATTTACTCTAGAATCAGAGACGAACAAAACCATTAATTTTTTAGACTTGACAATAACAAATGTTAGCAACAAGCATACATTCAAAGTATACAGAAAAGCCACACAAACGGATCACGCGATTGACAAATCATCTAACCACCCACACCAACATAAGATGGCAACGTTCAACTTTTTAATAAATAGGCTAAACACGATCCCGATGAACAATCAGGACTATATGGAAGAACTAAAAATCATTAAACACATAGCAATAAAAAACGGTTATAACACGGACTTAATTGACAAAATGAACAATAGGTACATTTGGAAGAAACAACAGAACATGATGACCACGTTAAGCAAGCAAAATGAAGAAACAGAGAAATACATCACCATAGAGTACAATAATAACATCAACAAGAATATAACGAAGGTTTTTAAAAAACACGGATACACGATGGCATTTAAAACCAACAACAAATTAGGGAATCGACTCAAACAACGTAACATAAATACACCAATAGACACCGGAATCTATAAGAATACATGTAATGACTGCCCCAAATTCTATATCGGGCAAACTGGTAGAAGTTTTCAAGTTAGGTTTACAGAACATATAAAAGAAATTGGAAAACCAAAAATCGACTCGAAATATGCACAACACTTGACTACAGAAAAACATAATTACACTGACATCAACACAAACTCACAGGTATTACACAGAATACGAAAAGAGTTAATAATGAACAGATTAGAAGAACTGGAAATATACAAGGAACGAGAAAAAATAAACGAGAAAATTGGTCGCAACAAAATTTACGACCTCATTGTAAATCCGTAATTAATATCACTTTGCACATAAACATCCACAAAAACCAGATGGTCAACAAATTCTTATCTGTTTTTATCATAAAGCACACACCAGGGGTGCTATTCTTGAACCATTACGAAAACTTTCGTATTGCGAGTTAGTGTCAAAGTATTACGAAAACCCTAAAATCGTATTCTTGAAATCGAATTACGAAAATTTTCGCAACGGAACGTTACTAAAATTTTCGTAATGGTTTTTTCGTTTCCCATTGCATTTCGTAATGAAACCATTTGGATTTTTGTGTTAATTATATTGATAAGGATGTCCATAAAACTCAATATTTTCTATTCTCAATATTTTATAAAAAAGTGAAAACAAAAGCGTACCTTTTTTTCTTTGTTTCACGTGTTCTTAAAAATTTGTATTATTTATTTCGAGATAACGATGTACATAACTACTTATATGCATTCGGTTTTGTTTACTACCTATCTAAACCAAAAGGATATTTTCTTCTAAATTTTTATATTTACATGTCGTATACCTAAATCTTGGGATATTTTTTAAATGCTTGACCACTTTCTAATTTTAAACAATACGTGTAAGGATGTGAGATTTTTTCGTAATTGACAATTGGCTATAGCGGACAAAAATGGAATATGTGATTCAATACAACAAAAATATGTTATTTAAAGCTATATTGCCTATTTAACTTTTATATTTATTTGTTAAAATTGTAATGATTGGAAATTAATTAATGCAATGTGTAATTTAAAGTGTGAATTTTATCATTCATTAAGTTCATTTGGAACAATTTTGTTTTATCTTTTTAAATGCCCTGTCTTCAAACATTACGAAAATTTTCGTAATGCACAATATTTTCGTAATCGTAATGGTGAAATCATAAATTAGTATTCTTGAAGCCATTACGAAAATTACGAAGAGAGGAATAAAAAACTAAGAAGATTTCGAAAGAGATGATTAAAAATGTTAGTTTAGTTTAGTATAACTGAGAATATTAAGCGAAGCGGACGCTTTCTTTAAATAAAATTATAAATTGTTGTGAATTTTTGTCAATAATGGCTTATTTATTTAATATTAAATTAAATATATTAAAAATGATTATGTATGCTACTTTTTCTTTTAAAGGGAAAATTACTTCGGTCTAAAAAGACCAATGTATTGAAATCTTGTCAAAAATGGCCAAAAATTTGTTTGATCCAAAATCATTTATATCGACGTTTTGAAAGTCCTTGAGTCCGGAAAAGAAAAAAAAAATATGTCTGTCCGTCTTTCTGGACGTCTGGATGTCTTGTACCCATGATATCTCGAGAATCGCTTATCCGGCATGGTTATTTTATTTATAATTATTAAAACATTGTTACTACCTAACTCATAAAATATTCGAACACCAATTTGTCGAAAAAATGGCGTTTGTAGCCGTTTAGGTATAGTGATGTTATCTAACCAAATCTTTTAAATGATCGAAAACTCAAATTGGTAAGTAGTAATAAATAGTTCAGTTGTTCGCTAACCGTTCGTGTGGCACTGTCACACATGTACTCTCAGTGTTCTGTGTTTTAACAATTTTAAGTTTGTGTGAAAATTAAAAGGACAGTTTGTGTTAAGTAAACGCTTAATCATTACAATGACACATTTGCTTGATCTACCACCTTCTCATGTAGCCGATATGCATTTAGTAAACCTGTTCTGCAATGGAAATGCACGCGTTGCTGTCGAAAAATACAGGCGTCGATATCCAACAGGCCAGTACTTGGGTATAGGACATTCATTGCAATACATCGACGTTTTCCCGAACAAGGATTATTCCAACAACAACACGAGTCCAGCGTGTATATTAAAGTACACGTTGGAAGAGGATTTATTACGATTAATACGCGCTGACCCTACGACAAGTATCAGCCGCCTGTCTATTAGATTAGGCATATCGAGGTCAAGAAGGCCTTAACCCTTATCACTTCCGTCGTGCTCAACATCTAGGAAATGTGGACCATCGTGCCAGATCAGTTTTTTGTAACTGGATAATTTCAGAGCAAAGAAGTGATGTCAATTTTATAAGGAGAATATTGTAGACAGATAAAGCTACTTTCACCAGGGCGGGTATAACAAATCATAGAAACCTCCATGTTTGCGCCGTCGAAAACCCAAACGTCTTAAGGGAGACAGCTTTCCAGAGCCAATTTGCTATAAATGTATGGGCGGGAATGATCCACGATTAACTTATCGGACCTTACGTGGTAATGGAGGACATGCAAGAAGGCTGGGTCTGGAGGCTAATGACTTCTGCAGAAGCTGCTTGGACGAAGAGGAGGAAGAGACGTTGGTCCACTTCCTTTGCTCGTGTCCAGCATTGGCTCTCAGAAGGCACAAACACTTAGGTAAGTTCAGGATGGACTGCCTCTCGGATCTCGAAAACATTAAAGTGCGGGACGTCTTACGCTACATAAGTAGCTCGAAATGGTTCCAATAGGGGTAAAAGGGGATACATCCTGTGGTATCACAATGGACCGTCACCGGTCTAAGTGTGCGTAAGCAGCCACTCCAACCTAACCTAACCTAACCTACGTGGTAATAAACAGGCTTGATCAACATGTATCATTAGAATTTTCAGGAATCACGTTGTCATGGAAAAAGTGCCATTGTTGAGGAGAAGGCGAATGCAGCTGCAATTAGATGGAGCTCCAGCACATTTTGCAAAGATAATACGTGATAATTTGAATAAAAATAATCCACGGTGGATCGGTAGAGGAGGTCCTGTAGCCTGGCCGCCAAGGTCCCCTGATCTTACGCCCCTAGATTTTTATTTCTGACAGCAAGAATTTTCGCTGCTGCAGCAGAAACAAGAGACAACCCTTAACAATTGCGTTGGACAACAACTAGTGTGATCAGGAGAGCCCTTGTTTGTTTACAAGAGAGTGGAGAGCATTTGGAACATGTCATTTAATTAAAAATGTTTAATAATTTGTAATAAAAATTGTTTTTATTGATTATTAATAAAATAGTATTATTTTATTTCTTTGACTTTAATTTAAACAACTTTTTTTTTAATTTCCCTACTTTCTCTAGGTGATTTTTACGCGGTATTTTTAACAGTTAGCTTGTAAGAAAGTTTTGTCAATTTGTAGATATTATGCTGTAGATTAATAATAATAATTAAAATAATTAACTTAATGGGATATTTTCACGGTTTACAGTTCAGTTTTTTAAAAAGTAGAGGTTTTCTTTACTAAAAAAAATGTTATTTTCCCGAAATTTTTTACATTCTTTAAAAAAACCTAGCTAAGTGCGCAAACTATCAAATAAAGTGACTCATAAACTTCATCTTTTCAAAAACCGCAAACAGAATTATAATCGAGCCCATAACTTGAAAATGAGACACCCACTTTAAAGGATTTTTTGCGATAATTTTACTTAAATATTCAGAATTTTCCGGCCGGTCACTTGACGACCAAACACATTGTATATCTTGCAGCTTGTACAGAATTTTAATTGAAATTAATAAAATTTTAATTAACAATTTTGGATTTTAGTAAATTGATTTTTAGAGAAATTTAGGGAAATCGTTAGGCTTCGTGTTTTTTTTTTTAAATTTCTTTTCGTAGATTACTAGATTAGTTTTATTATAAATCATGGCTGTTTATGTAGTAGCATTGGTAAAGTAATAAAACTAATCTAGTAATCTACGAAATGAAATTTTTAAAAAAAGCACGGAGCCTGACGCTGTTTGAGAATAAAAATCAATTTACTAAAACGCAAAATTGTGAATTAAAATTTTATTAATTTTAATTAAAATTGTGGACAAGCTGCAATTCGATATATTTAATTTAAAATTGTTTATATTTATCAATCAAAATGTTCATTTAAATTGAAAATAAAGACAACACAAAATAATTCCAATATGATTTTGTTTATGTTTCATAGGAAAATAAAAATCTTTATTCGCCTGGGGATTTGACTTTTTAGACTGATGTCACGGCTGTTTATGTAGTGGCATTGTCCTATGATTCTATGGCGATATGATTTTAGATCGTACTGTCGTACGATACTATTATGGTATGATGGTATGATTGTATGACTTTATGTACCATTAGTATTAGCCGCCTGTGACGGTATATCAATCCAATTCCAATTACAACACGCGACATTTAAAAATACATCCCAAATTGTCAATTAGTATTGTAGCTATTACCCTTATTTTTAAGAAATAATAAACATACCACAAGCAAATAAGTACCCTTTTTTTGTGGTAATAAAATAATAAATATTTAGCGAAATGTAAATACATATTATTTTTAACCATCAACAGAAATTATTGAGTTTTATGAACTCCTTTGTATGAATATAATTAAAACAAAAATCTAAATGATTTCATTACGAAATGCAATAAGAAACAAAAAAACCATCCGAAAATTTTAGTAACGTTCCGTTGCGAAAATTTTCGTAATCCGGATTTCAAGAATACCATTTTAGTAACTTACATTTTCATCTTCTCTCTCGAAATTTTATTATTTCTTTTTTCCTCTCTTCGCTATATTCGTAATGGTTTCAAGAATACTAAATTATGATTTCACCATTACTATTACGAAAATAGCATTACGAAAATTTTCGTAAGGGTTCAAGAATAGCACCCCAGGTATATAATAAAAAGAAGGGCGGTAACACCCATTTTAAGAAGAAAAACAAAATAACGGGGAAAGAACATTCAAAAAGGCACGTAGGCACACAAAAAATAAAATAGGGTATAAAAGCAGTTTTTTAGCATAATTTTAGTTAATGTTTGTTAGAAATTTGATAAAGGAGTAACATCCGAAACGATCGTAATTTCATTTACAAATAAAATAAATATCACGTTAAAGAAAGTGACAAAACCGAAATATTGTGTTTTATTATATAAAATCTGAATACAACTTCCTTGTCGAGCTCTTATCGATCAAGGATCAATGTAAAATTTTGTCACGGAATCGTTCTGTCAACGATTAAGGGCATCGAAAAAATCAACGTGTGTACCATTCGCGTGAAGTTTATCCTAAACTATCCTAAAAAAAAAAAAAAAAATTAGGATCGTTTAGGAAAAACTTCACGTCTTTGCACAAATGTGTGAAGTTTTTCCTAAACTTTAATAGCTTTGCATGTGTTCGTGATTATAATATACTTAATTCGAATTAACCGATAATCAGCATTATATAAAGAAGAAAACGCGATTCGAATTACATAGTTTATATAGCATAAACCTAGACTTTCCTAAAATGAGAACAACATCATTTGAATAATAAATAAAAATAAAGCGAAATACTTGGTGTACTTTTATATGGGATTGTTGTTTGGTGGCCAGCCTTCAATAGTAAGGCTAACCAAAAGTTGCTGATGAAAATTTAGAGTACTTTTACTCTGTGTATTAGTGGTGCACTCAGGAGTAAAACCACTCAGGCATTAAGAATCAAATCCATTTCTATGTGTACTTGTAGTAATACAGGACACTCATCTTTTTTGTGTAACAGAGATTTCCTTGGTACCACCGATTACTTGATTTCATTACCATCTTTTGAGGAATGATTTCGTACTGATATTCCCTCCAGAGAGGACTGACTTAGTGAAGAGATTTTGTACCCTGAAGTGTTAAACTTCTTCATGGATGGTTCGAAAATGGGTTGGTTGTGGTGTTTCTGTGAGAAACTAAATGTGTCCTCTAGTTTCGTCTGCCCGATTATTGCAGCATTTTTCAGGCTGAATAAACTGCGATAATTGAGGCCGAGGATTGGTTGAGGTATAATGTAGTATCTGTAAGGAATATTCGCATTTTTACGGACAATCTACGACCTTAATTTTTTACGTCGAAGTTAGCCCAGAGCCATCTCCCATTTCTTAACAAGATGGCAGATCAGTTCAACATCCACCCTACGTAGATGCCAAGGCACTTCAGCGTTGCAAAGAATGAAAGGGTAGATGAACTCGCTCGGCAGGGTACAAATTGCCCCACTTTACCAAGTAAGGTAAATGTTTAAATTCCGCTCGATGATTTCAAAAGTTTAGAGAGTAGGGTGTTTAGTATAACAGAATCATACTAAGGTTTCCGTTTATGTCTTACGTACATTTCCCAAGCATTTTCCGCAACTTAGAAAAACCGGCCAAAAATACTAAGTATATTTATGAGTAACTGTGAATGTAAACTAACAGAAAAACATCATCATTTGAAAAGTTATAGAGACTAAGGGTGTTTAGTATAACAAAATCATATTACGGCTTCCGTATATGTCTTACGTAAATTTCCCAAGCATTTTCCGCAACTTAGAAAAACCGGCCAAAAATACTAGGTATATTTATGAGTAACTGTGAATGTAAACTAACAGAAAAACATCATCATTTGAAAAGTTATAGAGACTAAGGGTGTTTAGTATAACAAAATCATATTACGGCTTCCGTATATGTTTTACGTAAATTTCCCAAGCATTTTCCGCAACTTAGAGAAACCGGCCAAAAATACTAAGTATATTTATGAGTAACTGTGAATGTAAACTAACAGAAAAACATCATCATTTGAAAAGTTATAGAGACTAAGGGTGTTTAGTATAACAAAATCATATTACGGCTTCCGTATATATCTTGCGTTCATTTCCCAAGCATTTTCCGCAACTTAGAAAAACCGGCCAAAAATACTAGGTATATTTATGAGTAACTGTGAATGTAAACTAACAGAAAAACATCATCATTTGAAAAGTTGTAGAGACTAAGGTGTTTAGTATAACAAAATCATATTACGGCTTCCGTATATGTCTTACGTAAACTTCCCCAGCATTTTCCGCAACTTAGAGAAACCGGCCAAAAATACTAAATATATTTATGAGTAACTGTGAATGTAAACTAACAGAAAAACATCATCGTTTGAAAAGATGTAGAGACTAAGGGTATTTAGTATAACAAAATCATATTACAGCTTCCGTATATGTCTTACGCAAATTTCCCCAGCATTTTCCGCAACTTAGAAAAACCGGCCAAAAATACTAAGTGTATTTTTGAGTAACTGTGAATGTAAACTAACAGAAAAACATCATCGTTTGAAAAGTTGTAGAGACTAAGAGTGTTTAGTATAACAAAATCATATTACGGCTTCCGTATATGTCTTACGCAAATTTCCCCAGCATTTTCCGCAACTTAGAAAAACCGGCCAAAAATACTAAGTATATTTTTGAGTAACTGTGAATGTAAACTAACAGAAAAACATCATCATTTGAAAAGTTATAGAGACTCAAGGTGTTTAGTATAACAAAATCATATTACGGCTTCCGTATATGTCTTACGTAAATTCCCCAGCATTTTCCGCAACTTAGAGAAACCGGCCAAAAATACTAAGTATATTTATGAGTAACTGTGAATGTAAACTAACAGAAAAACATCATCGTTTGAAAAGATGTAGAGACTAAGGGTATTTAGTATAACAAAATCATATTACAGCTTCCGTATATGTCTTACGCAAATTTCCCCAGCATTTTCCGCAACTTAGAAAAACCGGCCAAAAATACTAAGTGTATTTTTGAGTAACTGTGAATGTAAACTAACAGAAAAACATCATCGTTTGAAAAGTTGTAAAGACTAAGAGTGTTTAGTATAACAACATCAAATTACGGCTTCCGTATATGTCTTACGTAAATTTCCCCAGCATTTTCCGCAACTTAGAAAAACCGGCCAAAAATACTAAGTATATTTATGAGTAACTGTGAATGTGAACTAACAGAAAAATATCATAATTTGAAAAGTTATAGAGACTAAGGGTGTTTAGTATAACAAAATCATATTACAGCTTCCGTATATGTCTTACGCAAATTTCCCCAGCATTTTCCGCAACTTAGAAAAACCGGCCAAAAATACTAAGTGTATTTTTGAGTAACTGTGAATGTAAACTAACAGAAAAACATCATCGTTTGAAAAGTTGTAGAGACTAAGAGTGTATAGTATAACAAAATCATATTACGGCTTCCGTATATGTCTTACGTAAATTTCCCAAGCATTTTCCGCAACTTAGAAAAACCGGCCAAAAATACTAGGTATATTTATGAGTAACTGTGAATGTAAACTAACAGAAAAACATCATCATTTGAAAAGTTATAGAGACTAAAGGTGTTTATTATAACAAAATCATATTACGGCTTCTGTTTATGTCTTACTTAAATTTCCCAAGCATTTTCCAAAACTGGCCAAAAATGTTACTGTGAATGGAATATATTTAAAACTGTTTATATAACGGTTTTATAAGCATACGTTTTATTTAATGTCCAAAGAGAAAAATTAATTTTGGGATATATTTTGAAAATCCCATAAATGTAAAAAAAACAAAATATAACAACCAAAATAAATTTAAAATACGAAATATGTATTTAACAAAAAACGTTTCTGTAGTTAAGGACAAAGGATTACAAATATACAAAGGAAAATCCAAAAAATTATTGAGTTAGTGTGTAACTCGGTTTAAACGTTTTTTTGTTGGTTAGCAACGATTATTAATGCCTCAATTCCACTGTGAATCAAGGTTTGTCAGTAAAAATAACTTGAGATAAAAATATAAAATCGGTGGTTGTGTGAACGAGACACACAACGGAGTCAGTCAAGTTTTTACTTTCAAAAAATGTGTATCTGTGTTAGTGCACTGAGGTCGAAATTAAAAAAAAGTATCAAGCCCCAATTCCACTATGAAAAATTGACTGAGCTGACTTGAAGTTGGAAAAAGACAAAAAAAAAATAATCCATCAGAGAGACAAAGACAAAGTATTTTGTTATTGTTTTTTTTATAGTAAATTTTATGGATACATCTTGACAGCAAACAAAAACATAACCAAGAATTATTAAAATAATTATGAATTAGTGTTAATTCGAGTATTTTTACGATTCAAAATAATCTAGAAAATTAATTATTATTAATGCTCACATCAGAATTATTTTTTCGAATATTTTCGCCACACATTAGACTTTACCATAAAAATTGCAAACTTTAAAATTTCCTTAGTGTTTTGACAGCAAACAAAAACATAACCTAGAATAACCCAAAATTATTAGAAAAATTATGAATTAGTGTTAATTCGAGTATTTTCACGTTTCAAAATTATCTAAAAACTTAATTATTATTAATACTCATATCAGAATTATTTTATTCAAATTATTTCCGTCATAAAATACAAAATTAAAAAAAATCTTTTCTATAAAAATACCAAACAATTAAAATTATCAGCGGGTGCGAGAAATACTTTTCATCGGTACACAATATTTATGTACATGTATTAGTTGGACTGCCATAAAATGTTCTCGATTTGATACTTTTTTTAATTTCGACCTCAGTGCACTAACACAGATACACATTTTTTGTAAGTAAAAACTTGACTGACTCCGTTGTGTGTCTCGTTCACGCAACCACCGATTTTATATTTTTATCTCAAGTTATTTTTACTGACAAACTTTGATTCACAGTGGAATTGAGGCATCAAATCGAGAACTATTTATGGCAGTCCAACTAATACATGTACATAAATATTGTGTACCGATGAAAAATATTTCTGGCACACGCTGATAATTTTAATTATTTGGTATTTTTATGGGAAAGATTTTTTTTAATTTTGTATTTTATGACGGAAATAATTTGAATAAAATAATTCTGATATGAGTGTTAATAATAATTAAATTTTTAGATTATTTTGAAACGTGAAAATAATCGAATTAACACTAATACTTCATTTTTCTAATAATTTTTGGTTATTCTAGGTTAGGTTTTTGTTTGCTGTCAAAACACTAAGGCAATTTTAAAGTTTGCGATATTTTTGGTAAAGTCTAATGTGTGATCGAAAATATTCGAAATAATAATTCTGATATGAGCATTAATAATAATTAATTATTTAGATTATTTTGAATCGTAAAAATACTCGAATTAACACTAATTCATAATTTTTTTTAATAATTATTGGTTATGTTTTTGTTTGCTGTCAAGATGTATCCATAAAATTTGCTATAAAAAAACAATAACAAAATACTTTGTCTTTGTCTCTCTGATGGATTATTTTTTTTTGTCTTCTTCCAACTTCAAGTCAGCTCAGTCAATTTTTCACAGTGGAATTGGGGCTTAATACTCAGAAAAATACATGCATATGTTTGTTTGTTTCATTCAGTTTTGAAAGAAATTATTTCTGTATTTTATTTTCTACTTACCTGCATATTTATTTAAGTAATTAAACTTTTATGAAATTAGTTAATCAATTTAAATTCATATTTCAAAAAATATTTTTATTAACTGGTTAATATTACGGTTAATATTATTTGATATAATATAATTAATTCAAATAAACCAAAATTTTACTTTTGGTTTTAATTGGTTGTTAAATGTTCATATAATTATTTTAGTTGTATATATTGTATATTGTGCCGTTATACAATTAAAATACATTTGGTTGAATTTCTCTGAATTTATATTCGAATATAATTTTGTTTATTTCGTTTTATTATATTTGTACTACTAACTAGTATTATCAAATTAGTTAAGTATATTACGAAAATTAATATATTCGCAGTTACCTACACAAGTATAAATTTTTGATTTATAAGTTTAAGATTTGCGATTCTATTATTTGGAAGAGTTAATTTTTTCAAACATGAAATTTAAAAGACCAACCAAATATAAGAAAAAATTAGACAAACTTAAACTGCAAAGAGCGCAATTTCTTGGAATATTACGAGATTTAAATGGAAACGATATAACAAATATTCATTTACCGAATGGCAAATCTAAGCTAATGACAAATATTTGTGCCAAATTTAATTTAAGTGACAAGCCTAGAAATCACCAAAGGATTTATAACTTTTGGCGAAAATCAGGTAAAATCCTGGTAGATCTCAATTCCAGACGATCCAACGAATATGATGACAAAGCAGGAAATCATGAAAACGTTATTTTCAGAAATTCTGGAATATCGGAAAATGAACATGCCAAAGAATCGGACACTGTTCAAACAAAATCAGCAATATCTGAAAATATAAACTCGTTTATCAAAGTCCATGATTTAAATAAAACTGCCATAAAATCCATTAACATTGTTAACTTAACACACGGAAATTCGGATACGGAAAATAATGATTCCTTGACATCATTTAATATTGACCAAGAAGAAAAACAGCAAAGTATTGAAAAAATGGATATTTTGCTTGAAGAACCTCCTGATGATGTTTGGTTGTATCGTGGTTGCATGCTGATTGAATTAAATTCTGCTGAGGGTTGGTCGAACGAGGATTTACGCAGTAGCATTCAGAGGGCTTTAAATTTGGCTGAACATCCATGTGTTTTATCTTTTAAGACGGTTAATCGAAATACTAGCAAGAACTTGTTAACCCAATATGCCAAGTGCAAATATAAATTGCACAATCAGCAATTTAAATTTATCATAGATCAAGCAAAAGTCATGAATTTTTTTACTTTAGGTCCTGATTTAGAGAATCACGGTACATATAAAGAGTTTTCGCAGTTGAGGGGTTCAAGACGAAATTGTGTTCAGAATCAAATGAAGAAATCATTCGCAAATTTAATTTATTTAAAGCAATTCGAAACATTAGATTTGCCTTTGCTCCGAAAAGGAAATACACAAAATATGGTGAAACCATTAACACTTCGCCAAGCTCGGTCTGAGCGAAAGTTATTAGCCGATGTGGTGCAGGGTTGTGAAGTGATAGATCTAATTCATCGAGTTTCAAACCAGTCGGCCACTGATAAATATATATATTTAGCATCGAATCCCTTGTCGGTAACCTTAATGCGTGAGAAAGGATTGCAATTTTTAAATAATAAGGCTATTGTTGTACATATTGACGCAACTGGAAGCTTAGTTCGCAATCCTAATTGTTGTCTGAACCATTCTTACTCAAGAATTTATTACTATGCCTGTGTCATTAAATACAATAACATTGTATTTCCAGTAGCTGAGCTTATAAGCACTAAGCATAATGTAGGAGCTATTAGAAAATTTCTAAGTGATTTTCAAGACGAAATCGTTAAGCAAAAACCAAAATTAGTTCCACCAAAGATTTATGTGTCCGATTGGTCTTGGGTATTTATAAATGCAATTTTAAACCAAATGAATCTAATGAATATCACTATTTAAATTTTGCGTATGAAGTCATTAACTGCAAGAGAGTAGTTGGTAATAATGTTGCGATTTTTATATGTTGCGCCCATTTTGCTGCGATTATTGTTCGCCAGATCAAGGCGAAAATTAACAATTGTTCACCAATTTTAAAGGATACTATTCTTATAATTTTATTTCTAATATTGGATAGTAAACGTTTGCAAGATATTGATGAATATTTTGAAATTCTATGTATACTTTGCTGTTCTAAATTTGAAAATAAATTATTTATAAAAGCAAAACACAATTTAGCGAGCCAAATAGGTGAACAATTGAACGACATTAAGCGAAAAGATTCCAACTTAAAGCAATCTGTTGAAGATGGTATTTCTAATATTATAAATTTAGAGGTAGATGCTCCGCATGATAGGTCATCACCTTTTTACGAACGGTACAATAATATTTAAAAAAATATATTGATACGGATATCCGCTGAAGAAAATTCAAACTCAGAAAAAACAAATCAATTATACTGTCAAGATTTCATTATGTTTTGTACGAAACATTACATGAAATATTTACCTTTGTGGGGCACAATTTTTCTTCAACATTTTGGCCAAGAAAAACGCATCTCTAATCAAGTCGCAGAAAGCTGGTTTAACTTATTGAAAAACAATTTAATTAACGAATTGCATTTAAAGCTAGGTCGATTTGTGGACGAACTACGGGAAAAAACATACCTTTTATTGAAAGCTGCAGAGTGTGCACCACATACAGAGTTTAAAAACTAACATAAAAATTCAACAAAAAAATCCAGTTTCAGATACCACTTCTTTGGTTCACTCAAAATATAGTAATAAACTACATAGTTTCAAACACAAAGAAGCAGTTATTAACGATCGAGTAAAATCACTTACGCCAGAGCACACTCCAGTATCTATTAGAGATGATGAAAAGGACCCTTACAACCCTCACAATGAAGAAAGTTGGCGGAAAAAAACTAAACGGAAAGGTCCAAAATATTCGGGAAAGAGAGCTCTCCTTCGTCTCATAACGCCCAAAAAAATTGAATTCACTCGGAATAAAGATGAGTATATTGAAAAAATGTCTGCTTTAAATTTTAATATCGTTATATTTAAATGCAATTTTAATGGTATTTGGGAAACTTGCCTTTACAATAGCTGCTACAGCTCTTTAAATCCCGGCAACTTTCTCACAACTGAATTGGTGTATACGGCCATAAGTATTTTAATCAAAAACTATAATGGTATTTGTTTCGACCATTATCAAACTATTAAAATACTTTCAGAAAATTATAAGGCAACTGACGCAGAAAAACAGCCAGAAATCGGACTATCTAATTCTCATAGGTATACCATAATACCTCACTGTCATAATAGCCACTGGGTTTTAGGTATCGTAGATTTTGAAGATTATAAAATAATAACTTATGATCCTTTAAATCCAGCCAGAGTCCTCCATAAATTTGGCAATCAATTGAAAACATTTGCAAATAAAATTCTGCAATTCTACCGTAATCGCGACCAAACAAATTTTTTTAAAATAGTATCTTGCTCTTTTCTACCACAACAAAAAGATGGTTGCAACTGCGGCATATTTACAATTTATGCCATAGAACATTTACTTTTGAATAAAAATATCATGGGCATCCATTCAGAGGGCGAATCAGTAAATTTAGAAAGTTTGAATGAATACAGATATTACATTAAACAAAAAATATTAAGTAGTTCCGATTCTCTGGCAGAACATTGCTTATATTGTTTTCAGAAAGTAAATCATACAAACAGCACAAAATGTCTTTCATGTACGAGGATTATACATGAAACTTGCACACAAATTGATATAATTAACAATATTTGCATGTTTTGTAAAATGTAATTGCGTTTAAAATAACAAGTTGAATTAAAAAAACAAAAAATATCAAAAATACACAAAAATTAAAAAAAAAAAAATATAAAATAAAAAAATTAAAAAAAAATAAAAAATAAGAAAACTAAAAAAAAACTAAAAAAAAGAAAATTAAAAAAAAAATTAAAAATAAGAAAATTAAAAAAAAAAATAAAAAATAAGAAAATTAAAATAATAAATAAATGAATTTCCAATTATTCACCCCAAACAGTTTTTATTTTAATTTGTGGAAAAATCTAAAGCATGCTCCGATTCTACACATAATTTGTTTTTCTCTAACTATTTCCCTTTTTTCTTTTTAACTTTTTTGAACTTCTATTATCACGAAATCTACTTGTTTGTTATTATTTAGAGTGCCATAATTAACTGAACGATCAAAAGGTGGCGTAAATTCCATATTTCATGTCATTTCTCAGTCCGTTTGGATTATTTGGGAAGTACAAACGTGTCAAATTTGTTATGGAGGGCTATACGTCAAAACAGCGAGCAGAAATGCTTAATCTGTTTTATGAAAATAAATCTTCAGTTGGTTGCTCTCAAGGAGCATTTCGATGAAAATGTCGTTGTATAAAGACGCCTAAAAGAGAATGAGACGTTTATCAAGCGAGAATATTGATATTATGTGTGACGATGTCAGTGAACACGCCGGAACACCAACAAGAAAACGTACACCGCAATTGGTATGTAATCGCACCCCTTTGCGTCGAATTTATATTAACATACAATTTAATGCCAGTTACCCTCGCCAATTAAATCGAACCAAACTTTTGGTTGAAAATTATCATGAACGATGGACCGCATTATTTTTAAATTGCAGTGCAAAATAAGCAAAACAGTCTTTATTAGGTAACCGAAAATCCTCGAATTATTCACGAGAAAACTCAATTCGACAAAAAAGTAATTCTGGTGCGAGATTTGCTCGAAACGAATCATTAGACAGTACTTTTTTGTATTTAACGAAGGAAAGGTTGTTACTGTCAATGATAATCGCTAGAGAGACAATGTGATGCTACGCGACTTTTTGGCACAAGAAGTGGGCGAACTTGGTATTGAAGGCCTTTAATTTCAGCAGGGCCGCAACTGCGACATGCTACACATCGGGTCAAACAATTATCATTATGCTCAAATGTTTCGTGGAAGCGTCATATCAACGTTCGGCGATATTATGGCCACTTAGATAGCCCAATTTGACACAACCACTTTAACGTCATAAAAAATGCTAGAGGTTGCCACCTAGCGGACACATATTTTCTTAAACATTTAATTTGTCTGTCTGTAAATCAATTGATTTTTTCGGCTTTTTTATAGACAAATATATTAATTGTTCATGGCAATCACAATATTTTCGATTTGGTAAATCAGAAAAATAAAGAGGCCGTCATAAAATATCTACTAAAAAAAAAGAAATATCATTCCCCACTCCCGTAATCTTATCCCAACGGCCAAGAGTTATACCAATGTATTACTCTCCAAACACACAAATGAGGTTTCTCCATACTACCTTGATCAACAAGTTCTCGGAATAACCACCGTATGGCGCTCCCATCGTTCCGATTTGAGTTCTGATTTGGTTGTAACTGTTAAGTTGGTACATCTGTTGTTGATATTCCCTCTAAATCTTAGCGTCATAGCTTGACATTTGCAAAAGTTACATAGTCAAGAGTACATCTATCTCTGTGTGTGTTGGCGATTATTTACAATTTTAGACATGATTTGCGAGGCTGAATCCCACATTCATCAAAAGGATCATTGCTGGAGACGAGACGTGGGTTTATGAGTACGACACGCAATCCAGACATCAGGCAAGTGAATGGCGTTCACCAAAAAAAAAACTCGTCGATTTCAGTCAAAAAAGAAGGCAATGCTCACGGTTTTCATGGATTACAACAGTGTAGTGCATCATGCATTTTTGCCAGAAGGCCAGACCGTAAACAAAGAGTATTATTTTGGCGTTATGAGGCGTTTGCGTAAAGCAATTCGCCGACAGAGACCAGAATTGTGGGCAGAAAACTCGTGGATTTTGCACCATGATAACGCACCGTCGCACAGTGCCATGATTATTCGTAATTTTTTGACGAAAAATGCAACAAATACCATCCAACAGCCACCGAATTCACCTGATTTGGCAAATCGGAACGAAGGAAGCGCCAACTTGTTAATCAAGGTAGCATACTCAAAAATATACATAGTTAAGACATATACGGAAACCGTAATATGAATTTGTTATACTAAACACTCTTAGTCTCTACAACTTTTTAAACGATGATGTTTTTCTGTTAGTTTACATTCACAGTTACTCAAAAATATACTTAGTATTTTTGGCCGGTTTTTCTAAGTTGCGGAAAATGCTTGGGAAATTTATGTAAGACATATACGGAAACCGTAATAGGATTTTGTTATACTAAACACCCTTAGTCTCTACAACTTTTCAAACGATGATGTTTTTCTGTTAGTTTACATTCACAGTTACTCAAAAATATACTTAGTATTTTTGGCCGGTTTTTCTAAGTTGCGGAAAATGCTTGGGAAATTTATGTAAGACATATACGGAAACCGTAATAGGATTTTGTTATACTAAACACCCTTAGTCTCTACAACTTTTCAAACGATGATGTTTTTCTGTTAGTTAGCATTCGCAGTTACTCAAAAATATACTTAGTATTTTTGGCCGGTTTTTCTAAGTTGCGGAAAATGCTTGGGAAATATACGTAAGACATATACGGAAACCGTAATAGGATTTTGTTATACTAAACACCCTTAGTCTTTACAACTTTTCAAACGATGATGTTTTTCTGTTAGTTTACATTCACAGTTACTCAAAAATATACTTAGTATTTTTGGCCGGTTTTTCTAAGTTGCGGAAAATGCTTGGGAAATTTACGTAAGACATATACGGAAACCGTAATAGGATTTTGTTATACTAAACACCCTTAGTCTCTACAACTTTTCAAACGATGATGTTTTTCTGTTAGTTAACATTCACAGTTACTCAAAAATATACTTAGTATTTTTGGCCGGTTTTTCTAAGTTGCGGAAAATGCTGGGGAAATTTACGTAAGACATATACGGAAACCGTAATATGATTTTGTTATACTAAACACCCTTAGTCTCTACAACTTTTCAAACGATGATGTTTTTCTGTTAGTTAGCATTCGCAGTTACTCAAAAATATACTTAGTATTTTTGGCCGGTTTTTCTAAGTTGCGGAAAATGCTTGGGAAATATACGTAAGACATATACGGAAACCGTAATAGGATTTTGTTATACTAAACACCCTTAGTCTCTACAACTTTTCAAACGATGATGTTTTTCTGTTAGTTTACATTCACAGTTACTCAAAAATATACTTAGTATTTTTGGCCGGTTTTTCTAAGTTGCGGAAAATGCTTGGGAAATTTACGTAAGACATATACGGAAACCGTAATAGGATTTTGTTATACTAAACACCCTTAGTCTCTACAACTTTTCAAACGATGATGTTTTTCTGTTAGTTTACATTCACAGTTACTAATAAATATACTTAGTATTTTTGGCCGGTTTTTCTAAGTTGCGGAAAATGCTTGGGAAATTTACGTAAGACATATTCGGAAACCGTAATATGATTTTGTTATACTAAACACCCTTAGTCTCTACAACTTTTCAAACGATGATGTTTTTCTGTTAGTTAACATTCACAGTTACTCAAAAATATACTTAGTATTTTTGGCCGGTTCTTCTAAGTTGCGGAAAATGCTTGGGAAATTTACGTAAGACATATACGGAAACCGTAATAGGATTTTGTTATACTAAACACCCTTAGTCTCTACAACTTTTCAAACGATGATGTTTTTCTGTTAGTTTACATTCACAGTTACTAATAAATATACTTAGTATTTTTGGCCGGTTTTTCTAAGTTGCGGAAAATGCTTGGGAAATTTACGTAAGACATATACGGAAGCCTTAATAAGATTTTGTTATACTAAACACCCTTAGTCTCTACAATTTTTCAAACGATGATGTTTTCCTGTTAGTTTACATTCACAGTTACTCAAAAATATACTTAGTATTTTTGGCCGGTTTTTCTAAGTTGCGGAAAATGCTTGGGAAATTTATGTAAGACATATACGGAAACCGTAATAGGATTTTGTTATACTAAACACCCTTAGTCTCTACAACTTTTCAAACGATGATGTTTTTCTGTTAGTTTACATTCACAGTTACTCAAAAATATACTTAGTATTTTTGGCCGGTTTTTCTAAGTTGCGGAAAATGCTTGGGAAATTTACGTAAGACATATACGGAAACCTTAATAAGATTTTGTTATACTAAACACCCTTAGTCTCTACAATTTTTCAAACGATGATGTTTTCCTGTTAGTTTACATTCACAGTTACTCAAAAATATACTTAGTATTTTTGGCCGGTTTTTCTAAGTTACGGAAAATGCTTGGAAAATTTACGTAAGACATATTCGGAAACCGTAATATTAATTTGTTATACTAAACACCTTTAGTCTCTACAACTTTTTAAACGATGATGTTTTTCTGTTAGTTTACATTCACAGTTACTCAAAAATATACTTAGTATTTTTGGCCGGTTTTTCTAAGTTGCGGAAAATGCTGGGGAAATTTACGTAAGACATATACGGAAACCGTAATATGATTTTGTTATACTAAACACCCTTAGTCTCTACAACTTTTCAAACGATGATGTTTTTCTGTTAGTTAACATTTACAGTTACTCAAAAATATACTTAGTATTTTTGGCCGGTTTTTCTAAGTTGCGGAAAATGCTTGGGAAATTTACGTAAGACATATACGGAAACCGTAATAGGATTTTGTTATACTAAACACCCTTAGTCTCTACAACTTTTCAAACGATGATGTTTTTCTGTTAGTTTACATTCACAGTTACTCAAAAATATACTTAGTATTTTTGGCCGGTTTTTCTAAGTTGCGGAAAATGCTTGGGAAATTTACGTAAGACATATACGGAAACCGTAATAGGATTTTGTTATACTAAACACCCTTAGTCTCTACAACTTTTCAAACGATGATGTTTTTCTGTTAGTTTACATTCACAGTTACTCATAAATATACTTAGTATTTTTGGCCGGTTTTTCTAAGTTGCGGAAAATGCTTGGGAAATTTACGTAAGACATATTCGGAAACCGTAATATGATTTTGTTATACTAAACACCCTTAGTATCTACAACTTTTCAAACGATGATGTTTTTCTGTTAGTTTACATTCACAGTTACTCAAAAATATACTTGGTATTTTTGGCCGGTTTTTCTAAGTTGCGGAAAATGCTTGGGAAATTTACGTAAGACATATACGGAAACCGTAATAGGATTTTGTTATACTAAACACCCTTAGTCTCTACAACTTTTCAAACGATGATGTTTTTCTGTTAGTTAACATCCACAGTTACTCAAAAATATACTTAGTATTTTTGGCCGGTTTTTCTAAGTTGCGGAAAATGCTGGGGAAATTTACGTAAGACATATACGGAAACCGTAATATGATTTTGTTATACTAAACACCCTTAGTCTCTACAACTTTTCAAACGATGATGTTTTTCTGTTAGTTTACATTCACAGTTACTCAAAAATATACTTAGTATTTTTGGCCGGTTTTTCTAAGTTGCGGAAAATGCTTGGGAAATTTACGTAAGACATATTCGGAAACCGTAATATGATTTTGTTATACTAAACACCCTTAGTCTCTACAACTTTTCAAACGATGATGTTTTTCTGTTAGTTTACATTCACAGTTACTTAAAAATATACTTAGTATTTTTGGCCGGTTTTTCTAAGTTGCGGAAAATGCTTGGGAAATTTACGTAAGACATATACGGAAACCGTAATATGATTTTGTTATACTAAACACCCTTAGTCTCTACAACTTTTAAAACGATGATGTTTTTCTGTTAGTTAACATTCACAGTTACTCAAAAATATACTTAGTATTTTTGGCCGGTTTTTCTAAGTTGCGGAAAATGCTTGGGAAATTTACGTAAGACATATACGGAAACCGTAATATGATTTTGTTATACTAAACACCCTTAGTCTCTACAACTTTTCAAACGATGATGTTTTCCTGTTAGTTTACATTCACAGTTACTCAAAAATATACTTAGTATTTTTGGCCGGTTTTTCTAAGTTACGGAAAATGCTTGGAAAATTTACGTAAGACATATTCGGAAACCGTAATATTAATTTGTTATACTAAACACCTTTAGTCTCTACAATTTTTCAAACGATGATGTTTTTCTGTTAGTTTACATTCGCAGTTACTCAAAAATATACTTAGTATTTTTGGCCGGTTTTTCTAAGTTGCGGAAAATGCTTGGGAAATTTACGTAAGACATATACGGAAACCGTAATATGATTTTGTTATACTAAACACCCTTAGTCTCTACAACTTTTCAAACGATGATGTTTTTCTGTTAGTTAACATTTACAGTTACTCAAAAATATACTTAGTATTTTTGGCCGGTTTTTCTAAGTTGCGGAAAATGCTTGGGAAATTTACGTAAGACATATACGGAAACCGTAATAGGATTTTGTTATACTAAACACCCTTAGTATCTACAACTTTTCAAACGATGATGTTTTTCTGTTAGTTAACAGTCACAGTTACTCAAAAATATACTTAGTATTTTTGGCCGGTTTTTCTAAGTTGCGGAAAATGCTTGAAAAATTTACGTAAGACATATACGGAAACCGTAATAATAATTTGTTATACTAAACACCCTTAGTCTCTACAACTTTTCAAACGATGATGTTTTTCTAGTAGTTTACATTCACAGTTACTCAAAAATAAACTTAGTATTTTTGGCCGGTTTTTCTAAGTTGCGGAAAATGCTTGGGAAATTTACGTAAGACATATACGGAAACCGTAATATGATTTTGTTATACTAAACACCCTTAGTCTCTACAACTTTTCAAACGATGATGTTTTTCTGTTAGTTAACATTCACAGTTACTCAAAAATATACTTAGTATTTTTGGCCGGTTTTTCTAAGTTGCGGAAAATGCTTGGAAAATTTACGTAAGACATATACGGAAACCGTAATATTAATTTGTTATACTAAACACCCTTAGTCTCTACAACTTTTCAAACGATGATGTTTTTCTAGTAGTTTACATTCACTGTTACTCAAAAATATACCTAGTATTTTTGGCCGGTTTTTCTAAGTTGCGGAAAATGCTTGGGAAATTTACGTAAGACATATACGGAAACCGTAATAGGATTTCGTTATACTAAACACCCTTAGTCTCTACAACTTTTCAAACGATGATGTTTTTCTGTTAGTTAACATTCACAGTTACTCAAAAATATACTTAGTATTTTTGGCCGGTTTTTCTAAGTTGCGGAAAATGCTGGGGAAATTTACGTAAGACATATACGGAAACCGTAATATGATTTTGTTATACTAAACACCCTTAGTCTCTACAACTTTTCAAACGATGATGTTTTTCTGTTAGTTAACATTCACAGTTACTCAAAAATATACTTAGTATTTTTGGCCGGTTTTTCTAAGTTGCGGAAAATGCTGGGGAAATTTACGTAAGACATATACGGAAACCGTAATATGATTTTGTTATACTAAACACCCTTAGTCTCTACAACTTTTCAAACGATGATGTTTTTCTGTTAGTTAACATTCACAGTTACTCAAAAATATACTTAGTATTTTTGGCCGGTTTTTCTAAGTTGCGGAAAATGCTGGGGAAATTTACGTAAGACATATACGGAAACCGTAATATGATTTTGTTATACTAAACACCCTTAGTCTCTACAACTTTTCAAACGATGATGTTTTTCTGTTAGTTAACATTTACAGTTACTCAAAAATATACTTAGTATTTTTGGCCGGTTTTTCTAAGTTGCGGAAAATGCTTGGGAAATTTACGTAAGACATATACGGAAACCGTAATAGGATTTTGTTATACTAAACACCCTTAGTCTCTACAACTTTTCAAACGATGATGTTTTTCTGTTAGTTAACATTCACAGTTACTCAAAAATATACTTAGTATTTTTGGCCGGTTTTTCTAAGTTGCGGAAAATGCTTGGGAAATTTACGTAAGACATATACGGAAACCGTAATAATAATTTGTTATACTAAACACCCTTAGTCTCTACAACTTTTCAAACGATGATGTTTTTCTAGTAGTTTACATTCACAGTTACTCAAAAATAAACTTAGTATTTTTGGCCGGTTTTTCTAAGTTGCGGAAAATGCTTGGGAAATTTACGTAAGACATATACGGAAACCGTAATATGATTTTGTTATACTAAACACCCTTAGTCTCTACAACTTTTCAAACGATGATGTTTTTCTGTTAGTTAACATTCACAGTTACTCAAAAATATACTTAGTATTTTTGGCCGGTTTTTCTAAGTTGCGGAAAATGCTTGGAAAATTTACGTAAGACATATACGGAAACCGTAATATTAATTTGTTATACTAAACACCCTTAGTCTCTACAACTTTTCAAACGATGATGTTTTTCTAGTAGTTTACATTCACTGTTACTCAAAAATATACCTAGTATTTTTGGCCGGTTTTTCTAAGTTGCGGAAAATGCTTGGGAAATTTACGTAAGACATATACGGAAACCGTAATAGGATTTTGTTATACTAAACACCCTTAGTCTCTACAACTTTTCAAACGATGATGTTTTTCTGTTAGTTAACATTCACAGTTACTCAAAAATATACTTAGTATTTTTGTCCGGTTTTTCTAAGTTGCGGAAAATGCTGGGAAATTTACGTAAGACATATACGGAAACCGTAATATGATTTTGTTATACTAAACACCCTTAGTCTCTACAACTTTTCAAACGATGATGTTTTTCTGTTAGTTAACATTCACAGTTACTCAAAAATATACTTAGTATTTTTGGCCGGTTTTTCTAAGTTGCGGAAAATGCTGGGGAAATTTACGTAAGACATATACGGAAACCGTAATATGATTTTGTTATACTAAACACCCTTAGTCTCTACAACTTTTCAAACGATGATGTTTTTCTGTTAGTTAACATTCACAGTTACTCAAAAATATACTTAGTATTTTTGTCCGGTTTTTCTAAGTTGCGGAAAATGCTGGGGAAATTTACGTAAGACATATACGGAAACCGTAATATTAATTTGTTATACTAAACACCCTTAGTCTCTACAACTTTTCAAACGATGATGTTTTTCTGTTAGTTTACATTCACAGTTACTCAAAAATATACTTAGTATTTTTGGCCGGTTTTTCTAAGTTGCGGAAAATGCTGGGGAAATTTACGTAAGACATATTCGGAAACCGTAATATGATTTTGTTATACTAAACACCCTTAGTCTCTACAACTTTTCAAACGATGATGTTTTTCTGTTAGTTTACATTCACAGTTACTCAAAAATATACTTAGTATTTTTGGCCGGTTTTTCTAAGTTGCGGAAAATGCTTGGGAAATTTACGTAAGACATATACGGAAACCGTAATATGATTTTGTTATACTAAACACCCTTAGTCTCTACAACTTTTCAAATGATGATGTCTTCTGTTAGTTTTCATTCACAGTTAGGTACTCCAAAATACTCTTAGGATTTTGGGCCGGTGTTTCTAAGTATCGGAAAACGTTCGGAAATTCGACGTATGGTATTGAACATTAGTATTTTTGTCAACATAAATTATCATACAGTAATTAATAATGGAATATTGAAAAAATATTACACATAATATTTAAACGTATCAATACAAAAGGTTGAATATCCTTTACTTATTGAGTAATGTATAATTTATTCGTTAATGCGTAGTTTTACTCATACATTCTCACAATTTATTGTTTTTGTGATTTTAGGAAAGTTTAGGAAGAAATTCACATTCATTGTGTACCAATTACTGGAATTGAAGGTAGAGGGATTAATGTAAATAAGTACATATTGTTGATAGTCCGCACATATTGTTAAATGAATACTTTTTTGGATACGCTTTGAGTTTTCATAAATTTAATATTCAAAATGGCGAATCCGCTCCGCATGTTTATGAAATTACATTCTCATAATAATTTTTCTGTTCACTAAGCTTGATCAAGAAAAAGAGTGAAAGCAGAAGAAAACTACTTGATCAAGAAAAAGAGTGAAGCAGAAGAAAATGTAATGAAATAAATATGCATGTATCGACAACAACTAAGGAATTGATAAATCTAAAAGGCATCAGAAAGCATCTAGGACCAGTGATGCCAGACGTAGGGATTAATCCCTATTTGTAGGGAAATTTTCACAAAAAACTAGAGTGTAGGGACAAACGGACAGACTTTCAAATACACGTAAAATGTAGGGATTTATAATTTATTTAAAGAAAATTTATTTTACGAAAAGTTTTAATTATTAACTCGTATTAACGATATAATTATCTTTGTTGTTGGGGTTTTCATTATAATTTATGTCCTTACGGTTATTGCCAATCGTTTTCTCATTTAGTGTGCTTCCATATTCCTTCCATGTGAGCGTGCCGTGAGGTTGAAATGAAACAAAGTTGAGTTAGATTCAGCGTTTATGAAAACGGAGTTTGGATCAAAGGTAATTAAACTCAACCTTCTTTCAACTTCACATGGAAACACACAAATTATTCATTATCAAATGTCAAAAAACCATAGCAAGCATCAGATTTTATTTTTCTTTCTTTACGTTCAGTGTTCCAGTCAGGTGTTTAGACCATTTGTCCATTTGGATGGTTCCGTTCATTTCTTTCTTTTCTATGTGTCTGCCGATCATAGTTTTCGGAATTGTTTTATTGTGCATAATTTGGTAAGCCAGCGAAAAAAACAATAAAAATGGATTCGTCATCGTCGTCGTACGATTCAAAAGAAGATAAAATAAAAACAAGAAAAACAAAATGGAGAAAACAAAAATTTAATTAAATTGGCTAAAATTGGATAAATTCAAAGGTTGGTTAGAAAAATTTAAGGAAGACGATTATAAATGTAAGTGCACTGCATGCAATCAAGATTTAATTTGTGGAAAATCGGAATTGGAAAAGCACAGCGAACGTAAAAAACATTTACAAAATATCGCAAAAATCAGAAATACTTCGACAGTAAACCAGTTTTTTAGTATAAAATCGAAATCATATAGCGCAGAAAAGGTCGAAAATTTTGAATTACGATTGAGCATGTTTTTTGCTGAAACATAATGTTGCAATACAAATCGTAGCCCATCTTTTACCTTTGCTTAAGGAAATCGTTCCTGATTCGACCATTATTAAAGAAGCGAAATTAGGACGATCTAAATGTGTTGGAATAATAAAAAATATATTGGCCCATGAAGAAACTCGAAGTTTAGTGGAAACTTTAAAAATCACGAAGTTTTCGATTATGATAGATGAAAGTACCGACATTAGTACAAACAAAACAATGTGTGTATTAGTTCGTTATGTATGTCCAGAGAACGGTGAGCTTATTGTTAAATTGCTAGATTTGATGGTTGTTGGCTCGGATTCTAGTGCTGCTGCGCTTTACGAAACATTTAAAAATTTGATAAATAATTTTGGTATGTATGAAATTTAGAACTTTTTTGCTTTCCTTGTTCTAAAATTATATTGATTCATCTTTTTACAGGAATTCCATTTCAGAATATTATCGGTATGTGTAGCGACGGAGCAAGCGTGATGGTCGGTCCGAAAAATTCATTTAGTTCTAGACTTTTACATGACAATCCAAACGCAATCATCATTAAATGCATTTGTCATAGTGCAGCTATTGTAGCAAGTAAAGCGTGCCTTGCATTACCTAGAGCACCTGAGGATTTATTACGACAAATCGGTGTTTATGTATCGAGCAGTTCAAAGCGATGCTCGCAGCTGCAAGACATTCAAACCTTGCTCGGAGAAGAAAACCGAAAAATCTTAAGGACATCTGCTACAAGGTGGCTTTCTCATCAACGGTGTGTAGTGCGAATACTAGAAAATTGGCAAGTACTGCAAGAATTTTTTAAAGAAGCGATTAAAACCGACAAACTAAAATCTACTGAAGCAATTTTACAGGAATTGCACAATATGTGCACAAAAGCCTATTTATATTTTTTGAAATACGTTTTAGAATTTTTTAACGTGCTAAATGGTATGTTTCAGTCAAAAAAATCGTTAGTTCACCAGCTTTACTCGGAATCCATTAAAATTTTTATGAATCTTGGACAAAATTTCATAAAACCAAACGAATTAAAAACCAACGTCAATGTTAACTGTCCTCACATTTTTTTACCTATTGAATCCATGTATCTTGGGCCTGAATGCATGGACTTATTAAAAAAAATTCCAAAACAGGAATCAGACAGAATAAGGCTGGATTGCCTGCAATTTTATATTGTGGCATTGGAACAAATTCAAAAGCGATTACCGATTAATTCGGAATCAATTTTTAAAGAAATGCTTTTCTTGAACCCTATTACAGTATTGGGCTTAGATGGTGTGAGGAATGACATAACACTATTTGAATTCCGTAAAACAGTTGAGCTGGTAAAATTAGACGAAACAAATTAATCATTAAATGGAGAACGCTTCCTAATCAATTCTCTGATGTGGAAAAATCTCTATACAGCCAGGAGGCAGTGAATCTATTTTGGTGGAGAATCTCAAAATTGAAAGATTATACCGATAAATTGATTTTCCCTGAGTTGTCTAAACTTGCTCAATCCGTTTTGTCACTTCCCCATGCTAACGCTGATGCTGAAAGGATATTTTCTATCGTATCTGATGTAAAAACAAAAAAGCGGAATAAACTCAGTCAAGAAGTTTTAAATGCTATATGCATTATACGGTCATCGCGCTTTCAAATAATTCTGGAACGTGCTTAAACTTTCGTTGTAATAAAAATCATTTCAGTCGAATGACGGCAAGTGACATATATAATTAAGAGAAGCTATTTATTTATGTGATATGTAGCTATAAGTATATAATATGTATACCTAAACCTACTTAACTAGTGATTTATAACTAAGAAAAATATGTGTTATTTTAATTTAAGGTTTTTAAGTTTTTTTTTTTGTTAATGAATTATTTATGAGTGTATATTTTTATTACTTTTTATTAAATATTTGATTAAATATTTTATTTTTATTTTTTTGTAATAAAAAGGAATTTCAATATTTACACAATGCATTAGTTTTATTTTATAACTAGTTTTATAGTAAACAAATTTGAACAAATATTTAAAATTAAAATGTGTCTTCAGCTAAGTTGAATTATGTTAATCTTAAAAAAATGATAAGGACCAAAGTTGATGATATTTAATGGAGGTTTTCTTTCAAATCGGAAGTTTCGAGGAAACTTTCATTAATATTGTAAATTTTTTATTAGAGCTGTTTTTGAAACTATGTAAAAAAAATAAACAAAGATTTTTAGACATGTATTTTAGAGACATCTAGTGAAAATAATTTGGAAGTTTTTGTACTAAACATCTAGAGGAATTAAAATTGTTCGTAGGGACAATGTAGGGTTTTTTTTTAAAGTATGTAGGGAAATAATATTTTTTGATCTGGCATCACTGTCTAGGACATGAGGAATAATTTATTCTATTAATGGACAATAAAGGAGCAATCTCAATGTCAAAGAGTTACGAGAACTCAAAGAGAAAAAAGAAAATTGGTATTTGTGCACACAGATTAAAGATTTAATTGATAAAGATTTAATTCATATTGATTATATAAATTCAGAAAATAAATATGCAGATTTTATGACCTAAAGTTTGTTTGTGTAAAGTTAAATTTAATTTGTTTACTAAAAGTTTGTTGAATTCTTGAAGTTAAAAATTTTAAACTTGTAAAATAAGGCCACCATAAATTAAATACAAGTGATATATGTGAATTATTCAAAGGTAAGAAACCAAGTTCCGTTAGGGAACAAATTATTCCTATGGACGTTTATGTTTCTACACTGAGAAAAATAATTTGTTGGCATAAGGTTGCAAAAACTGAAACTCGTTTCTGGTAATGGATTATCGTTTTTCTAAAGCGAAACTCACTTATTTACACCGAATTTCTACTCCGGCAACAAATTTCGATTGTTGCAATCAAAAAACATTTCTTGTAACCAATGTTTGAAATTTTGAATTCGTTTGCAGTGGTATTTAGTAATATTGTTGCCGTAAATGAATCCAAAATACAACTCTAACAAATAATTCGATTAACACAAACGAATTTTGATCGGTCCTACATCAAAATTATTTATATTTACCAAAAATGAATTCAGTTGTCCCAACCAAATTATTAGTTGTCCCAACCGAATTTACGTTTGCACCAACAAATAATTCATTTTCTGCTATTTTCTTTCGTTTGCCGCACAATAGCTTTGTCAAATAAGAACAGCGTGCCGAAATAATTCTCATTCGTGTTCTTGTTTTCAAACAGTGCAGTTCGTTTAATCTTATTAACGTGAATCTTAATTTTCCAAGTGTTAAAATAAATAAATTAAAGTGTTAAAACACTTTTAAAATTTTTGTGTATTAGTAAATCAATAATTTGTGTATCAATAAAGTGTATTTCAGAAAAAATTAAAAACGTAAGTATATTTTCATAAAATAATACACAGTTGTGTTTGTGAGTAAAAATTAAGTTTATTATAATAAAAATGAATTGTGTTTCGATCGTGAACAAATTGCATGTGAATTTATTTTCGAACAATAAAATAAAAATTTGAATGCGCGTCATAGAATTAATTATTGAAGAATCATATTTATTGTAGTAAACATTTCAATAAATAATATTTGTTGCGTTTAGTAAGAATCACTTTCTACAACTCAGAAAAGGTTTTTTTAATGGATTTAGTGAAAACCACATGTTGGTTGTGTTTTTTTTTTATGTCGGAGAAATCGGAGAATTAAATTTACTGTAAAATTCAGATATGCGTTTTTTTTTAATATCCGAGAAAACAAATAAGCTCTATTAATTGCACTAAGCTGGTTTATCTAATAAATTGCTCGGATAGACAATCTATCTGTTCTCTCCGATATTTCCGACATAAAAAAAACACAAGGATTGTAATTTTGTGTAATTTTTGTTTTGTTTTTGTAATTTAATTACTCTAGAACGGTTATGTTTGTTAATGTGACATACAACAATGCGCCGGGCATTGTTTCGGTCTATCCGAGCGGCGACAAATTAGAAGCGGAGGATGTTTATGCGGCCGGTATTTGCTTAACAATTTTTTTTAAAACACTCAAAATTCGGACTATTTAGATATAACATTTTTTTTTTATTATTTATATATGTAGTGAAAGATTTTTTTAAAATACCCGGGGAGATTAGTTTATTTGATTGTAAAACATCATGCGTAATACCAAACGACATTTTGGTTAACTATATTAACCAATTTTGCTCTGCTCCAGGCTGGTCGTTGGGAGCAATTGAAATTATTCAAGGTTTTTAATTTTAATATTTTTAATTCATTTTTAATTTTCTTTCAAATTAAATAATTTTTATTTTAAATTTGCATGAGTTAATGTATTCTTTAGTTATACAAATGTTTATAATATTTTCTCTGTAATCTTTCCATGCAGAAAGTGTTGTTATACCAGAAAATCAAGATTTATTTGAGGACCCAGAGCCTAATATTATTGATTCCATCGACGGTACAAATAATAATTTAGGAACACCATTTAGAGTAGTATCTTGTGTTGATACGGCTGAATTCGCAACACAGTGCAAGTTGAGCGGCATTTTAAGTACTGAGGTAAGAAATCCGTAGTTTAGTTGTTTTGGGCTAATAATAATATTTTTTAAATTAATTGTTCAATTTCAGAAATTAATTTCAATAACAGACTTAGATTTTAAAATTGTGTATGAAGAATATTTGCAGAAACCAAACATTTTAACTAATAGTCAGCAAATAAAATTATGCAAAATAGTAATTAAACATATACTCCAAGTGGATATAAATATTGAGTAAGTTATACTGTTTTTGATTTTATTCTTTCGAAAACGTTGGAGCGCATGAGGAAAATATTAAAAAAAGTTCCTGAAGATGATTCATGGACACAATCAACTCTATACATAATTACCTATATTAAAAGTTTTTACATTTATTTTTATTTATTTTATCTAGATTAACCAGACATGATTTCGTGTACATATCAAAAGTTATTTGTGACGTATTTACTCACGAATTAAAAGAAGTATATTATACATGTGCAGTGCATGGACAAAAACCTTCTGGTAAACTCTACGACGCATACGCAAATTACAGAAGGCAGTTATGTGGGGCAGGTATTATTAAAAGACGAAACTACTCCTCCAAACAAACACTTGCTCATCCTACATCCTCGGTTTTAGCAAACGGTAAAAATTTTGATATCAAATACTAATAACATCCAAAAATATATTGCATTATATGATTGCAATTTTCAAACTATTACCTTCTTTGCTTTTCCAGAAAACGATTCTTCAATTGACTTTGTATACATTAAAACTAAAGCAGAACCTGCACTTGAATTGATTGAAAAGTGGAACAAATGTCTTAAACTACGTATGGACATTATAAATGACCAAAAGGTGTCAACAAACGAGTATCTTAATTTGTTCCCAATTTTTAAAACAAACGACCATTTCGTTTTTCAATTGGTAATATATTCATCCAATTAAATATAAAATATATATAAATAATATTTTTGTGTTTTTAAGTTTTATGCAGATGTAAAGTTGTTATATACCGATATACAGTCTTCAAATGTTTGGAATTCAATATACGAAAATGTTTTAAACGAAGGATCGGCCTTAAAAGATATCTTTGTGCGAAAGATTTTTAAAGCCATAAAAGATTCAAGTGAAAGTAAGTAAAAAAAGTGCATTTTTAACATAATTTTAAGATATTGATAACTCTTTTTTTAATATGTACTTTATTTTTAAATAGTACCAAAAAAAAATGCAGCGTGGCTTATACTACCGTATATTTTCCCTTCAACACGCATAAAAAGCAAGCGTTCAAAATACGGCATTAAAGCTTCAAAAATCGAAGTCCAGGAAAAGTTCGCTGCACATTTTGATGTAAGTTTTAAAAAACATAACCAATATGATAATTATTAATTTTATTTTACCTTTTATATTTACAGACATTAGAGCTGGCCGATGACAATGAAAGAAAACTTTTGAAATCTGGTGCCGGAGAACAACCCAGAGTGGTTTTTGTAGGGAGTTTTACAAACCTTACGGCCTATATTACATTAATTGACAAAAAGTACGTATTCGAAGACGTGTGTGAAGCAGTGCGCTGTTGTATGGCTATTTATTTATCACTTAACATCACTTACCCCCAAGAAAGTAAAGTCGTGTGGAATTTCGTCCAACAGTTTATTTTTGGCGTATCAACTAAGTTCGACATTTCCAGCTCCAATTTAATTTCAATAAACCAGAAATTAAATCGAGGAGTTGTAAAAAAAATTTAAAAACAAAAACAAATAATATAAAAAATAAAAATGCAATTTCCATGTTTTAGTTGCAATAATAGTTTCATGTCTTTGGAAGATTATGGGGATCATTTAAAAATAGAACACCCGCGTCTTAATCGCTTTCATTGTACAACTGCTAATTGTAAACGAATTTTTTCAAATGTTTACAAACATTTACAACATGTTAAGAGAGATCACTTATTAATTAACTTGGAAAGTTCAAGTGAAATTTCTAAAACAACAAATGAAATTGTTTCAATAGCAGTAACAAATGAAATTGGTGAATCTTTACTGAATGTAAATGATAAATTCAATCAAAATTGTGTGGGAAGTTTGAATAACTTTATATTTGATGAAAATAATTTTAATCATTGTTTATTAAAAATGATCTTACAAACTCTCAGTGATGACCGAGTCCCGCGAACAACAGCATTAAAAATATTTAAAAATATTTTTAATTTGTATGACTGTCATATTAAAATGGCTTTACAATTAGCTTCAAATAATAATGAAAATAGTAGTAGTAATAGTCATTTGGAAGAGATATCCAATATTTTAAATTCCCTGATAAGCACTAATTATCTTAAATCAGAATTTCTTATTCTAAAGCAACTAAACAAATTGAATATTTTAGTAGACTTCGAAAATGTGAAACTAGGCTCAGAATGTACTCAAATTT
Source organism: Tipula vernalis (assembly GCA_958295665.1). Classification (NCBI taxonomy): domain Eukaryota; kingdom Metazoa; phylum Arthropoda; class Insecta; order Diptera; family Tipulidae; genus Tipula; species Tipula vernalis. Next base: position 306,949,600 of record OY282558.1, read on the forward strand.
ATTCAAAAGAAAACCAGATCACAAATGTTGAATACAATTTTTATTTTCTACAGGTTAATTTAAAACAATTATTTACGATTTTATTTTCGAAGACGTCAATACTGAAATTAATAAGAGAATATATTACCTTGGCAGAAAATTGCGAAAGCTCTATTTTCAGTATAGTTCAAACATCATTTTGGAAAGAAAAAGTTAGAAAAATTAATCCTAACAATCAACATAACATGACTATTATTCCAATTTCAATATATTTTGATGATTTTGAATGCCTAAATCCGTTAGGATCCCACAGTGGAATTGAAAAAATCGGAGCAGTATACATCAAAATGTTAGCTCTTCCAGATTACATTTCTTCTAAACTGCAATCAATTTTTTTGGCTATGTTTTTTTTTACTGAAGATAGAAAAAGATATGGTAATACTGAAATATTTAAACCGTTGATAAAACAAATTAATTATTTACAAACAACAGGTATTGAAATTAACGGATACTTGGTCAAGTTAGTCCCATGTTTTATTGTAGGTGATAACTTAGGTATTAATTCTATTCTAGGTTTTACCGAATCTTTCAATTCATTTTATTACTGCAGGTTTTGTAAATGTCATATTGATGAGTTGAAATTTGAATGTCATGAAAATTTATCGAGTTTAAGAAATTTAAACAATTATGACAGTGATGTTTTGCTAAACAACATGCAACTAACTGGAATTAAGGAAAATTCTATTTGGAATACAGTTCTTAATTTCCATGTAGTTGAAAATTTTAGTTTAGATTGTATGCATGATCTCTTAGAAGGAGTGTGCCATTATGATTTGGCTTTAGTGCTTAAAGTTTTTGTTATGGAAAAACAATATTTTACTGTTGAACAACTTAATAAAAGAATTGAAATGTATAACTTTGGAGTTACCACACAAAGGCCACCACTTTTTAATAGTGATTGTCTTCAGCTCCAGAAGACTAAATTTAAATTATCTGCATCGGAAATGAAAGTTATAATAACGCACTTTCCATTACTTATTGGAGATCTAATACCAAAAAAATCTCAAGAGTGGCAGTTGTTTCTATTGTTAAGAGAAATTGTTCAACTGGTTTTTAGAAAATTGTTTAAACTCAATTCTTTCAATTATTTAAGAGACATTATTACCCAACATAATACACTTTACATTCAAATATCTGGAACAAATTTAAAGCCAAAATTTCATTTTTTACTGCACTATGCAAGCGTTTTAGAAAAAATAGGACCAGTAGTGGCAACCAGTTCAATGAGATATGAAGTAAAACATCAAACATATAAAAAAACCTCATATATATCGAACAATAGAATTAATATTTTAAAAACATTGCATGTCAAAAATCAATTAAAAATAGCAAACCTTGTTCTTAACAACATAGAAAATGTTGAGACCCCCATTACTCATGGGTCAATAAAAGAAATACCTAAAGTTATTTCAGTCATATACGGTCTAATTTCCAACGAAAAACAAATTCCATGGATTCAATTCAAAGATGCATTTTTAAAACAAAATATGGTTGTTTGTTTTGATTTTGATTCGAACGGGGAACCCATATTTGGACTTGTAAAACTTATTATTAAGAAGAATAAAAAATTTAGTGTTTGTTTGCAGTTAATTGAAACGTTATATTTTAGTAAACACCATTTTGCATACATGATTGAGCTGAAAAGCACAAATTTTGTACGTGAAATTGAATTACTTGAATGTAACCACACTTCGTATATTAGTAAGAATGCTAAAGGGCAAACTTTTGTAATTTGGGATTATTAATTATAAATTAAAACACTTGAAGAATTTATTTATGTATAATTGGAAAAATATCAATTATAATTTCGTGAATTAAAAATAAATAAATTTAAATAATTTACTTTGTGCGTTTTATTATGAGATTTATTTATTAGATATTTCAGTTGAAGTAACCATTATTTATAGTATCTACAACAAAATATTGGTAAACGTAAAAAAAAAATCTGTTGCGACAACTAAAAATTAGTAGATGCAAACAAGTTTTGGCAACAATTCGAAACAAATAACAATATTTTCATTTGCCAAAACCAAAAATTCTGTTGACGCAAATAACTTTTTAAAGATGCAAATTAAATTCGGGGCAAAGCTGAACGAATTTCTGAATGAATAAATGAATCAATATTCACTTCAACCAAAAATTTGGCTTAGACAACTAAATATCTGGATAAACAAATAAATATCGGGGTTATTCTGAAGGAATATTTGCTCCCTCTAACAGTGTTTTAGTTCATACGTTCTACACCGTTGTTGCAAGAACTAATAATGAGTTTATGAAAGCACAATACTGATTGCCATAAACAAAAAATAATTTGTATCCACAATTAATTTAGTTAAACGAACTGCTAATTGTGGGTATTGTAACTAATTTTATTCTTTTACTACAATCGAATAATTCGTTTGGCACAAAAATTCGGTTGTAGCAAACGATGTGTTCTCTCAGTGTATGCGAACTAGAAACACGCTTAATAAAAAAATAGTAAACAGACACGAAATCAATTCAAAAAACGAAGAACAAGGAATTGAATATGTAACACCAGAAAACCTTCCGAACGAATTTGAAGTAAATTCGACAAATTTTCAGGAGGACCAGTGGGAGAATCACGTAGTAAATACCAAAGGTAAAATTAATTTCGTGGGTCAAGGTATCCTAGAACAAACTTACTACGAACTAGAATTACATAAATTTTTCGATGGAATTCTAGGTTCACAATCAATGGTAATATTGAACACTAAAATTGATTACAGAACCAATAACATAATATTAAATATTTTCTCGGGGAACGTTTATAACCATACAGTAACATTTCAAACAACTAACGATGGTGAATGATTCGTAACAAGTTATGAAAAGTTAAACGAGAATATAATAATTTAATCTGGCGTATATAAAGCCAATAAAGGTAATACGACAGTAAATATTGTCACAAACGAACCAGAAGGACAAAAGATTTTACCAAAGTTGAAACTAAAAGTCAACAATTTTGAAACTTTAAAACCGGTCCCTATTTTTAGACACGAGATAATTAGCAAAGAAGATTTAAAAAGCATAATAAGAACAGATCATCTCAATGAAAGCGAAAAAAAATAAAACGATACTGTTGAAAAAGGATGAGAAATTATCAGCCATAACAGTAATTAAACACAAAATTTATACACGGGACGAAACACCCGTGTATACAAAAACATACCGGTATCCTCACCATTTCAAAGAGGACGTAGAAGAACACATAGAGGATATACTAAATAACGGTATTATACGCCATTCGAGCAGTCCGTATTCAGCAACAATTTGGGTTATTCAAAGAAAAATAGACACTTTAGGAATACGTAAAGTCAGGGTAGTCATTGATTATCGCAAATTAAATGAAAAGACAATCGATGACAAATTCCCCATGCGCCAAATTGAAGATATTCTAGATAACTTATGAAAATCGACCTATTTCACAACGTTAGATCTAAAATCTGTCTTTCATCAAATACCGATGGTCGAAAAGTCACAACCCAAAACAGCCTTTTCAACGGATAAAGGGCATTTTTAATTCTGTAGAATGCCATTTGGCCTGAGAAACGGCCGAGCCATATTTCAGCGTGCCATGAACCACGTGTTACAGCTACTAGGAAAAATCCGCCACGTCTACTTAGACGATATTATTATTGTGGGAGAAAATCTTACAAATAACTTACAGAACCTAGACACAGTCTTCAAACGACTCTCATAATTCAATCTTAAAATACAACTAGATAAGTGCGAATTTTTCAGGAAAGAAACGGAATTCTTGGGACATATTATCACCCAAGATGGAGTATGCCCCAACAAAGACAAAGTTCAAAATATTTTAGATTGGCCTCAGATTTTGCAGTCCTACCACAAATCCAAAACGGTATTGAAAGATCTATTGCGTTCGCTTCGCGGACACTCAATTCCATGGAAACCAGGTATGCCACAAACGAGAAAGAGGCACTTGCAATAATATGGGCAGTAAAGAAGTACCAACCATACCTTTACGATAATAAGTTTACATTAGTAACTTACCATAAACCTCTGACCTTCATTAAATCATCAGAAAAAAATTCCAAGATCCTACGATGGAGGCTCGAACTTGAAAATTACGATTATGACGTAATTTACAAAGAAGGCAAAACCAATGTTGTAGCAGATTATCTTAGCAGGATGCCGACAACACGTATGATAAAAGAAATAAATACAAACGAGCTTACATATAGGAACACTGCACGTGAGTCTGTTGAAATTCCAATAAACCAATAAACCCAGCACAATCCTCAGACGGCATCGAAACAGTTCACTCTGCAAATACATCGGACGACTATTTCATCCATTTCTCCGATAGACCGATCAACAACTATAGGAATCCAGAAACTATTCGAACTGAAATTGTGGAATTTTTGTAACAGCAGTTAAAAATTCATCAAGCTCCTGGGGATTATATTGATTTTTTGGAACAAGGGCTTCTATTTTTGGGGGAATCAATGAATGGACAAGTTAAAAAGCCAGGTGCTATATCACATGCAAGGTGGATGGCAAAAGCAACATATAGTTTGAAGATATACTAATTTCGAAACCAATTCACTCTGTCAAGTAATATATTTTATAATTACAATTTAGTCATTAACAATTTTAATTATTTTTATTTTTTGTAGGCAGAGAACTCCGTGCACTCCAAAAACTCAATACATTTATAATGAGGCTATTTATCAAATATTGGTTCGAATGCAGTATTCCAACTAAAGCAGCTCCATATGATCTAAAATTATTTAAACAGTTAGTAGAATACGAAGAAATTGATAAACCTTTGGCAGAAGCAGCTCTTCAGGTACTTTCCAGACATTTATGGTACCTCAGCGAAACTCTTATTGGACTTGCATTTTTTAATGATTGTATGCCGTTAGAACAAACAAGATTAATGGCCTCAGCTTTGGAACACCCAGGATATGATGAGAATCCAAAGAAAGCCATTATAAGCAAAGGCAAAGTAAATCAACTATATTTATACGATTTTGTGACGGAGAATACAAAACATTTCTTCAACGCAATTTGTGAATCTTCGACTCAAGAATTCCTTGAAATTGACCCTGAAAAGTGGAATGAAAACAACGACTATTTATCTGCGAAAATAAAAGTTAGTAAAATTAATGTTAATGATGTTGCCGAAAGAGCAATAACCTTAGTTAGTTCTTTCAACGATAAAATAACAAAGGAAGAGGATAAAAAGAGCTTTTATTTCAAGTAATAGAGCGATATCGAGAAGAGTTTCCTATCAACCTCACAAAATCTCAAATCAAGGAGAAACTCTAATTAGTTGTATTTATCACTATTATTATTAATATTACTGTTATAACTAATATTATAAAACAAACTTAAATTATTATGTAACTTTTTTAATAAACTATGTAAAAACATATAAAAAATTATAGTTTTAATATTTGATTTATATTTTAGGCCATTTGAAAGATATTGCAATGCATTGTGTAATATCTTTTAAAGGGTTATTTAATGTATCAAAAATTTATTAATCGTGAAATTTACAAAAAAATAAAAAATAAATACACCAACTTCAGACTCCATTCACAAAAGTTACGGAAAACTGACGAAGGCAAATTCCACCAATAACATGTAGTACAATGACACCACTAACGCAAGATAAGCATAATTCTAACCAATGCAAAATATAATAAGGAAAGTATCATTCTACTGCATAGCAGGAAATGATTTAGTATAAAAAGCTAACACAAAGTAAAAACCAGGTTCATTACAATTTATATCAGCAAATATCCATGGTTCGAAGGTGATCCTTTGTATTTGGTGGGACATGAAGGGTTTTGTCTATTATGAGCTGCTGAAAGAGCGTGAAACCATTACGGGACAAGTTTATCGACGAAAACTGATGGCTTTAAAGCAAGCTCTAGCTGCAAACCGACCGGAATGGGACAAAAGGCACAATACGATTATTTTGCAACATGACAACGCTAGGCGCACATGTCAAAAATTACTTGGACAGGCAGAACTGGAAAATTCTACCCCACCCGCCGTATTCACCAGACATTGCTCCCTCTGATTACCACTTGTATTTTATTGTGCTTCCACAACGAAACAATGTACAAACTTGCAATTGAAAAGAGTACTCGCTTCCACAACGAAATGTTAAAACACTCGTTCTCGTTTTAATTATTAATTTGATTTATTCTTAATTATCCGAAAATCTGCTGAGCGTAAGTAAATGTAAAAATGAATTGATGAACTGGTCGGCGCCGCGATTATTTCTGTTTTTTTTATTTATTTAATGAGTGTCCTTCAGTTCCAATAAGCAAAAATGAAGTGAAGTTTTTAATAGAATAAATATCTTATTGTAAACTGACTATACTAAAGAAAAGAGACAGTTATATCGAAGGCTATTTCGCAGCAGTGTGACAACATTTAGAACATAAAAAAAGTCACTGAACTGAAAACATCAACAAAAATTTTATGTCAAATTGAATTACATATAAAAATCAAAACAAGTTACATATGTATGTATATAAATTAATAAATTTTATAAATTGTCAAATATTTTGCAAACATTATGACCACAAAAATTATGATGTACTTTACTTTAGATGATATCAAAGAATTCTAATCGGATAATTAAAGATAAGTATTATTACTAAGTTTTACTTTACAATAATTTAATAGATTTAATTTGGTTTAATTTTCTTTGCAGGTAAACATTGCTCATCGCTCGACATCATTTTGAACACCACTTGTTCCGGTCGATGCAATCAGCCCTGGCACAGCAGCACTTCACTTCATATGAAAACGTCAAAAATTGGGTCGATGACTGGATCGCCTCGAAACCACTCGACTTCTTCCTTCGGGGAATCCGTTTAATGCCTGAACGATGGGCGAAGGTTATAGCTTCCGAAGGAGCATAGTTTGAATAAAACATTCTTTCATTTTCTACACAAACTAATGTCTTTTATTTCAGTAAAAAAGGTCGGAAATTTATTTGTACACCCAATATATTCTTAAAATAAAACGGTGTTAAATAAAATTATTGTGTATTGTAATATTCGGTACTATACCAACAAATAAATGTTATCGGCCTAACGTAACGCATAACTACATAAATAGCTATATGTAAAATTAGGTAAGTAAACATAATAATCAAAAAATATCTTAACGTGAATTAAGAAAATTTCGTCACCGTGTCCTTAATATCGTATAATGGCCAAAAAAAATATGAAAAAAATTGTAAATTCTGGAAGATATAATTTTAAGATAATTTGGAAAAGGGAGATTTACATAAATTTAAAATTATATCCCCATTTTCCCGAATATAGTATAAAAATTTATTCTTGTTACAAGAGAAAAAGCATTATCGAAAACGAATCAATAGTGAAGGTACAAAATGTCACCCCAGATATTTTTATGTTTTTTAGGACCGAATTTTTCAATAAAGCCACTCGGGGTTCTTAGCGAAGAGGTGAACTGCTTATTGAAGCCACCTCAATTGTAATGTAAAACAGTCATGTTTAAATAAATTTGTGCAAACTTTAAAATTGATAAAGCTAAATAATAAATTTTTCAAAATTAATATTTTAAATTAAATTAGATTATGCTTTACATTCCAAATAAAAAATTTTGTGAATTTTAATTCTAATAATTTTAGTTAACTTAATTGTACTCATAATTATTCGTGCACACAAATTTCGATTCTTAATTATGTCTGCAATTTGGAACCATTAAAATGAAAATAGTAAAATTAAAAATTAGATTTTCCTTTTGCCATAACTTACATACAAACGCGAACCTTTAATTAATACCCCCGCCAACGTTATTGAATTTCTAAAGTGCTTTATATCATTATAAACAAAACCAGCACTGGGCTTGCGGACATAAATTTTCTAAAATGTAAGTACAAATAATAAATAATAATTTTTCGGAAATGAAAAACCGTCTAGGAATTTTTATCTCATTTTTGGGGTTTTTTCCATTTTTGTTTTTTGGGCAATTATTCATGTTGTGGCAACATACTACATACTACAAAAACTATATATAAATATTGCACCAGACTGGACAGGATTATTCTATAGAATAACCAAGTAAGGCATAGAATAAGACACAATTTTATACTTTAACTAAGAGCGTGTTAATGTTTGAAATATCTTGTTATTCTATGAAATAACTGATTCAATACTTATATAATTTGACTGTTAAATAAATATTTAATTTTAGAAATAATAGCAGGAAGGAAGACATCTGTGAAATATAAGGAGATCAAAAACGCAGAACAAACAAGTGGCTTATTGCAATAACTGCAAGCACACTTTGCAGAATACAGCTACGTCTAGATTGATTGCTCATCGGTAAGGATATTATAAACAAAACTAAAGTTCACATAAGTATAATCAAAGTACCAGTTTTAAATAACTCTTTAGAAATCATTGTGGGGAATCACGAGTAATTAGCAGCACCACTCTTTCTGCCATAGAAGAGGTAGAAATTGAGTTCATAGATCTGTTAAACGATGATGGCTCAGGAACACTAAAAGCACTAACAAGCGTTGCCCTGTCAAACGACCCTTCTACCTCATCAAACATGCCATCAAGACAACTTTCCATATCGACATTAAGACTCTTCCACATAGATATTTAACTCAGTTAGAGCAAGCTGCGCCATAACAAATGCCAATTAACGCTCAAAACCAAAGCCAAAAACAGTACAAAAGCGATGTTCTGTATCTACATACTATATGTAGACGTAGTAACAGCTCGTTAAAAAAACAGACATACAAAGTGCAACGGCTGTAGGAAAGAATTTTGGTATTCATGAAGCTAGCATAAGAACGATTAAGAAAAATGAAACTGCGATTAGAAATTCCGTAAGTTCTGGAACAAAAATAAGTGCTAAATCAACATCATATATAAGAGATGTTGTTAAAGAGAAGATGGAAAAAGCTTTGGTAATGTGGATTGAAGATAAATCACAAAAAAGAATACCAGTAGACGGAATTATTATCAAGCAAACAGCATTAAGAATCTATAAACGTATTAAAGAAGTTGAGCCAGGCACTTCATTTCAGTCAAACCAACCTGAATTTTCTGCAAGTACAGGTTGGATGACGGGTTTTCTTAAGCGACATGCTCTCCACAATATAAAAATTAAGGGAGAAACTGCGTCTGCAGATGAGTTGGCTGCAAAAGAATTTCCTCAAAAACTTAGACAAATTATTGAAGATGGGGGATACACCCCCGATCAAGTTTGGAATGTAGATGAAAGTGGCCTTTTTTGGAAAAAAAATGCCTAGCAGAACTTATGTTGCCAAATCGCAGAAAACTGCGGGTGGTTTTAAGGTAGCAAAAGACCGTGTAACATTGATGTTTTGTTCCAATGCTTCAGGAGACCGTATGTTAAAACCACTGTTAGTGAATCGTGCCTTAAGACCACGCTCGATGAAAGGTGTAGATTACAATAAATTGCCAATTCACTGGATGGCAAACAAAAAGGCCTGTGTGACCAGTGCAATCTTTACAGAATGGTTTCAGAAATATTTCATCCCAGAAGTTAGACGCTACATGAATGCAAAATGTCTAGAATTTTAAGTTCTTTTAATTCTAGACAACGCACCTGGCCATCTAATCTTGGAGCACACAAATGTGCAATTTTGTTTTCTTCCGCCTAATACTACATCCCTTATACAACCACTAGACCAAGGGATAATTGCTACTTTCAAAACGTACTACATAAAACGTTCATTCCAATACGTGTTAGATAAACTAGATCATAATGAAGATTTAACAGTGATTGATGTATGGAAAAAGTTTTCTGTTATGGACTGCATTAATCAAGTTAAGTTAGCGTTAGCTGAGTTAAAGCCATCAACCTTGAACTCATGCTGAAAAAATATTTGGCCAGAATGTGTCAAAAGCAAAGATCATGATCATGCCATCAATAATAACGCTGCTTTTACTGTATTTTTCTCAATTTTAAGAGCAATACATTCTTCATGCCCAGAACTGAAAAATCGGACACCCCAAGAATGCATTAAAAAGTTTAAGAACTTATTGGACATGTACAAAAAGCTGAAAGATCCAAAAACAGGGACAGCTCCTACAACAACAAATTCATCAAACTGGATATATTTCGAAAAAATGAACGATCTGATGGGCACGAAACACACAATAGAGCCAAATATTATAGAGAGCACCACGTATGGAAGAAGAAGGACTCTATCAGATAACATCGAATCGGATTATTTGATCGAATACGACCCTGAGAGTGCTGACGAATCTCAACAATTAATTGTAGATGTAACACTACCCTGCACCAGCCATAGCGTCATTGAATCGACGGAAAATAATACAAATAGTCGAAAAAAAACGAAAATACAAGAGCAAATTCTACAGCACTTAAAAGACAGGGATGAAAAAATTTTGAAATCAATTGAGAAAAATAATAAAATGATGCGAGCAGTATGTAAAAAATACTTTCCAGATGTGGAGCTTTCTTCTGATAGTGATAGTTAAGGTTAAGTTTATCGAAATTGAAATGCAATATGTTATTATATACTGAATTGTGATATCTTATTTTATTATTAATAAAATGAATTAAATATATATTAATTAGTTACATAAATTGAGTTTTATATTTCTAAACACAATTGGTTTCTGAATTCTGTTGCGCTGGTTTGGGGTTGATAATTTTCATAAAAGGATTCAACATTATATTCATTTTGAAATTCAGAATCGATACTTATTAGATCCCCAACATTTATACAAATATTGTGAAGTATGCAGCAAACGGCGATGACCTTATTGCAATTTTTTAAATTAAGTTCTAGCGAACGAAGGAAAATGCATCTCCATCTGGTTTTCATCTGTCCAAATGATTGTTCCACAGCTATTCGCGCTTTGCTGTGAAGATGGTTAAATTTTTTTTCTTGCTGTGTTAACGTGCGGTTCTCGATAAATGGAGTGATGATCGTTATTGGGTCCCTCGTTAACTTATAACCACTATCACCAAGCAAAAAATAATTTCTAGGAGGATATTTCCTATTCAAACATATATCGCTGTTTCTCAAAACTCTTTGGTCATGAACCGACCCTGGCCACCCAATACAAACATGCAGAAATTTGTATTCAGCATCACACACAGCTATAAAATAAACAAATTTCAATTATGTATTAACTATTTAAAAATATATATACCTTGCACTTGAATGCTGTAATCTAACTTCCTATTAATATACTCGTCATGGCGATTAGTTGGACATTTTATTTTGACGTGTGTCCCATCAATAGCACCCACAGCTTTTCGGAACACGTCTGATCCTGCTCGATTAGCAAACTTCATGCCTATGCTTTCAAGCTCATTTTCGGTAGGTAGTATAATAATTTTCTCCATTAAATTTAAAATCATGTCCAGTGTACGCTGGACAATATTGAAAACAGTTGATGTTGAAATATTAAAAGTTGTGCTAACCACACGGTAGCTTGTTCCTGCTGCCAACCAAAATAGTGTCACGCCAAGTTCCATTTGAGGATCATATCCATGGTGTTTCGATGGATAAATTTAAATTAATTTTTGGAACGCCTGAACTGAAACGCGCAGGTATTTCTTTATTAAATGTGGCTCTCTGTTTAATAAGGCGTCGTACATAAAACTCCGCTTCATGGAGCAATATTTCAACCCCTGAAAATTGAATGGTTTTAATATGTAACAGATATAAATAATATTTTTGTGTATATATATTTATCAAATGCATATTTCAAAATTAGCTTAAAAATAAAATGCATACCTTCCGCATTTCTCCAGACGCAATAACAAATCTTCATTGCCTTTGAGGCATAGCTTAATATTTTTATTCACTAAATAATTTAATAATAAAAATTGCTTTTTATTGTTCATTTTAAGTTTTTTTTTACTAGTAATAAATTGTGAAAATATTTGTTAGTCGAAAATATTGTAGCTGTCAAAATAAGTCAATCAATGAAGCAAAATCAATTGGGACGACTTGACCGACTTATTCAAGATGGCGTCAAATAAGTCAATAAGTTTGAAATAAGTCGGTGTTTGGGAAAGGGCCTTAGAACCTAAAATCGGGACTTTTTGGCATATTAGTGTCATCGGGGACACATAAAAACTTTTGTAAATTCGTGAAATTCGTATGACTTACGCAATCGATTCCAAAAAATTAGATCAATTTATAGCTCAACATAATCGTGAATTAACAGTTAAACCGCCAGTAAAATTAAATCTCGGTAAATTAAAAATGGAAAAATTACTTCAGGAACAAACCACCATTCTCGACTCTTTTAAAGTTGACATCGTAACTAAAAATCTTCCTACATTCTCTGGAAAAAGGAATGAACTGTATCATTTCTGTAATTCGGTTGACCAAATAGTCAAACTTTGCCAACCAATAAAAGAATTACCTAGTTATAAAATTATTACACAGAACATTCGTAGTAAGATAATTGAAAATGCTAGTGAATCTCTCACTACCCATAATATTGCCACCAAATGGACAGACATCCGTGCACATCTCATTGCTAATTATGCAGATACACGAAGTACTGCAAACCTTCAATTAGAATTGTTCTCATTGATCAAACTCAACCTAGAGCCTCAGAAACTCTTTGGTCGAATTCAATCGATACTAACATTGCTCTCAAACAAAATCCAAATGGATGACTTAGACCAAGGTATAATAGATGCTCTAATCAAACAGCAACAATCCACAGGATTGACTGTGTTTATGGCAAGTCTGCCAGAACCACTTGGTAGTGCACTACGTGCATCCCAACCAGTTGATTTACAAACTGCTGCTTTGTACAACAAGAACAAAGTATCCAGAGGTTGAAAAATATTCAACCCCAAAAGCAAAAATTTAATAATTACACCAAAAATTTTCCACCAAAAAATTATGAGGACAGAAAGCAAAACTTTGTCAATGAAACTATAAAGATAGAAGATAAAACTACCGATAATAGGAGTTACACACCACAATATAAACAACCATACAGGAGTCAAAATAAAAAAAGTTTACCAAGACATTTTATCAAACAGGAAACTAACATTAATAACCTGGAACAAACAGTCGATGACGAGGATTTTTCAAACAACGCCTCACATCCGACATTAACTTCCTAACGAAAATCAAACAACAAATCAAGCTTCCTTTTATACTATTAACTATTAATAATCAAACTCTAAAAATTCTAATTGACACTGGTGCCGATAAATCTTATATCGACCCAAAATTCGTCAAATTGTTCTCAAAAATAATTAACGTACAATTCAAGGTACAATCAGTGTTCTCCTCAACGGAAATAACACAAATGGTTGACATTCAATTCAAAGAAATGCCAACAAAATTAACATTTTTTATATTTAAATTTCATACATTATTTGATGGTCTCATTGGATATGAGAACTTACAAAAGCTTAACGCTAAAGTAAACACCATAAATAATACGTTGGAAACCCCTCAAATTAATATTCCCATAAAAAATGAATGTACAACAATTATTCCCAACACAGAAATACCCCACAAATCTAAAAAATTAATAGAAATACCAGTAACTATTTCAAAAGGAAACTTTTATATCCAAACAGTTTGCTTTCACCAAACATAAACATCCAGGAAGGAATATACACTACTTGTGCACCCTACAAAGCTATTGTAGAAATTATTAACACAGGTCAAGACGAAGAACCGTTCCAATTATTGAGCCCAATTAATGTAAGCGAATTCAAAAAGCAATATAATGAAATTAATTTTCATATTGCAAATCAGCATACAACAAAAGTAGATATAGAATCAAAAATCCAAACGGACAATTTAAATCCTGAGGAAAAATTCCAAATATTGAACCTATGTAAAAAATTCCAGTTTATTCTATGACGAGAATCAAAAATTAAGCTTTACCAATGAAATAAAGCACGAAATAAATTTACTCAAGGAAAAGCCGCATCATGTAAAACAATACAGGCATCCTGAGAATCAAAAGCAGGAAATCAGAAAAGAAATCGATAAACTATTAGAAAATAAAATTATTAGACCATCATTTAGCCATTGGTTTTCGCCCATATGGATGGTGCCGAAGAAAGCAGACGCAAATGGGAATAAAAAATGGAGACTTGTCGTAGATTTTCGACAACTCAATTCGCAAACGATCAATGATAAATATCCTCTACCCTATATAGAGAATATTCTCGATAAAATGGGAAAGGCGATTTATTTTTCAACAATAGATTTGGCGGCGGGATTTCAACAAATTGAAATCAGGAATTCCGACATACCAAAAACGGGATTTTCTATTCCTAATGGACATTTCGAGTTTACTCGTATGCCATTTGGTCTGAAGAATGCCCCCAGCACGTTTCAACGCGTGATGGACAACATTCTCGGAGACCTACAAGGTAAAAATGTACTATGCTATATGGATGACATTATAGTATTCAGTACAAGCCTACAGACTCTAAAAAGATTGAAGCAATCAAACAATTCAAAATACCATCAACTACGAAAGAAATCAAATCATTTCTAGGGTTAATAGGGTACTATCGAAAATTTATTAAGAACTTCTCAAAAATAACAAAACCCTTAACATCTTGTTTATCAAAGGGAGCAGTAATATATCACGACAAAGAATTTGTGAACTGCTTTGAAGTATGTAAAGACATGCTAACCAAAGAACCAATATTAAAATATCCCGATTTCACGAAAGATTTCATATTAACAACTGACGCATCCAACTATGCTTTGGGAGCGGTCTTAAGTCAAAACTTCAATGGTAGCGACCTACCAGTTGCGTATGCTTCACGCACACTTTCCAAAACAGAGTGTAATTACTCCACTATTGAAAAGGAATGCCTAGAAATAGTGTGGGGAACAAAATACTTCCGCCCATACCTATATGGAAGGAAGTTTTCGATCATCACGGATCACAAACCTCTACTATGGCTATTTAATGCCAAGGATCCAACATCCAAATTAATTCGATGGAGGTTAGCACTTGAAGAATATGACTATACCATCACATATAAAAAAGGCACAGCTAATACAAACGCTGATGCACTCTCGCGAATAGAATTAAACAAACAACTGGAAACGAAAAGTTTTACTTACTATAATGATTCTGAACCCGAAAATCTGGAATTACTTGAGAAACTGCAGAAAACTCAAGATAATCCAAATAAAATATTTAATGATGAAATAATTCAATTAAATAACATAGATATCCAGTGTGACGACAATGGAATATCAACCAAACATAAAGGAATTCCAGTTTCAAGCTCTAGCCTGAACGAATTCCAAAACCAGCTCATCATAGCAAAAAATAAAGATTGCGGTGAGATGGAAAAAGACGCTAGGGTACTATTTAATAAGAACCAGCGCAATACTATCAAGAAGACAGATTTTACAAAAACCGATCTTCAAGTAATTCTCAATAGCTATGTCAACCAAAATAAAATAACAGCTCTTCTAACGGATGACCAAACATTCCAACTAATTGAGGAAATATGTAAAACAAAACCTTACAGAATAATCCGGGTACACACGATAAAAAATGACGTAGAATTAGCCGAGGAACAAATAAACACTATCGCTAATGAACACCAACCATACCATCGTGGAACTCAGGAAAATTATCATAAATTAAAACGGAATTTTTATTTTCCAAACATGAGACAAAAAATAGCACATTATATTTTAAACTGCGAAATTTGTAATCAAAACAAATATGAAAGGCAGCCCACTCATGTCAAATTTAAACTTTCCCAAACGCCCACTGGACCAATGGAAATTACCCATGGGGACACATTCGCCCTTTCAGGAAAAACTTTTATCACATTAGTCGATAAATTTTCAAAATACGCTACAGCCTTTGAAATACCTAATAGGAAAACAACAACAATCATAAATAAATTTATGACATATTTCAGTAGAGAAGGAGTTCCAAAAACACTAACATTGGATTCTGCAACTGAATTTACATCCCAGCTATTCACTGATTTCACTAACATGATGGGTATAGAACTACACATCACGACAGCAAAATCTTCAAACGGAAACTCGCCTGTAGAACGACTACATTCTACACTAACCGAACTAGTACGAATCATAAAAGCTGAGGATAAAAATAAATCAATAATCCGAATAATGGAAGAGGCAATGTTTGCCTACAACAATTCCATTCATTCTTCAACTAAACTCACACCATTTGAGTTACATAGAGGTCATATTATAACCAAAAGTATACCTACCAATCTACCAGAAATGGAGAACGAATATCTATCACGCATTAGACGCCAATATTTAGACATTGCACAACATATAGCAAAGCTAAATAACCTGTCTAAAGCGAAAACAATATAAAGATTAAACACTACACGTGATAATCCAGGTATTTACATGCCAGGGGAGAAAATCTTTGAAAAAACAACTACACGTGATAAGTTTCAGAGAAAATATATACCCCATACGATAATACAGGACGGAGATGTTACTGTTCAGACAAACAAACGTACTGTACATAAAAACAAAATTAGAAAAAATAGAAACTAAAACTAGATATCATATTGTCCACAGGTCAGCCCAACCAAAAGGATTAGAAGCCTATGACCTACAGGATAACAAAGGACTTATTGGAATTAAATTAGGTGAAGCCAAAATAATCACTACCTACATAAAACTTTTTCATATCATAGAACTGAACGATTTATTAACAAACTACCAATCAATAGAAGAATCTGTCAAACAAACCGAAAATAAAATGGTTCATTTCAAATACAGTAATACTCAACGACTAAACACCATTAAACGTAAATTAAAAAATCTGAAGCGATCAATCGATAACGTAATGCCAACTCTACCCAACAAGGGAAACCGAAGCAAACGTGGATTAATCAATCCTTTGGGAACTTTTATAAAATCCATTACTGGAAATCTTGACCAAAACGACTACGAAAATCTTCAAAACCAAATACAATTATGATTCTCCTCCCTTTTGGTAGCGGCTTTTCAATTCCATTCGATAGATTTCCCGCTTGTGGTCACTGCCGTACTTCCGATCCAGCGCCTTCATAATTTCGAGATAGCTGCTTCGCTCTTGTTCCGGGATGGTTTGTAAAGCGTCTGCTGCTTCGCCTTTGAGGGCCACTATTAATGCCGCGACACGATGTTCGTCGTTCCAATGATTTTGATTGGCTGCCGTTTCAAATTGAAATTTGAAAATGACGAAAGATGTTGTCCCGTCGAATATTGATGGCTTTAACTTGATTGATTGGACGGTTTGTACCACTTGTGTTGTTGTTCCACTTGCCTTGATATCAGTTAGCTCTTTCCCGAGACGTTGAACCTCCGCTTGTAATTTTTCTTCAACCTGCTGAACCTCCGTTTTGACCATTTGGACTTCCGTTTCTAATTTTTGGTCAACCTGTTGAATCTCTATTTGCAGCTTCTCCACTTCGCCGTGTATGTTAGTAGATGATTCGAGAAGTTTCTCGTCCATTCTCTTTTGATCATCTATAATTTGGTCTTTAATTTCCTCTCCTTGTGGTTTCATTTCTTGGTTAGACTGATTTTGTTGTTCCAACTGTTGTTTTATTTCTTCGTTTGACTATTTTATAGTATCCAACTGTCGCTCATTTGACTGCTCAATTTTCACCATTTGTCGTTCGTTTTGTTGTTTCATTAGACTCATCTGTCCTGTCATCTGGTTCATAGCAGCTATTAACTGCGACAAATCGAAACTTCCAGAATGTTCTTGTGTCTTTTCGACCAACGGTTGTTTATATTCTGCTTTCTCTCCAAAATCATGATGTTCCGCGTCCAGCCCTTTGTTCTGCATGGCGTCACGTAGTCGCGCTTGTAAAGCTGCTTTAGCACCATCAGTGGCCAAACCCCGTTTTTCAAGTTCCCTCTTGAATTCTGGAACTTTTAATTCGTTGAGAATCATTTTCTTTATCTTTTTATTCACAATTCCACCGCTGTCACCAATTTGTTACGTTTTTGCCTTGTCAAATAAGGTTCGTATCACTGGATTGTGAATAATACAAAATCAATTTAATTTATCTCCAACGAATTTATTTATTTCACAAAATTTATTACAACACAGTTTATCAATAAAAATTCACAAAATCACTTTATATAAATTATTCTTAAATTTTACTGTTCACTTATAATTTTTATTTCCACAAAAACACTTTTTAATTCACTTTTTAATTCCTTTTTAATCTTTACTCTATCGCTTACCAAATATTACTAATCCAATTCGACTTCGTTCGCCTTTTTATATACACAAACCAAACTTCTAGAAAGCTCATGATTTTTCTAGTTAGAACAGTGAAGAAGAATTTTATCATGGAAAATTCCATTTTAGTACAGTTTAACATTGAGCTATTAATTTTAACTTATTCTATTACATACTAGGTGTCACCGTCACAGTATCATTTTAATTTGTTTTTTCTAAACTGATGTACATAGTGCGTTTTTGATTAACAAACCAAAAAAATCCATAGAATTTAATATAAAAAATTTAATAATTGTATTTAAATTTATATAATTAATATACGAGTTTTGTAAAAAAATTGTGTTGGTTTATTTGAAAAAATAATTTTAGAATCAGTTTCATTTTAAATAATTGTTTTGTGATTACTAAATAATTATACTTCTTTTGTAGATACATACACACATTCATGCTTAGTGTTTGTGTGAATATATTAAAAACTAGTTAAAAAGTTAAAATTTTGACATTAGAGTTTAAAAAAAAAAATTATTCACCACAAAAAAATTTATGATGGTACGGACTATCTATAAATTTTGACATCTGCGTTAAAAAAACATAACCTTATATTTTAGTTGTCTTCGTTCTTTAGTTTTTATTTATTTCGTCATAAATCATCTAGAGCCATCTTGTGAAAGTAATGATTTTTTAATTCGCAATTAAAATTTTGTTAATTCTGGTAAAAAAATAACAATACATGAAATATATTGTTTAGACAAGTTGTTGAGAAATGCAAATTCGGTTCAGACAAAACCTATTTAGGGTGCAAACAACAGTGGTGTAGCTTTATGCAGAAATATAAGGTGCGGATCAAATAATACAATATAACCCGCCTCACTAATTTAGTTTTTATATTTTTTTAGAGTTTCTTTAAAATACACACGGGAGACGGTGCCGGAGATGAAGCTCCTGAAGAAAAATTAAATAGGGAGGATTGGCCTTATTTTGATGTTATTCATCAATATGCAAATGAGAAGGATAATTACCATCCTTCCTATTTACTTTCTAACAGTCGGGGGGTGTAAAGACGGCCAATTGATGGTCAAACGAGCGGCACACTACAAGCAATGGGAAGTTCAATAACTGCAACAAGTCCGACGCCTTCCACATCTTGTGGCAGTGATGGGGATAGACATGAAATACGAACACTTAGTCCGACGCCTTCTACATCTCGCAACAGTGATGAGGATAGACATGGAATACAAACATTTAGTCCAACGCCTTCTACATCTCATGGCAGTAGTAATAATTTCAAACAAAAATTTAAAGCCAGGAAAAATATTTTAAAAAAAGAGATCGGCGTCTCGAAAAAAAAATTAATGCTCTGTTGGGGGTGTTTGGGCAACTTCTCAAAATACAGCATCCCAGCATTAATGTGGATTCTTTATTAATTTCATCAGATGACGAGAATTCAGATTACTAAAATTTGGCTTATTGATATTTTTATATTAAAAATTTTTTATTTAATTTGAATTATACAAATCATATTTCGAAATATTGAAATAAAATATGAATTAAAAATTATGTTATGCTTTAAACTAACTGTTCCAAAAGTGTTTTGCGGAAAATAATTGCTTCTGATGAATCTCTTTCGTCCGTAAAGTTTCGTTCATCGACCTCTATATTGATTGGCTCCATAAGTTCATTTACTTCGGGTCCTATATCACCTCCGGTCACACATATATTATGCAGTATACATGCTGCAAATACTGTCTATGCAATTTTCGATTTTTAATTTAAGCGATCGATTAAAAATATTTCGCCATCTCATTTTCAATATTCAAAACGCGCATTCGGCAATGTTGCGAGCCCTACTGTGTGCAGTGTTAAATTTTTTTTGTTGGCCAACAGCGTTTTTATATGGAGTAATCACAGTTTTTGCGCGCTTACAAAACTTCTCTCCAATTTCGTACCGGTCTTCGTAAGATGGCGGTTTTATTATATGCCGCATGTTCTTCGCAAAATACTCCAGCATTTTGTGAATTATGTCTTTAACTGTGAAGCTACGAATAATAAATTTTTTTTTAAATTATTGTGTACATTATATATTATTATTACTGTCATATATGTAAGTTGAAAAAAGGGGTAAACCTCAGAATGAAATATTATAGGCTACAAACTTGTATAAATCTTTGTTTTGACATTTTATATATTATCTCAAAAGTCTCATAGAATCTCGTATACGCGAGTCAAGATATTCAAGGACAAAGTTTGTAGCTAATTATCTTTCATTCCGAGGTTGAATCCCTATTTGACTGAACTATATGCATATTCATATTTTTGCTTACCGACTGATTCCGATAAACCCCCCCATCTACTCGGTAACTACATCCAGCTGCCATCCAGTGTAAAAATATCATAAGATTTCCAGCCATGGCTTTTTTGGGGTATTAATTGTAACATCTTTTTAAAGCTTTCAGATGTAATGCGTAGGTGTTGTTGGATTTTCATAGTGTTTCCATTTAAAATATCATTTACATCCTCAGAATGGACGCGTAGTCGACAATACTCTAACGGCTAAAATAAAGAAAATACGTCAACAATATAATTATATTTTAATGAGGTATTAAAATGCGTACCTCTCTTAATTCTTTTTTACTTTTTCTTAATTCACTTGATAGTCTATATTGTTGAAAAATTAACAAAACTATCATTACCATCGTCAAATAAATTTCTACATTGCAATCCATCTTTCATGTCAAACTGTCAAAATTTTTAACTAATTCACACAGCAAAATTATTAACCACGTTAAAAAAGATTCACCATGGTTTATTTTTGTTCACCAAATTTTTAACCAAATATTTTTAACATATTCACACACGGCCTTAATTTAATATCTATTTTGAACATAATATGTAGCATATTATGCTACATACATACTAAAAATCTAAGATTTATAAATAAAAATGGTGTTCCCCGGATTATATTTTTTAAAGATAATAAATTTCTGGGAACATCATTAAATTTATTTCAAACAATATTAATCAATTAATTTTTAAATTAATCCGGTTTTAATATCTGTAATAAACACAGTAGGTAGACCTTCCAAGTAAATAATAAAGATTTTCATGCTTAGTCGGCAAAAATCATCTGTATACTAGTATGTTATTTAAATTGTTGATGCTTTGCTTATACTTTTGTATTTTTTTTTATTATCTAATAAATGTTCTATATACAATTTTGTGAGGTCACACTAAAAACATTGATAATCTCAGTGCGCTGGATACGCCCATTGATAATTAAAGTGACGTTATAGGGGCAAATATCGTAAATTGTTTCAATGCATTGTTGTCAATGCAATTATTGTTGTGTTGAATGGCACACAACTGCTCTTTAAAATGACTGAAATTTAAAGTCAGTTAGTGTAAATGAATTCACATATTTTCATTTTAATTTAACAGATTCGTTTACGGTCGAAAAGGAATTATGAGCCTTACCAAAACATTACCACCATACATGGTCTATGACGCAAAAGCGAAAACCGCCGCATCCATTAAGTTTAATAGAGTTAAACAAGGCAATTGTGCCTTTAATGAAAAAAAGGTTATTGTGTCCAAAGAACCATTCGCCACAACAAAAACACTAACCACTATTAATTCATCAGCTGCAGTCAAACTGCCAGGCCCATTTGTCTAAATATTTTCTAGACGCGTGGAGTCTCTAGTAGATAGTATGGAGAGCTTTCAGATTAAATTAAAAATGGAATTTCGGAAGGCTCATAACCGAGTACACACCAGAAAAAATTCACCTGTTTAGTTATAAAAGCTTAATAGCTGCATTATGATGATTTTGTTTCTCTTTTTTATTTTATTTTAAAATTCTTTTGAAAAATGTTTTGCTTTTTATAGACAAATTATTACTTTTTATTTATTCTTATTTAATTTATTTTTTTTCAATATGTATTTCGATTTATTAACCTTCATCAGAGGACTTCCTAAACATTAAAGAATTATTCCTTATTAATAGATAAAAATGACTATAGCTACATAGTACATATAAAATTCACATTTAACAGATTAAAAATTATTAAAATTTGCTTACAGTTTAACTAATTGGATTAAAATCACGTCTGAGTTTAAGAAAAAAGTTAATGTATTAAGGTATAATTATTTTAATAAATTTTGTACAATTATTAATAAATTTTACTTTGAAATATTGGAAATATTGTTTTATTGTAAACAAAAAATCCGAAATACCATCTGGTAATTTGTAGTGAGAACTACATTGATACAACATCTAGCAAACAATTTCTGAACTAAATTGTATATATTACCAACACTACCTTACGCTACTTTCAATGGTGTTCGTCTGTCATTCGTAAATTTTTAACGAAATTTAGTGTAAACTGATGCTCAAATTGAGGTGTTCTCGTGCGCTCAATTTGAATGCTAAATTAGCGCTTTTCGAGCACTCAATCATACAACTGGGTATATTGTTTTGGATTTTTGTTAACGAAGTAAAATGAATGTCTCGGTTACAACAACAATAGATAGAAAAACATGAATTCCTCATGTTAGAAGAAGATAGGGAAAAATAACTCAAGGCGAGCGGAAGCAACAAAATGTTGAACCGATTTCACCCGCTTAGCTTATTATTGATATTGTGACGGTGACACCTAGTGTGTAATAGAATAAGTTAAAATTAATAGCTCAATGTTAAACTGTACTAAAATGGAATTTTCCATGATAAAATTGTTCTACACTATTCTAACTAGAAAAATCATGAGCTTTCTAGAAGTTTGGTTTGTGTATATAAAAAGGCGAATGAAGTCGAATTGGATTGGTAAGCGATAGAGTAAAGATTAAAAAAGAATTAAAAAATGTTTTTGTGGAAATAAAAATTATAAGTGAACAGTAAAATTTAAAAATAATTTATATAAAGTGATTTTGTGAATTTTTATTGATAAACTGTGTTGTAATAAATTTTGTGAAATAAATAAATTCGTTGGAGATAAATTAAACTGATTTTGTATTATTCACAAGCCGTGATACGAACCTTATTTGACAAGGCAAAAACGTAAAAATTGGTGACAGCGGTGGGATTGTGAATAAAAAGATAAAGAAAATGATTCTCAACGAATTAAAAGTTCCAGAATTAAAGAGGGAACTTGAGAAACGGGGTTTGGCTACTGATGGTAGCAAAGGAGCTTTACAAGCGCGACTACGTGACACCATGGAGAAAGAAGGGTTAAACGCAGATCAACATGATTTTGGAGAAAAAGTAACGGATGCGGCAACCGTAGAGCAGAAAGAAGGAGATAAACAACCGCCAGCCGAAACAACACAAACACCATCTGGAAGTTTCGATTTGTCACAGTTAATGGCTGCTATGAAGCAGATGATGGCGCAACAAGCAATGCAGTCAAACCAAGAAATTAAAAATGAAATGGAACAACAAATGGAGAAAATAGAACAACCAATCCAAATTATAGAGCGTCAGATGGGGGAAATTGCCGAAGGCCAACAGAGAATGGACGAGAAAATTCTGGAATTATCTACAAATGTACAAGGCGAAATAGAGAAACTGCAAACGAATTTTAAGGCGGAGATTCAACAGGTTGAACAAAAATTAGAAACGGAAGTCCAACTTGTCAAAACGGAGGTTCAACGTCTCGAGAAAGAACTAAATGATGTCAAGGCAAGTGGAACAACGACGCAAGTGGTACAGACCGTTCAATCAGTTAAGTTAAAACCACCAACATTCGACGGGACAACATCTTTCGGCATTTTCAAATTTCAATTTGAAACGGCAGCCAATCAAAACCGTTGGAATGATGAACATCTTGTCGCAGCGTTAATAGTGGCCCTTAAAGGTGAAGCAGCGGAGGCCTTACAAACGAAATCCAGAGACACGCAGGGCGGTGATGTTGTCACCTAAAGCAACCTTTGCAACTTTTTTTTTTAAAACCATCGCTTGTGCGTTAACAAATGAAACTGCACAAGCCATCACCAAACCGTCAATGAAAATACGCCGAGTGGAAATCGACACCAGCATAAACATAGAACGGTCAACACCAAGATACCGAGACGGAAGTGGCAAAATCAAATGTTGGGCATGTGATAAAATCGGTCACATCTCACGGGACTGCTGGGAATTAAGAAGAAAAAGGGGAAGATCACCATCTCCTATGCAGCGACGACCAAGCGGGGAGCAGGCAGTGGCCAGGCAAGAAGGCCAAATGACGACAGAGTCGTTAAACTACAAAGAGTCAGCTTAAAGGGGCAGAAGCTGACTCCCACAACCGATTGCCCCATAACCTCCATCCGCGTTTCGAAAGTAGCAAGAGGCGGTGACAGCTTAACAATCAAAGGCGACATTGATGGCACAGACTGCATCATCACCCTGGATACGGGAGCAAATCGCACGCGATTGTCCGTAAAGATCTGATCGATGGAGGTGTACAACCAGCTAATGGATTGAAGTTAGAAACAGCAACTGGAGATAGTTCAATAATAAAATGCAAAAAGATCGTGAAAATAAAGATCGGGAGAACTCTTTTCTAACACGAAGTGCTGATTGCAGATATTGTGGATGAAATCATAATGGGATGGACTTCATGAGAGCAAATGGATTCGTGGTGGATGTTGGTCGAGGAGTTTTAATTTACGATAACATCTAGTTGCCACTTCAATCTAGTAGTGCAGGAGCAACTACCAGGCGAATTGTTATTGATCGTCGGGAGAAACTGCCACCGAACTCGGAGACGATCGTGTGGGGAAAATTGGAGGGAGGTTCTAGGTCACCCAGGTTGTGGGTTGTGGAAGCTAATGAAGAGGAGAACGGAACCAAGGAAATTATAATCGGGAAAAGCCCTAGTTAAACCAGACAACGACTATAGAGTGCTAATTAGGACTCTAAATCTCTCGGATAAGACGAAAACCATCAAGAAAGGGACAGTCATCGGCAAATGTAACGAGGTTTCAACTATAGTAAAGTGTGAACAGAAAAGTCCGATTGAAAAAGCCGACATGCAAGGGCAGAAAGAAATGGTAGAACAACTCATGCAGAAATGGACCGAAGATCTTACTGAGGCACAGAAAGATTCTGCACATCAACTACTCAAACAGTACACGTCCATATTCTGCAGTACATCGGATAATAACGGAAGGACCTAAATGGTAAAGCATCGAATTGATACGGGAACGGAGATGCCGATTCCTCAACCACCCAGGAGGCTACCTTTGACAAAACAAGAAGAAGTCAATCGAATGGTAACAGATATGCAGGCAGCAGGAGTTATCGAACCATCTAACAGCCCATGGAGCTCACCGGTAGTATTGGTCGAGAAGAATGACGGTAGCATGAGATTCTGCGTTGATTACCGAAAACTCAATGCTGTAACTAAAAAAGATAGCTACCCATTGCCAAGGATCGACGATACATTAGACACATTATCGGGTGCTTGAATATTTTCTACATTAGATCTACAAAGCGGCTATTGGCAGGTGGAAGTCCATGACGAAGATCGCGAGAAAACAGCTTTCAGTGTGGGTAACGGACTTTGGCAATTTAATGTTATGCCGTTCGGATTATGTAATGCCCCTGCGACTTTTGAACGATTAACAGAGCGCGTGTTAAAGGGATTACATTGGAAGACGTGCCTAATATATCTGGATGACATCATCGTCATGGGAAAGGATTTCGACGAGCATCTAATGAACTTGGCGGAAGTTTTAGATCGGATACACGCCGCCGGATTAAAGCTAAGCCCAAAGAATGTAAACTGTTCAGAACTGAAGTCAAATATTTGGGAGTAAGGATTTCGACGAGCATCTAAGGAACTTGGCGGAAGTTTTAGATCGGATACAGGCCGCCGGATTAAAGCTAAGCCCAAAGAAGTGTAAACTGTTCAGAACTGAAGTCAAATATTTGGGTCATTTCGTAACGATTAATAGAATTCACACCGACGAAGAAAAGATCGCAGCGGTAAAGAACTGGCCAAGACCTAAAAATTTACACGAATTACGAAGCTTTCTGGGATTGTGCACCTATTATAGACGCTTCGTGCCAGGATTCGCCAACATTGCCAAGAGTTTACACGAGTTGACCAGGAAGAACAAGGCATTCGAATGGAAGAATGACCAGGAGGAAGCATTCGTGGAACTAAGGAGACGGTTGTGTGTTGCGCCAATCCTCGCGTACCCTATACCCAACGTGAAATTTATTTTGGGCACCGATGCAAGTAATGACGGTATAGGAGGTGTGTTATCACAGGAAACCAACGGCCAAGAACGAGTTATTGCGTACTTCTCCAAAACATTATCGAAACCGGAGCGTAATTACTGCGTGACACGGAAAGAATTGTTGGCTATAGTGGAATGTGTCAAGCATTTCCATAAGTATCTTTATGGCCAAAAATTCCATTTACGGACAGATCACGGCGCTTTACGGTGGCTGTTACAATTCAAGAATTCAGAGGGACAAGTAGCACGCTGGATCGAACGTCTTCAAAGCTACGATTTCCAAATTGAACATCGGAAGGGAAGTGCACACAGAAATGCCGACGTGTTGTCAAGACGGCCGTGTCCAGTAGAATGTAAGCATTGTGGCCATGTTGAAGCAAAGGAAGGCATCATCGACGTTAGGCTTACGCAAATGCTGCCTGATGAGGAGTGGGCCGACGAAATGATCAGGAAAGAGCAATTGGATGATACGGATTTATCAGTTATAATGGAATGGAAGGAAAAGGAACACCGGCCAACTTGGAGCGAGATCGCGGACAAAACTCCCATCGTCAAGGCTTATTGGGCTCAATGGGATAGCCTCCGTCTTGAGAATGGCTGTTTAAAACGATTGTGGGAAAGCACGGATGGCAAAGTGAAGCAATTGTTGCTGGTGATACCAAAGTGCCGGATTGCGGAAATCCTGAATGAGTATCATGGAGGAGCAAGTGGGGGCCACCTAGGAATTAATAAAACACTGGAAAAGATACGTCAACGATTCTACTGGGCAGGATGTAGGCAGTCTGTGATAGAATGGTGCCAAAAATGTGTCCAATGTGCGGCGGTGAAGGGACCCGCACGCAAAAGTCGTGGAACCATGAAACAATAAAACGTTGGAGCACCATTCGAAAGAATTGCAATGGATGTAGCGGGCCCATTTCCCACCACAGAGCGGCAACAAATATGTGCTAGTAATAATGGATTATTTCAGCAAATGGCCGGAGGTGTACCCCATTCCAATCAGGAGACGACAACAATAGCTGGTGCCGTGGTAAACAATTGGATTAGCAGACTTGGAGTGCCGTTGGAGATTCATACCGACCAAGGCAGGAATTTTGAATCGGTGGTATTTCAATAGATAAGCCAGATGCTAGGTATAAATAAAACGAGAACAACGCCTTTGCATCCACAGTCTGATGGAATGGTGGAAAGATTCAATGGCACATTGGAGGAATATCTAGCAAAGGTCATTGAGAAAAACTAACGCAACTGGGATCGGCATATACCGATGTTTCTGATGGCCTATCGATCTGCAATACATGACCCAACCGGAATGACACCAGCTAAAACGTTATTTGGGGATAACCTACGATTACCTGGAGATTTAAAGTTTGGAGCTGTACCATCATCGGCTTTATGTGGACAGGATTACGTAGACCGAATGAAAGAGGAACTTAATGAGATTCATCATTTTGTACGGGAGAAAATACGGATTTCAAGTGACTGGATGAAAGCTCGATATGACATACGAGCAAATAACCAGGGCTTCCAGGAAGGGCAATTAGTATGGCCTCACAACCCGCAACGGAAAAAGGGATTATCACCGAAGCTGCAACCAGCATGGGAAGGACCTTACACTGTCATCACAAGGATGAACGACGTGGTTTATCGGATACGGAAGGGACATCGAGGTAAACCAAAGGTGGTACATTTGGACAGGCTGGTCCTGTACAGAGGAGGTGATTTGGGTCCTATTCGGGAAGAACAGGCTTAGGGGGGGGGGGTGTGACGGTGACACCTAGTGGGTAATAGAATAAGTTAAAATTAATAGCTCAATGTTAAACTGTACTAAAATGGAATTTTCCATGATAAAATTGTTCTACACTATTCTAACTAGAAAAATCATGAGCTTCCTAGAAGTTTGGTTTGTGTATATAAAAAGGCGAACGAAGTCGAATTGGATTAGTAATATTTGGTAAGCGATAGAGTAAAGATTAAAAAGGAATTAAAAAGTGAATTAAAAAGTGTTTTTGTGGAAATAAAAATTATAAGTGAACAGTAAAATTTAAGAATAATTTATATAAAGTGATTTTGTGAATTTTTATTGATAAACTGTGTTGTAATAAATTTTGTGAAATAAATAAATTCGTTGGAGATAAATTAAATTGATTTTGTATTATTCACAATCCAGTGATACGAACCTTATTTGACAAGGCAAAAACGTAACAATATTTACTATCATGAGAAAACACACTAATACAATAAAAATATTTGACAGCACTTAATAGAAAAATGTATATTATACGCCGTATATATATACAAAATTCTCAATCCTCAATCCTCGTTGTGCGACCAAAATCGACGTACTGTGGCCCTATTCTGGCTTTTCCCTGGGAATTGGGAATCGAATTATTTTGACAGTATTCTAGCAGTTTGGAATTATTTTTTCCAAAAGTGTATTCTGGCGATTGGGAATTTTTAATGTAGGGAAAAAATAATTCCATTTTATGTAAGTTTTGACGTTTATTTTTCCCAAATTTTTTTTTTGGGAATTAGAAGAAACTGGTTGTTTTGTGTATTTTCATTATTTTATTTACAATGTAGTATCGGTAAAGTTTTTATTTTATATGTAGAAAATAAAATTTTTAAATAATGGCGAATAAAAAATTGGGAATTATTGAAGTTTGGAAATATAGCAATATTTTTCCCAATTCCCAGGGAATAGCCAAAATAGCGCCACTGGTGTGTGAAGAACCAAAACCAACACTAATGTAATACATTATTCATTAATGTTGGTTTTGTATAAAACATAAACTTATACTTACATACAATAACATTGCAACAATTTTCTTCATCCTCTGTTTTGTTTTCAAATGTAAAATCACTCTGCGCGAAAATCTATTGCGCATAATGTAAAAATAAAACACAAATAAATAAGCGTACCATGATATGACCATCTCTTTTGCTATTTCCATTAAGGACATGTTTTTCTTTGTCTTACATACATAAAGTATTGAAAGAGATACATTGAGAAACTAAAATACAAAATCAAACGGTTATTTTTTGCGAGTAAGTGTGGGAGTAATATTACGAGTATTCATCATTTGTCTCATGTTTAGCTAGCAATATGTAAAGCGTGCTTAGTAGTTTCGGCCTAACGACTTAATAATTTTATTAAACCAAATTAATTTTAGTGCAACATTTATTGTAATAAATATTTTATTGTTTATTTACAAAATTGCAACTCTACTATAATAAATTTATAATAATCAGTGCAAAATAGTGAATAGTGACGTATTTATTCCTATAGGCGAATATAGTAAGGTAAATTTTGATTTTCTATTTGATATTCATAAAAGAAAATCTTTTTTTTTTTAATTGTGTATATATTTCAACAATTTTATTTTGTTTGTTTCTTGATTTTATTTTTACCGTCCTACCTTACGCCTGGAGTAGCCAAATCGAGGACGGGCGGCTACAGATCCGTCTTTGAAAACCACCTGCACATTGCATTGCTTCATGCCAACCCGTAGTGCTGACATGAAAGGTGGGTCGGCCCATGGATTCTGCACTCTCAACAGGGGGTCATAGATGTGTTCATCTTCATCACCGATCGCAATCAGATGATGAAAAATCCCTTTTGCATCCCGCCCCTATAGGGATTCGAACCCGGTACCTCCCGATCCAACCGCCGCAGCTTTAACCACTGCGCCGTTTGCTCGGTTCCAATTTTATTTTATTTGATAAAGTATCTATGTGAATATTTTTTTGCAATTTTTTTTTTTATCATAATTTTGATTACATACCATTTTTGTAAGCAAGTTTTATCTCGATTTTCAGTACTCATAATGGATATTCGTAACTTCTTTAAGAAGCCGCGACTCGAAGAGATACATCATCAGAGTTTATTGGTAGAAAAAATACTGAAAAATCGACACACGATATTAATCACGTATCAAATTCTGAAGATTGTGCAATTACCTCCCATGTTTTTTGATATAGGCAATTTTTTGGAAACGGATATTGTTTTATCTAGTGAAACTAGATTCAAAGCACTAACCCAGTCTTGGGTACCAAACAAAAATTATGATTTTAAAAAGGATAGTTCCGGGTCCCGTGCTTTCCGTTATCAATGGCTAAGTGAGTACCCTTGTATTTCATATTCACAGAAAAGAAAAGGAATATTATGCCGACAATGTGTTTTATTTAAACCGCATGTTAATAGAGGGTTTCAGGGCAGTTTTATTGTAAAGGAGTTTACAAAATATAAAGATTTGCATAACAATATTAAACAACATTTAACATCAAAATGGCATTGCGAGTCAACGTTAAGTGCAAATAATTTTGTTCAAATAATGCAACGCCAAAAGCTGGATGTAGTTGAACAAATTTATTCCTCGGTACATAAACTTATCGAATCCAATAGGCAAAAATTATTGCCGATCATCAAAACATTAGTATTTTGCTTATTCATGCTCACTACCTGAATAATTGGAAGGCTAAGTTATCTGGTATTAAAATGGATAATAATACTTCCAGGGAAATTAATAGGATAACCAGTCGGAAGGATTATAATAATATAACTGCCGAGCAAATTTTTTCTCGCTGAAGCTACCATAAAACCAACTACCTGTCCTAACTATGTGTTAAAATACAAGAAAAACCTAATTAAAACATGCCGAAAACAGAAATATCGTTTTTTATGATCCCAAATAAAAATAGGATGTACAACAAAATAAATTTTAAATTTAAATATTTAGGGTAATTGCCCATTACGGTTTTTTATATTACATAAGGATAATATGTATTTGTATGTATATATATATATATGACATCTTTTTTGATAAATAATTTATTATTTTTCGTGTTTCGTTGTGAAAAGATCGTTTAATAAAAAAAAATTATATTCGTGTCGTTGCTTTCTAATTTTAAAAATTTTGTTTCGAGAAATCACCAATAATTGTTGACAATTTTTAAATTTTACCTTGAGAGATTGCCAAACTTGGATCTCTAAATCATAACCACCAACTCTATAATATCTAGTATATCAATATTACTAATACAAAACATAAAGATAAATACTTTTAAGAAACATAAATCTAATATATAATTTAAAATTTAATATTAAGTATATAAGTTAAAATAAGTTTGCCCTTTGATTACATTTAATTGGTACAATGGAAAAAGAATATCCAATAAAAATATGGAGCCACAATCGATCGTTAAAAAAAAATTTTTTTAGTATACCTTCAACTGAAAGTTTGGTACAGAAAGGTAAATTATTATTCTATTTCATTAATCACATCATGTTCACATTTTAAAATAATAATTCGTTCTTTCTTTCTTTATATATAGCTCATAATTTTGGCTTAAAAGGTTCAACCATTGCTTTGGAATCGGATGGAACGGAAATTTGCGACAATCTTACTCTTGAGTATTACATGAAAGAAAAGAGTATCTTTATACTTCTTGAAGATACAGAACAATGGGCACCACATATAATGTTCAATTTGGAGACAACCAATATGATGAATAATACTGATATAATCACGACGGAGCATCAGCCAAATCAAATATTCAAGAAATTCAAAAATCTATTCAGTATCCAAAAAACATTATTATACAAAATGAACAAATAATAGAGCCAATTGAGGTTTTGAACGATGCAGACAATCAAATAATCATATAATTTTTATAACATTTCAATGGACGACCCACTCAGCAATCCCAGGTCAGTTCCTTCATCATCAGAAAATGCTCAAATTGCATTACTTTTTCTAATTTTGCTGTACCGTGGGAAAAAATTCCTTCAGATATTAAAACAATGTTGGAAAATAAACAAATTCTCGGAAAACGTTTAACCCTTCTGTCAATGAATAGGTCTAGCCAGACCTTTTTGAAATTGAAATTATTATTTTCATGGAAATAGTGCAGACACCTACATGAAGTTTCACGAATTTCTCAATTGACATGTTTCCTAAAATTTACGAATACAAAAAATAAAAAAATATGCAAGGGAATATGGAAAATAACGGTTTTTCAATTTCTACACCGCTTTTACATGAATAGGTCTGGCCAGACCTAGTTTTTTCATACATTTTATATGGTTTTATATGAATAAATAAATAGATTTTAGGTAGAATATACTTGATAGAAAATGTTTTTTACGCAGGAAAAAAGATTTTTGTTTCTTTTTGGCCGTAAAGAAAATCCGTTATTTTGTAAGTATAGTGGAACTACTGAAAATTTTTAGTGTATACATTGTGAAATAATATATATTTTATAAATTGTTGTTTAGTATGGTGTTGTATTTAGTATGGTGGGCCTGCGAATCATCCAACGGTTATCCCTGTAAAGGAATATTGTATATACCGGTAAGGAGTCAGGACGGGAAAGATAACGCAACCAGGGAGAAAGGGTGTTGCTCGAACTCACGAGTAAATATCAAAGGAGTGGAAGAACGATTGTTGCGGATAATTTTTTCACGACTTTGGAAGGTATTGAAAAACTTAGAGCGGCAGGAATGGCTTTTGTTGGCACCCTTTGTAAAAACAAAACGTATATTCCAAAGGAAATGTTAGCAGATCGCAGCCGATTAGTTCATTCAAGTGCATTTGGCTTTTCAGATCACATTTCTTTGGTGTCATATGTGCCAAAGAAGAATACGGTAGTTTCGTTGTTGTCATGTGTTCACTATGATACAGAAGTCGTTGGAGAAGCGAGAAAACCACAGGCAATAATATTTTATAATAAAAATAAAGTAGGTGGAGATAAAATGGACCAAATGTTGGAGGAATACAGTTGTAAACGTCAGACAAAACGATGGCCATTGGCTTTTTTTTACAATATGTTAGATGTGGCCACTTTAGCATCATTCATCATTTATAAAAGTGTAAATGATAGTAATAAAACCCGAAATACTAGAACAATTAGTGACACCTGAGATAGAGAAAAGAATGAATAATCCGAGAGTAATTGGCCGGTTTTCCGCCAAAAACGCAGTGGAATCAATTTTCGGAGTACCTTTAGAGCAGAAAAAAGCCCAGCCAAACACCAGCGGATTGTCAAACCAAAAGAAATCCTGTCAGAATTGTAGAATCAACGACAAGTTTCAGAGAAAAACTCGTTTCACATGTACTGTCTGTGCCGATCCAGTAGGCCTCCCACATAGCGTGC
Source organism: Tipula vernalis (assembly GCA_958295665.1). NCBI lineage: Eukaryota > Metazoa > Arthropoda > Insecta > Diptera > Tipulidae > Tipula > Tipula vernalis. The sequence continues at coordinate 306,983,268 of OY282558.1, forward strand.
AATATTTAAAGTGCCATAAATGCTCAAACTAAATAAAAAAACAATTAAAAGCATTTAATGTTAAAAAAAGAACTTATTATAAAAAATAAAATAAAATGAATTCTATAAAAATATGAAAAATTGTGTTTTTATTATTTTCCATACAAATTTTGGGTTTTTTCATAGAAAATATATGAGGGTCCAGCCAGACCTATTCATAGACGGAAAGGTGTAAAACATTTCATTGACAGAAGGGTTAAACTACTTAGGAAACATTTTAATAGATGAACTTCGCTGTATCTCATTTTTTATACCAATGTCAATAATTCGGACAGTGGCACAAAAAGTCGCATCTAGGTATCCAGATTCAGTAATTCAAAGAGATAAGGACCAAAATAGTATTTCCAGCTTACCAGTGGCGTTAATAACCATAATGAAAAATAGAAACAGTTTCTTGAATCGTTCACCTAAACGGTTGTTGTCAGACCTCGACGTAGACGTGCCAGTAAATGAGCGCAAAAATGTCAATGTCCTCAAAGAGACTTGCGCAAACTGGCAACCGAATAATGTGCTTTGCGGTGAAACTCTAGACGGGAAGAAAGCTAAACAGATTTTCTTGCAAACCTTATATGAAAAGGAGCCAAAAATAACTGATGATCGAGACACAGCCAAGAAATTAATGAAAGATTGTTTTGCAGTGCAGCGAAAATATCTTAATGATAGAAAAAATATTCCGAGAATTGAAGAAATTCAAAAAGAATGGCCGTTCCTTTTCGAAAAAGCTATGATTTTTCAACATTTTGAAGAATTAATTAATATAAATATTAAAACCTTGGAGGCTAAAGTCATTTTAAAAAAGGCTATGATTTTTCAACATTTTGAAGAATTAATTAATATAAATATTAAAACCTTGGAGGCTAAAGTCATTTTCTAAAATTTTTTAATTCTTCTAACAAAAAGGAAATTTCTAAATATATAAAAGGAAAAATGGATGACATAGATGTTATGAAATGCATCTTTCTCTATTTCAATGAAGATCCCATCTTTCTGTGCAAAGTTTTTGAGGTAAATTTGTAATAATATATAAAGTTTAAACGTTTATAATAACATTATTAATTTTTCTTACAGTTTGGTGCTTCCCTCGAGAACATTAAAGAATCCTGCTCAACTAACACTACTTGGATGGGACTATTAAGTATGCGGTTTAACTTAATTAGTTTTATTATACAGTCACTCACAAAAATGTACGTACACTTTAAAAATCGAACGAATTTCACAATAAAGTCAAAAATAATTAACGGCTTCTGTATCTTGTATTTGCATAGGCATAAATAACAAGAAAGATGGTGTTTGTTTAAAAAAAAATATTTGCTTCAATAAATAATTCACGTTTTTCTAAAATAAAAGGTCACAAAAATTTGCGTACATTTAATAAACAAAAATTTGATAGAAGATCAAAAATTACTATTTTGTTGTACGTCATTTGGCTTCCAGCATCCTCGAAGGCACAGAATTCACTAAATTCATGGTCGTGGCATAATCTATTTTCCAATCTATTAGTTTTAATTATTTTTTGTAGTGATTCGATGTTTCTGGATTCTGCGACTTTGTTCTCCCCACAAATGCTGTATAGGATTCAAATCTGGTGATTGATGTAGATGATTTAGTTGTTTAGGGACCCTATAGAGCGGCCATTTCTTTACTGTATTCGCCGTACGCCTTGGATCGTTGTTCTATTGGAAGTACCACTTAGAAGAAAGACCCAATTTTTCGACGCTAGACGGACATTTTTTTTTTTTAATATCTAAATATATCTCAGCAATCATATTTCCGTCGAAAAACACCATATTTCCGACACCATTTGCTGCCATACAGCCCCAAACCATTACATACCCATCCCCATATTTAATTATTGGTTTTACATTTTTTCCTCAAACGCCGTATTATTAGCCTTCCTCCATATTTTCCGCTGGGCATTTGACCCAGAAATCTTAAACATGCTTTCATCGGAAAAATAAAATATTTTGCCACAATCTAATATCCTTGTCTTGGTACAATTTTGCCAATTCTTTCCTTTTTTTCAATTTTACTGCAGAAATGAAAGGTTTGCGCATAGTACGCCCATTATATCCATTTTTCCGAAGAATACCGCGCACATTTTCTGGATAAATAACAATCCCTGATGATTCTTCTAGTTCATCAGCTATTTTGGAGACACTTTTGGCTGAATTGGTCCTTACCATCCTTATAATTGTCCTTTCGGTACGACAATTTACGTTCCGAGGACGGCCGAATTGCAGTTTCCGTGCTGTATTTCCACATTCTTCGAAATTATTAACAATTCTTTGGATTGTAGTATGCGTTCTGTTAACGATTGCTGCAATTTACCTGTAAGATTGCCTTCTTTAAATAATTTTACTATGACATCTCATAATTAATTCTACTGACGTCTTTCGTTTTGTGAAAGGAATTTTGTTGAAACACACTCAAAATTTGAAACGTCGACAAAACATAGATCAATTTATTACGGCTGATGGCTGCCTAGGAATTTTACTCGGTTTTAGTAAAGATAACGGTAATTAAAGTTTAGACCACGCAAATTTTTGTGACGTTGTACGCAAATTTTTGTGACGTTGAATTTTAGAAAAACGTTAATTACTTATTGAAGCAAATATTTTTTTTTAACAAATACGATCTTTCTTATTATTTATGTCTATGTAAACACAAGATACAGAAGCCGTTATTAATTAAATTTTCTTGATATTAGTGTGAAATTCGTTCGATTTTTATGGTGTACGCAAATTTTTGTGAGTGACTGTATTTCGAATAATAATTTTAAATTGTTTACAGAAAATTCCATAAAAGAAGAAGAAACAACCTGCTATATATTTATTGAGCATTGCTTGGTAGGATATTATTTGAATGAACATTTTTTGGATCTTATGACTATCATAATAGCTTATTTTTATAATTTTAATACTATATGCTATATCCGAAACAAATTTCTCAAACCTTGGAATTTTTCGTTCGGTATTTTTGTCAACACTACGTTTGCAATGTACGGGGATTTAAAAAACACATTAACAATTTTTCCAAAATAAATAATTTAATTTTGAAATTAAATAGTATTGAGGAGAACAGTAATTAGTTAAATTATTTTAATCTGAATATTTTAGTTTTTATATTTTAGTTTTTATTAAATAATGTTCTGAAATTTTGAATTTAATTAAAAATTTCTTATTTGAATATGTAGTTACTCTTGGAATTCGATTTTGTAACAGTAAAATTCAAAGGGTTAAATATTTGAAAAACGATTTTGAATTATAAAGATATGTATTTGCTTGCATACAATATAGAAAAAAAATATTTTCCTACAATCGCCGTGAAAAGCAGGCTTTTTTTCTCTGTTTTCAAAGCCCAAAGTGTCTGTTTTTTTGACAGTTAATAAACAAATTACTTTGTCACATGTTTCTCTTAGAAACGTGTGACAAAACTTGAAACCACACGCTAAGACTAATGTTTGTATAAAACATCAAACCAAATTTTTGTTTTTCTTTATGAAAAATAAAAAAAATCTTTGACTACTCGATTGAACAAAATGTCGGTCCTAAAATAAAATCGTATTGTCAGTATAGTAAATTTTACTACAAAATTATCTTTTTATTATATTTTTTAAAATGATTGTAGGAAAAATAAAGTGTGAAACACGTCCGCAAAGTTGTTTGTCACGCTCGAAAGGTTGCTGGCCTCCGTCCCGTCGGCCAGCAATTTCCTTTCTCGCGTGACAAACTGGCACTTTGCGCTAGTTACGTATTGTCACTCCACACGAACCCAACATCCCAACATCATATTGACCAAACAACAATGTAGCAGTAGACAAGATTGTAACACCAAATTATCAACAACAACATCAATAAAAATGTAACTACAACATTGTAACAGTAAATTATCAAATATCATAACATAGAGAAATTAAATTAAATGTAGACATAGAATAAGATAAATAAATAAAAACAAAAGAAATGATTCTACGTACATATTTTTACTTTCACACATTTATAATATTACATTTAGATAAACCATTTCTTAGAATTATAATCATACAATGTAATGAATAAATAGAGAACAAACAATATGATTATAATTCTAGTACTGCATTTACATTTTTACATTTTTGTTTAGTATAACGATATAATATATATGATGGTTCAACGAATATAAGAATCAGAATTATTGTAACTTTTAAATAGAAAGGAACTAAATAAAAATTTGTTAAAGAATAAAATAAAAAGTGTTTTATAAAAAAACCCACCACGACTGCCTTAAACTTTAACTGGCGCAGCCCGGTAGTAGGATATTTTTAAATATCCAAATTTAGAATCAGTGAATTTTTTTTTTTTTACGAAAGTATTGTCAAATATTGACACGGTTTTTTGCGAAAACAAAACTCTAACGGTTTATTAGAGTATAGTGATCGTGTTTATTGGACTTTTTAAGTGAAAAAAAAATAAAGTGTGAAGTTTAAGTGACGGTTTATCAACGAGACATCACATGGCGCTGATTTTGATCTACCAGTTTATTCTATTTATGGTTACATGGTAAGTGATTTTAGTGATTACCTATTAAATTCCTTTACCTAATTCTCACTCCTCACGGTTTATGAGGAACAGGTCCTAACTTCACGGTTTATGAGTGTTAGGGACATCTTATATAAAAGATTAATTTAAGAAAATTGTGAAAAACTGTTTTTTTTATGGTGAAAAATAATTTGAATTTGTGTATTTAATAAATAAAAATAAATCAATCACCACTTTATGGATGAATTGATAAATAATATTCTTAAAATAAAGATAGTAGATCCAGATTCTGATCAAGAAAGTAAAAAATTAGGAAGTTCAGATAAAATAAATAATTTTGAAGTAGAATTAGGAAAAAACGAAACCTTTAAAATGGCAAACAATTGAACATATTAATACATTAGTAGATACCCTAAAATTACCTGACTGTATCAAAGACTTACCCAAGTTCACGGGTAATAAACATTCGCTACACGAATTTATTAAAAATGTAGACGAAATAATGGCACAGTGTAATAAAATATTAGGATGTGGACAAGTACCCACAACATTTTTACGGGCCATCCGTAATAAAATCATCGGAGAAGCCGATGAAGTACTTTTAATGTATGGTACAGACCTTAATTGGAATAATATCAAGGATAATTTAAGAACTCACTATGCGGATAAACGCAATGAAACAAGCCTCATTAGAGACTTGCATACCTTGTATCAAGGTTCAGATACAGTTGAGAAATACTTCTCAAAAATTATTGACATTCAGTCAACCATTATTAATCACGTTAATTTACATGAACTCAATGCCACGGTAAAATCAACAAAAGAAAATCTTTATAAAGAAATGTGCTTATCCACATTTTTGGCTGGTCTTAGAGAACCTCTGGGATCAATGATCAGAGCTAGAGATCCTGATAGTATCGCCGAAGCATTTTCATTATGCATCAGCGAACAAAATATGCATTATATTAAAAATCGTGTGTTCAATCCAAGTATATCCAACTTTCAACGTAAACCTTCACCCATACATTATGAAAAACAGGTGCAACAACCTAATTATCAACACAGATTTCAATATGCCGCCAATAATTTCGTACCGAGGTACCAAAATAACTCCAAATATCATTACAATTCTCAACCATTACCAAGAACTGGCCAGCCAGGCCAAGAATTTCAAAATAACCAATTTAAACCAACCTTTCAAACATTTCAAAAACCTCAAAAACCTCTAAGTAAAATAGAACCTATGGACACAACATCTAATATAAATAAATTTCAACAATATACTAGATCCAACAACCAAAGTAATTGGCAAAATCAAAAACCCCAGAACCAATTCAGACAACAAGGACCTCCAAGGTTTGTGTCTGAAGAATTATATAACTTGGAAGAATTAAATACTAACGAACAAGTATATGTAGAGAATGAGTACCCTCCACAATATGTACAAAATCTGGATTCATTTCAAGATCCGAATGAAGAAGAACCAGATGAGGAGGTTTTTCCGCCACTAGCCTCGGAACCCCCATCGGACTAATTAGTCTCAACACACACCAATCAGGCTTATTGCCATATATTCATATAGCAATAACTAATAAAACAAAACTCAAGATGCTTATCGATACAGGTGCCAACAAATCTTTTATTAACCCAGTCTACTTAAATCCTAAACGAATACAGAAAATTCAACCTATAACGGTGCGAACCCTATTTCAAAATCACGAAATTACAGGAAAAGTTACAATTAAAGGATTACAAGAATTTCAAACTGAAGAATCCTTAGAATTTTTTAGCTTCAAATTCCACGAATATTTTGATGGCTTAATTGGCCTCGAAATGATCCAAAAATTAGGAATTCGATTAGACTTCCAAAAATCTTTGTTAGAAACGGACAAAGTAAAAATTCCACTATTGTTTAAACCCAACTATACATCTCAATTCCTTACCATCCCAGCTCGAACAAAACAAATAATCCAAATTCCAGTAGATACTGAAGAAGGTGAATTCTATATTAAACCTATTCAAACGCAAAATAATCTTATAATACCAGAAGGCATCTATAGAGCCAAAAATTGGCAATCAAACGTAGAAATCGCAAATTTCACTGATCAAGATCAGCCTTGCCTTTTCGAACAACCAATAAAAGGTGCTATTCCATGGGAAAATTTTACTGAATAGTAAAATACGCCAAAAAGAGAAAATAAAAATCAAACACCATATAATAGACAAAGACAAGGTGTGTTTTATTTTTAATTTTTTATAGCAAAAGTTTTAAGGGGAAACTTGACATTAAACCAAAACATAACCAATAATTGCTAAAAAAATTATGTATTTAGTATTATTCGATTTTTCATTCGTCTCTAAATTATCTAAAAAATTAAATATTATTAATACTCATATCAGAATTTCATTTTTTCGAACAATTTCTGTCACAGAATAAAAAATTAAAAAATATCTTCACCATAAATTCGTACCCCTATTAAAATTATTAGTGTGTGCGAGAATTATTTTCTATCATATACAAATTTTATGTACGTGGGTTAGTGACACTCCTATAAAATGTTCTCGATTTGATACTTTTTAGAGGAGTGTTACAACTACAGACACAAATATTTTTTTACTGATTCGATTTTTTGTTTCATTCCGCCTCTACCAAATATATATTTTTTTCTTGCTTTAATTTTACTGTTCAGTAAAATTTTCTCATGGAATAGCACCTTAAAACAGAATCTCTAAATAATTATCGCACCGAATTAAATCATTCCTCTATATCAATGAATACCCAAGATTCTCAGGATATCACCAATCTCATTCGAGTTAGTCACCTTAACGGAGAAGAGGAAAAAGCTATCAAGAATTTATGTTTAGCATATGAAAAGATTTTCCTCAAGGAAAATCAAAATTTAACCTTCACAAATCGAGTCAAACATCAAATTGACTTAAAAAATGATAAACCCATATTTACCAAAAGCTACAGATACCCGCACATTCACAAAGATGAAGTAAAAACCCAGATTGACAAAATGCTTCAGGACGGAATAATTAGACCAAGTTATTCCCCATGGTCCTCACCAATCTGGATAGTGCCAAAAAAGGTAGATGCAAGTGGTAAAACTAAATGGCGTTTAGTTATAGACTATCGTAAATTAAACGAACAAACCATTGATGATAGGTATCCTTTGCCTAACATCACTGAAATTCTAGACAAATTGGGACGATGCATGTACTTTACAACTCTCGACCTAGCGTCAGGCTTTCATCAAATTGAGGTTCACCCAAACGACATAGAAAAAACCGCATTTACGGTGGATTACGGACATTTTGAGTACGTCAGAATGCCTTTCGGACTAAAGAATGCCCCTTCAACATTCCAACGCGTAATGGATAATGTCTTAGGTGGATTACAAGGAAATACATGCTTTTGTTATATGGATGATATAATCATCTTTTCGACATCACTCCAAGAACATATCAATAGCCTACAGAAAGTATTCGAAAGGCTGAAACAAGCAAACTTAAAAGTTCAGCTAGACAAATCCGAATTTCTCCATCGAGAAATCGCATTCTTAGGTCATATTGTCACGAGTGAAGGGGTCAAACCAAACCCTGACAAAATAAAAGCGGTTCAGAATTTCCCAATACCAAGAACCGAAAGACAAATTAAATCATTCTTAGGATTATTAGGTTATTATCGAAAATTTATTAGAAATTTTGCCGACATAACCAAACCATTAACACAATGCCTACGAAAAGACAAAAAAATAATACTAAATGATGAGTACCAAAATTGCTTTGAATATTGTAAACATCTGCTGTGCAATGATCCGATTTTACAATATCCAGATTTCGAAAAGGAATTCATCCTCACAACGGATGCCAGCAACTTTGCCTTAGGAGCAGTTCTGTCTCAGGGTGTTATAGGATCAGACAAACCTGTTTGTTATGCATCTAGAACTCTGACCCAAACGGAACAAAATTACTCAACTATTGAAAAAGAACTCCTTTCCATAGTTTGGGCAGCAAAATACTTCCGCCCTTATTTATTCGGCAGGAGATTTATCATTGTGACAGATCACAAACCTCTAACATGGCTCTTTTCACTGAAAGAACCAAACTCCAAACTAGTTCGATGGAGATTAAAGTTAGAAGAATACGACTATACAATTATGTATAAAAAAGGCACTAAAAATACCAACGCCGATAGCTTGTCCAGAATAGAACCTGAGTCAGTAGAAATCAATCATCATTCCGATGATAACACTAATCCAAGTACTTCTAGTGATCAGGATATACAATCAGAAATCATCAAACAAAAGGACGTCATTCCAACTACAGAAACACCAATCAACGAGTTCAAAACTCAAATAATCTTGAAAACAGCAATGAATATACAGGACCTTGAAATTAAATTTGAAATTTTATTTAGTTCAAAGAAAAGATATACTATCCAAAGTACAAAATTTGATGAAAACAGATTAACTAAAATTCTAAAAGAATATCTAAAACCAAATTCATTAACAGGACTAGCCTGTGATCAGGATACATTTAGAACCCTCAACTGTGTTATAAAAAAACATTTTAAGAATTCTAACCTCAAAATAATACGAGCCATATATTTACGTTTAGATGTAGAAGAACCATTAGAACAAATAAAGATCATCAAAGAAATCCATGACAACGGTCATCGTGGAATCATCGAAAACATTCAGCAAGTCAAAAGAAATTACTATTTCCCGAAAATTCGTAATGTCGCACAAAAATATATCAACAAATGTGAAACTTGCCAAACTCAAAAATACGACCGTTTAGAAAGACCTATACAATTTGAAATTACAGAAACTCCAGGAAAACCAATAGAAATATTACATATAGACATTTTTTCCATAAATAACTTAAAGTATCTAACAGTTTTAGACAAATTTTCAAAATTTGGGTCCGCTCTATTATTGCGAAACCCAGGTAGTCTCGAGGTAGTCAAACTCATGAAAACATATATATCAACCCATGGCAAACCCCTGAAAATTATTAGTGATCAAGGTATTGAATTTAAATCAATAATTTTTAAAGATTTCTGCAAATTGCATAATGTAACATTACACTTTACATCCCCGAAATCGTCAACAGGTAACTCTCCTGTAGAAAGATTTCATTCAACACTTATTGAAATTTACCGAATCCTTTATTCAAAAAATAAAACACAAGATCCGGACGATCTAATGTTAAATACAATAATAATATACAACAACACCATACATTCGGCAACACAATTGACTCCAATAGAACTAAAAAATGGACACTACTCTAAGAATGAATTATTCTCACAACAGAAAAAAGATAATTTACACGATTATATAAAAGAACAAAAAGAACAATATGATAACCTCTGCAAAATCATACAACAAAAGAATTTGCAGAGCAAACAGGCAATAATAAATAAACGTAATGACAATAGAATACAACCACCAGAGTTTAGAATAAACGATATCGTCTATGAAAAAGACAATAGGCGAAACAAATTAGCTCCAAAATTTACAAAAAATCAAATCCTGAAAAATAATAAAATAACCGTAATAAATAAAAACAATAGGAAAATACATAAATCTAAAATAAAAAACCCTTTGCAGGTACGTGAGTAACAGTACCAGCCAAATGATGGAAGTCATAGACTACAACGACAACAGAGGCTTTATTCCTATAAAGCTAGGAGAAGCAAGAATAATAAATGGCAATAGCAAATTATTACATATTATAAATCTTACCCAGTTTGACCAAAATATCCTAGATCTTGACCTTAATGTTTACCAAATACAGGAAAAAACAAAATTAGACACACATTTAGCTACACTTTATCATAACAAGATAAGTATCCTTACATTACAACTAGATAAACTAGAAGATACTCTTAATTCCTTAAAACCCACTTATAGAAGCAAAAGAGGACTAATTAACGGATTAGGATCCATACTCAAAAGTATTACAGGTAACCTAGATAATGATGACTATATAGAAATAAATCAGGCAATACAACAATTATACAATAACGAAGGACAGATAACAAAAGAAATTAATGAACAAATCAATTTAAATACCGAAATGATGGAACGATTCAAAGAAATTAAAGAAGTCATTAATAATAGCTCGATAACCCTAACTAAGGAATTAGAAGTAACTCGAAATTATAATTACGAATTACAAAGTATAATGCTTATTGATCAATATCTATATCACACCGAGTATAATATAAAATATCTACAAGAACATTTAGATAATATCATTGAAATAATATTACTAGCGAAAATCCAAGTAATTTCGCACCATATTCTAGACAAAAATGAAATGCATTATATTCACAACCTTTTCGAAAAACAAAAAATAACTATCCATTCTGATAATGAACTATACAAATTGCTAACACTCAAAGCCTACTATAATCAATCTACTATTATTATGTCTATTCAAATACCTAAATTTCATCCCGCCAAATTTCAACAATACCTATTGCAACCTACTACTATAAATAATTCCTTTTCCATTTACATCCCGCATTCCAAAATAATCGCTAATAATCAACATTACCAGTATATCGAACGACCATGTACCATAATAGAAGGGTCAGCTTACTGCGAAGAAACTAAAATCCAACTCAGCAAACAATATTGTATCACTCAAATTATATTCAACTTACCAGCCAGATGCAACATAACCAATGGATCTCTTCCCGAGGAAGTTAAACAACTACAACCAAACTATCTATATGTATATAGCAAAAACCCGATTTCTTTCTCATCAAACTGTGAACAAAAACAAAAAGAAATACAGGGAGTAAAAATTATAAAATTTACTGATTGTACATTAGAAATAAACGGAATACAATACGAAAATTATGCAGCTACCTTCACAGATAAAAAACTTTTGCAACCTTTCAACGATATAATAGTTGAAAAAACCGAACCAGCAATAAATCTACCCATGTTACACGATTGGAATTTAAAAAATCAAGAAAAATTGAATGAACTACATTTTGTAACGAATCAACACACCATCAGCCATTACACATCGTGGACACTTTATGGCATAATAATCTTAATTATATTAATCTATATTCTTATTTCATATTTTAAGAAAAATAAAACCGGACTACAAAACGGTACATCACCTACTTCCAATGACCAAAAGTCTTTCAGATTTTGGCCATCACTTCGGCGGGAGGAGTTACGTATTGTCACTCCACACGAACCCAACATCCCAACATCATATTGACCAAACAACAATGTAGCAGTAGACAAGATTGTAACACCAAATTATCAACAACAACATCAATAAAAATGTAACTACAACATTGTAACAGTAAATTATCAAATATCATAACATAGAGAAATTAAATTAAATGTAGACATAGAATAAGATAAATAAATAAAAACAAAAGAAATGATTCTACGTACATATTTTTACTTTCACACATTTATAATATTACATTTAGATAAACCATTTCTTAGAATTATAATCATACAATGTAATGAATAAATAGAGAACAAACAATATGATTATAATTCTAGTACTGCATTTACATTTTTACATTTTTGTTTAGTATAACGATATAATATATATGATGGTTCAACGAATATAAGAATCAGAATTATTGTAACTTTTAAATAGAAAGGAACTAAATAAAAATTTGTTAAAGAATAAAATAAAAAGTGTTTTATAAAAAAACCCACCACGACTGCCTTAAACTTTAACTCGCTCTTGATACACAAATAACTATTTTGGGAATGGGTACGAAGGGCCGAATTTCAAAGGGCCGAATGTCGAAGGGCCGAATGTCGAAGGGCCGAATGTCGAAGGGCCGAATGTCGAAGGGCCGAATGTCGAAGGGCCGAATGTCGAAGGGCCGAATGGGTCGAAGGGCCGAATGTATCGAAGGGCCGAATGTCGAAGGGCCGAATGTCGAAGGGCCGAATGTGTCGAAGGGCCGAAAGTGTCAAAGGGCCGAATATCGAAGGGCCGAATGGGTCGAAGGGCCGAATGGGTCGAAGGGCCGAATTTTTTTTTTTTTTTTTGTTTTTAGAAATATAATTTTTAAAATTTGTTTTAAGGAATATTTGGTAATTTTTTTTTGTCAAATATAAATTAATTTCTTATGAATTTATGTATTTTATTATATTTGATCTTTGGATATTCTATCGACAAAAATATTGCATTAATTGAGGTTGTTTATATTTTGCGTTCATTTCGGAATTATCAAGTGAAAAAATATTTGTACATAATAGGTATTTTACCAAAACCAAGTCTTATTATATCAATATAAATGGAATATATATGTAGGTATACACATATGTATTACTTTTGTAGTATAACCCGCTCGTATATAATAACAAAAGGCGAAGGTTATTTTTTTCTAATATGCGTACCAAATGTAAATAGATTTTAAATAAGAAAACGGAATTTTGTCATAAAATGTCATAAAAATTCAATTTACTTCTGTTCTTTAAACTGATGATAATATTCATTCTGTTCGAACGATGTTATTTTCTAGACCATTATATAGTTTATTGCTATTGTTTTAGAAAAAAAAAGTAAGTGGTGGAATTTGTCTTTTGGAACAAAGAATCCTAATTATCGGTCGGCTTTCTTTCAACCTCACTATACGAAAATGTATTATTTTGCTCTACACGATAAATACATAAAAAAAAGGGATGGAAAGATTTTTCAAGTGTGGATCTACAAAAAAGAATTTTATTGATGTGTCCATGAACATAATCATAAATAAATAATGTTGTATTATGTGTTTTGGTTATTCTATATACCTAATTGCATCATGGACAAATATATCTAGAAAAAGAAAAGACAAGAGAAAGATAACAAAAATATCTAGAAAAAGAAGAAAAGCTCAAGAAGAGAAACTAACTTCCGGAATTATAATTTTAAATAAAATTTGTGTAATTATTACCATTTGTTTTTTATTAATTGAATCTGAACCATCTTGATGTAAGTAGATAAATGCCTACTCATATAAAAAATCAACTTAAAATAAGGGACATAGGAAAACTGACTTTGGTATGTAAATTTTGCATTACAACATATTGCATTTATAAAAAGTTGCAATTATAAAATATTGCAATATAAAATCTTGCATAACAATTTCCCGTACTATTTTTTCTATATTCTGAGGAAAATAAATTGAAGAAAAATTACATCGACTAATTTAACTTGGAATTGTAGAGGCTAACGGCTTCGGTAACTCTCACGGGCACGCGGGAGGTCGCTGCGCTCCCCCCCGCTTAGCCCTCCGAGGGGCTTTAGATTTGAGCTTCGGGGGACGTAGGAGCCGGGATCAGCAAACATGTCGCACTGCGTGCCGCACGTAGGAGCGGATTATTTAGAATAAAAGGATTACCCAAATACATAATGTTGTAATTTATGACTGGATGAATGGAAAACATCAATAAAACTCTTTTTTGTAGATCCACCCCTTAAAAATCTTTCCATCCCTTTGTTTGTTATGTGTTCGCCGTGTAGAGAAAAAAAATACATCGTATAGTGAGATTGAAAGAAAGCCGACCGATAATTAGGATTCAATATTTACTTCTTTTTTTTCTAAAACAATAGTAATAAACTATATAATGTTCTCGAAAATAACATCGTTGGTAAATGAAAGAATTTTTATGACATTTTATGACAAAATTCCTTTTTCTTATTTAAAATCTATTTACATTTTGTACGCATATTAGAAAAAAATAACCTTCGCCTTTTGTTATTATATACGAGCGGGTTATACTACAAAAGTAATACATATGTGTATACCTACATATATATTCCATTTATATTGATATAATAAGACTTGGTTTTGGTAAAATACCTATTATGTACAAATATTTTTTCACTTGATAATACCAAAAGGAACGCAAAATATAAACAACCTCAATTAATGCAATATTTTTGTCGATAGAATATCCAAAGACCAAATATAACAAAATACATAAACTCATAAAAAATTAATTTTTATTTGACAAAAAAAAAATTACCAAATATTCCTTAAAACAACAAATTTTAAAAATTATATTTCTAAAAACAAAAAAAAAAAAAAAAAAAAAAATTCGGCCCTTCGACCCATTCGGCCCTTCGACCCATTCGGCCCTTCGACATTCGGCCCTTCGACACATTCGGCCCTTCGACCCATTCGGCCCTTCGACATTCGGCCCTTCGACATTCGGCCCTTCGACACATTCGGCCCTTTGAAATTCGGCCCTTCGACATTCGGCCCTTCGACATTCGGCCCTTTGATATCATTCCCTATTTTGTGTTTTGTTTTTATTATAAGGTTCTGAACGCTCTTGTTACATTTCATGGTAATGTATGCCGTCTTACTTTGAGCATTTTACAACAACAATGCCATGTATTTTCATTCCGGAATGAATAGTTTCAAAACTAGTTTTTGTTGGTATAGAATTATTCTAGGAATATTTTTGAAATTTTTTTTTGTTTTTTTATTTAATTTTTAATGTCAATTGATAAAAGTAAAAAGAAAATTATATTCGGTTTTTATTTTGAGCATAATTTGCATTTTTATTTTTATACCAATAACTATTCCAGTGACCAAAGTAAGACGGCAGTAATTGTTTAATTGTAGAAGTTTACGATATGAGCCGTTCGGCGTAACGGCTCGTAAACTTCATCCTCGAGAATAATAGCCATCATTATTTGCTCGTTGAATAATATACTATTTTCCCATCAATAATTTCCGATTCCAACGATCAGATTTTTACTATTAAAATTAAATTTTAATAGTAAAAATCTAACTTGACATCGTTAGGTGAGTAAACTGAGAAATATAATAAAATGAATTTTAGTGAAATTTATGAACAGTTTAAGTGAAAACTGTGGAAAGTAATTAAAACTTCCCACAAAATTTGGCACTGTGGATGGTGTAAGCTAGCGTATAAATTTATTTTAGATGTACAGGATCAGCTTTAAATTTATTTTTTGTTTTGGATGATATCCATTTTCACTTTTGGGCATTTTATCACTATTTTAAAGTTAAGTTTTTTTTCAATTTAAATTTTTTTTTTTTTTAAATATTATCCAAAAATGAAATGAAAAGTTTTTCTCATTGTTATACATATTTATCATTAAAAATAAAATAAAATGTATAGGTATATAACACAATAAAAAAACACATAAATAATAACTCTAAGTCGTACTATTCCTCTAAATTTTTTACAACTGTATATAAATTTTACATCGCTTCTTCGGTAAATTTACACTCTCTCGGGCGTAATTGTTCGACAAACTATTTACCTAAGTAAAATTGCCACCTTTTTCAGTAATAATAATTATTTTTTTGCGTTTTTAATTTACGACAATGTGCGTAAATTTTTATAATTTATACGCACTCACGTAAATTTACACTCATTATAAATGACATTCAGTTGCCATTTATTTATTATAAACGTAAAATTACACTATTTTTTTTTAGAGTGTACCTTTGAAGCCGTTCACGTCCAAAATGGAAGCATGAGAAGGGTGTCTTTTGAGAAAACTGTTAATGAAACAGTTTATGGATATTTGGATAATGACGGGTTACCATCAATTCTAGAAATAGCAAGAAGTCTTCAGGAGACGATGGACTACCAAATTTTGGGCTTAAAAAGCTGCCTGGAAGAATCATTGAGATGTTGAGTTTGATAATAAACCACTGTTTTAATATAGGATATTTTCCTTTACTCTGGAAACTGGCCTTGGTTGCCCCAATTTATAATAGGGGTAAGGCCCTTGATCAGACTGTTAGTTATAGACCAATTTCACTTCTCTCCAGTATAAGCAAGATATATGAGAGATTACTGTTAGAAAAGATAAGGGATCATTATGATGAGTGTAGTGTCATTCCAGATAGTCAGTTTGGTTTCAAGGCAAGGGGCTTGAACTTGAAAACTCCAACTATGGCTTATCTCTTGGATATTGAGAAGGCTTTTGACACCACTTGGATCAATGGGCTGGTCTATAAGATGACTAGACTCAGGTTTGATCCAGGTGTTTTGAGGGCAGTATATAGTTTTCTTACTGGCAGAACGTTTCGGGTAAGAGTGGAGGATGCACTTTCTGAGGTTTATGAAGCTAAAGCGTGTGTGCCGCAGGGTTCACTTTTGGGTCCAATACTCTATACAATCTACATTGCTGACTTGCCGTCTCCTATCCATAGACTTATCCATATTAAAACTTTGGCATATGCTGACGACCTTATTGTATATATCATTCAAAAAAAAATATAAGGAAAGCTGAGGAAGAAATGAACAGATGTTCCTGGATGATCTTCAACAATATTTTGATAAATGGATGATCAGAATAAATATTAATAAATGTGAATCAATATGCTTCATCGGCAGCAAGATACTTGCAAAAAATCAGCGTCAGAATTAAAAAAAACCTAAAATTAACTATAAACAGTACAACTATTAAGTATAATAGAGAAGTCAAATACCTGGGAATTATCTTCACTGAAAACCTCAAGCCTTACCAGCACATTAAGGCAATTTTGCAAAAGACTATAATAGCTTACAATCTCATTAAAGCAGTACTGTGCTTTAACAGCGACCTACAGAGGAAAATAAAATTAATATGCTATAAACAATTAATGCGTCCCATCATCACCTATGGATTTCCAGTTTGGTCGGATCTTTTATAGGCAATATTTATAAGCAATATTTATAAAACAATTTTTGTTGCCTTAAGAGATATGGCAGAATCACAAGATCAATTGTTCCGAAAACGATCGATAGTACAACGAAATTTACGCAGATACAGGAGATTGTGGATCGGATTCCGAGAACAGTTATATAACATTTTTTTAAAATCAACAGTAACATGAAGTCAACCTTTCGGACGACTCAACAAATTATTCCACAAAAATTCGTTTATAACAAGTTTTCTACAAAAAGTTAAGTTCAGCTACTTCAACACCAAGAGACATTTAAATTTCCTGCACCGTGTGGGTCCATCCTGACATCAAATTTTGAAAACAATTTAAATGGTTTTAGTTCATTGAAATCTACTTCTTCGCCAAATTCAGAAAATTCATCGAAATTAACCATTTCGTCAACTATTACATCAATAAGTTCTGCGCAGTATTCGGTTCTGCAAACTCGATATCTGCAGCAGTATCACTAAAAAATATACCTCCCTCATCTCCGGCTATTGAAACAACAATAGATCCACAAATATTGCCACCTCACATTCAAAATTTTATAGTTTATAACATCTCAGGACTGAGTCGGATTCAACAAACGAAAATTACATTCGAGCTTGCCTAAAAATAATAATCACTGATGAAGCATTAAATGGATTTTCTTGCCATGGGCAGCACGACAACATTGTCATAAAATCATTTACGATAATGATTCATTCTTGTAATGTGAAACACATCATAAAGGAATGGTTCCAGTACCAACAACTCAAACAGACACAATAATTGTTTAAGTAGTTAATATTTTTATTTATACTATGTACTTGTAATACGCCCAAAATTTAAAGTCCTGACCCTCCCAACAAAATCAACGAAACGTATACTTTACGGACACCTTTTTACACATACATATGAATAATTTCTTACTGATAGTTTGTGACAGAATGTAACAAAATCTGTGGAAATTCCAAAGCGAATCAATTTCCAAAGTGGAAATAGAGCTAGAGGTCCACATGTTGCTGCAAGTCTAACTGAACCGATTCACTTTAATCTATTTTTTACGGAGCTCATTAGCGAAATTATAAGTGAAGCAAATAGTTATGCTGCAAATAAACTTCCATAAAAAGAGCTGTTAAAAATATCACTTTTCAAGCATGGCAAGATGTAAACAAGAGAAGAATTTTTGACATTTATTGCAGTAAGTTTGAATATGGGAACAATGGCAGCAGCAAAAATTAGCGAATAGTGGGTCAATGAATGAAAGCAGTCACATTCATTTTATTAGCATGGTTTATGATTACGTTAAGGAAAGTACTTGGCCAACAAAATTACAAGTAATATCTTTTGGGGACAATTGGGATACATTGCCCATTATTCTTTGCTTTGAAGTGCCTGAAGTGATGGATTCATCAGATATGTTGTCAGACAAATCACATTCCTTGTCCAGATCTGACGTAATTGCTTCTTTGCTAGACACTCGCTCCGATGTTATACCAACTGGTATGATTATGAAAACTGCATTGACTCAACCAGAACTAAATATTAGAAAATTTTTACAAGAGTTATAAACGAGGTAGGTATTTCCAAAGATCAATCTATTATTGGGTTAAAGCCAAAAAAAAGAACGAGAATCAAAGATTAAACCGAGATTTAATTATATAGTATTCTCCCCAAGCGAATACTTCGGAGCGCGTTAATATCATACAATTTGGGATCCACATATCCATTCCATTGCTTCTGCGTTGCGTAATGTAACACATGAAAGCATCGATCGCTTACCATATTTCATGGTGTTTGGACAGCATCACATTTCGCCAATTAAATAGTTTGAAGGACAATGAAATTCAGTTGTCCAACGCAGATAACCTACTACTCGCGCAGAAAACTATTGGAGAATTTGCGTAGAGCCTATAAAAAACATTCAAACCGTTATAATTTGCGTAGTCGCAAACGAAAGTTCTCAGCTGGTCAACAAGTTTTCGTAAGGAAGTTTTGTCAAAGCGATGGGACTCAAAAAATTTCGTCAAAATTGGCACCGAAATTTAAAATGGCATTTATTAAAGAACCCGTTGGTAATGTCGCATTCAAACTTGTCGATGAAAGTGGTAATCAAATAGGAATATTTCACGTGAAGGATATTAAGACCTAACAAAAAGTCTTACTAACAACAATAAAATTTTTAGGCATTTCAATTAATCGTATTAATTTCTAAACTCATAAATGAACTAATTTTTCTAATAATTTCTATAAGCGCTAGCTTTAATGGGCGGCTTTGAGACATTCGATCTCATGCTGTTGAATTAATTTGCAACATTTTGTTTATTTGAATTATTCACAAGACTGTGGTTTGAGTCTTTGATATTTTGAAATGCGAACAAAGTCCATTTTCCTTTTAAAAATGAAGTATTAATGCATATAGGGTTTTTTTTGTAAAAGGTATTGACATTTGAGTGGAGTCCTAAAAGTTTTGTAAAGCCAAGCGGATTATTGCAATCCCGGTTAAAAAAATTAATAAAATTTGTTTTTTTTTGTGTGGTGCAACATTTTTCTAGTTTTATTACAAAACAGAAATCTTAGATGTAAAAATTAATTTGAGTGTTGATAATATTATTGGTATTACATATATAGTCCACTTTTGGAAATAATTGGCAATTTGGTTTTTTTGGCAAATAAAATTCAACATATGCGAATGTTGGACGTTCCCACGATTTGTGGCGATAGCCACATAAAGATGATATTTCGCACTCAATTAGTTTACATGACGCTAACTGTTTTCAATAAAACTACACAGCCACTTAGTTAAGTTCAATGCTCCCGTCAGCATCGAAGGTGATTTTATTACTTTTGTTGGTCAAATAAAATTGTTATGATTATTGTCTTTGATTTGGGTAATTGATAATCGACTTTCGTACGATGCAGAAGGTCAAAAATAGCGTGTTCTAAAGTGGCGTAATATTTTCTTCAAAATTTTTTTTTTTTTTTGTTGTTAAAATGTTTTATTAATAATTAGAAATATAAGTTATAGTAAATAATGACCCCAATTATAATTGTCGTGTCGTTTTACAATCGACACGACTCGGTGTTGTCGTCTCGTTTCTCATTTGGTATTATAGCTGTGTTTTTCATGAGAACTGCACTAGAACTCGATAAACTTTATATTCCTTTTATTCTATGTAAAACGAAAAAAAATTAATTCATAAAGCGCGAATATGTAGTGTATTGGATATAATTACATATTTTAAGTTTAAAAATTTACCCCTTCCGTCATTTCATCAATATTTTCTTATTTCTTGCTGACGTCATTACACGCAACTAAACTCGATAAATTCATGGGTTTATCCAGTGTAACTAAAAAATAAGCTATAATTGTCATTATTTATTGCTGTAACAACTTAAAATGTGTATTTATGTGAAATGCACTACACATTATCACTTAATGAATTTAATTTTGTTTTCTGTTTGCATAGAATAAAAGGAATTTAAAATTTATCGAGTTCTAGTACAGTTCTCATGGAAAACACGACTTATGTAACAATAACGAAACGACATATTAGTATTGCCACACCAATATTAAAATAATGATATGGGTTTGTGAATTTTTCAGCTAAATTAGCAATTGTGAACTTTATTTAGTGTAACTACGTATGAAACCTCAAAGTGACAAAGATTTGTGTACATTCAAAAAATAAATTATTTATTTAATAGACTTATTTATTTAAAATTATTTATTTAATAGAATGATTTCGAGTGAGTTTTTTTTTTGTGAGGAAGAAGAATATTGCGCGAAAGTTGAACTTTCAAGAAGCAGAAAAAGGTTGAGGGATCAGTCTAATCCATTGGAATTAGACAACACTTAGTATGTACATATCTTAAATACCCTATAGTTTTAAGATTAATAATTTAATTTCGATTTGTCAGTTTTGTAAAGTTGTTCAGACTATCAAAAGATTCATTTAGAGATTTACTATAAGAAGTAAATCCCAAAATGAAGCTAATGAAGCGTCAATCGTCGGTACCAAACATCTTAAAATTGGCTTCAACTTTAAGATTTTTTGCTGAAGAAGGATTTCAGACGGGGACTAGCAACGACTACAATATCGGTTTGGCATAACCAACTGTATCAGTAGTGTTGAAATAAATGCTTGACATTATGGAGGATCAAATTTGCCCAAAATGGATTTCAAAATATAGCATCCGAAAGCGAAGACAGAATCAGCTTAAAATTAACCTTACAGAATCGTTAAACGATCAACTGCTTCAATAAATAACATTATAAAGAAATACGACATCAACATTTAGAACAGAACATTGCGACGCCGCTTTAAGCAATTTGGACTAAAACAGTGTCGCCCGACTATTAAAGAAAAATTAACGCCCAACATGACACTTAAACGAAATGTATTGAGACGGAAATATAAGCACTTCACAGTGTCAGATTGGTCTAATGCAAGTAAAAATTCATGTTTGCCGTTTCACTTTTACAAATTCTCTTAAACGACCAAATTTTCATTTTTGTTTCTCGGATTAATCATCTGTTCAAATTCCTGCCGAGAGAAATATTTTTGTTAAACGCCAATCACATGAGCGTTTCAATGAAGACTGTGTTGTACAAAAGGTTAAACATCCAAAATCCGTCATGGTTTGGGAGTGTATCACCGAAAAAATGGGCCTCTTCATTTAGTAGATAGCATAATGAATGTTGATAAGTTTATCCAGATGTTGGATAAGGTTTTTTTACCAAAACTCCCCCAACTGTTTCGCCCTCGGCAAAGGTACATTTTTCAGCAGTATGGAGCTCCTTGTCACACCGACCAGAAGCAGTTATCGGAAAAACACATCACAGACAAACAAACATTGATTGAGGAAATTGAAAACATATGGTTCAACGACTCATTTATTAAAAAAAAACATAGTAAACTCCCTTCAGACTATGCCACAAAGAATCGAAATGCGGCTCAAAAATAAAGGAATATGGACTAAATATTGAATAACACCCCTATTAAACTTTTATTTAATTTTTTTATATTCATTAAATCTTAATTTAACAATTTTAATGAAGTAAGGATCAATAAATTGATGCTATGATATTGAATTCCCCGAAAAACTAGGTTTTATAAAAGTTGCTAATTCAATGACCATGTACTGTAAATGGTATGATTCACGACAGTTGGTACATCTGTCATACACGGATACGTATTTATAAGTACACAACATAAATGTTGCAATATAATAAATAGTAGACCTAAAAATACAAATTAATAAATAACTGTTATAATTGAATATTAAATCTAAAACTAAAATATAAAAGTATAAATGTTAATAACAAGTAGAGTGTTAATAATAATTATAAATAAAAGCTTCGTAATTGTGAATTGTTTTGTTGAGGTGATCTCGTTAACATTATCAGCTGGTATCGTACCAAATAGGGTACCGATTTGTTAATCATCATCATTCAACATACCACTAGCAGTAGTACGTCATCAATCAATACTGAAGTCATAATTATCACGCAAAATTCAGCTAAATATTTTATTATTAAATAGTTCATTTTTTTCCACCACTTAATTATTTTCTTAAATTAATCTTAGTAATAGTAAAGATAAAGGGTATTAGGTGTAGTCGTAGTAGAGTGTAGCTAATTCTAATATTTAAATTAGTATATTGAATTTGTCTAACTTCTCTTTCCGACTTTTGTTTATTTATTGCATAATAAACTCGAAGTTTAAGCATAGACAAATTAATAAGTAATTTGTCTATGGTTTAAGTTTATAAATTAATTATTTATGTTTTTATTTACAATAAATGAAAAGCTAAAACTTTGTAAGAATTGAGGATGATCATGGATGTAGGTAAAAGGTAGTGGTCTAATACTGATGTTTACAACTTTCGAAAACCTCACCCCAGTTCCATGAGTCTCTGCTAATGCACAATTGACCGCTCAAAAAAGCTCTGTAATCATATTTCTGTGAACGATTACTAGCTAGCCTAGAAATCGTGACAGTATCTGTTCCGTCCATTTTGTTTTTTTTATGTATGTACAGTAAAACTTCCATAAGTTGAACTTCTATTAGTCGAATTATTCCATAAATTGAATTTTTTTGTGGCAGGAGCATTTTCAGCTAATTTTCTATACAATTTCTACTCCGTAATTCGAATTTTTCTAATTCGAATTTTTCTTTTACTCGAACAACAAATTTAAAATAAAATATATTTTTCGGTTCTACTACTCGAATTTTTTATGGCTTTTATTTTAGATTTTTAGATTTAGTTTCGTCTTTTTATTTCGTATGTTTTCTCTTTCCAGTTGTACTTCTTAAGCCGCGGCTACACGAATGGAAAATGTCGACCAACATTGGCCCAATGTGATTTGTCAAATGTTGGACAAATGTTGGTCCAATAAAATTTGACTATCTACACGATGTGCCTAATATTTATTTATCGAATGGCTACCAATAAATAACCAATTTTGGTGGTTTATATATTGATATTTATCACTAGTTGTCACTACTAGTCATACATTAATTACAATATCTCCCACAAGATGGAAGCCAATGCAAACATAATGCTTACGAGCTTATTTTTATGTTTACGGTGTTTTAAATCCCAAATTTCGGGATACTTTTGATATAAATTTATAAATTCTAGCACTAACTCAGCCGACCAGTAAGATTCCATTTTGGATTTATTTGTTTATAAATAATAAAATATTATGACATCTACAGTTGTATTTAGTGACATCTGCCGTTAAGTATTCAAAAATACATTTTTTCTCACCAATCGTGTAGACGAAGTACCCATATACACTCCAACGTTGGTAGTTTCCTTTGATATTTTTATAAAACCCGCCTATTTAGCGAATGGATACCAATGTTGCACCAATATAACCTTCGTTTGTATTTGTTATTTTTTTTCTGTCTACACGATTGGTTTTTTGGACAAATCTTCAACGTTGGTCTATATTTTCCATTCATGTAGCCGCGACTTTATATTAACGTTATATGTTGACGCACTTTCCAATTGGAAATCTAAATAGGATTTAATGTTTCTATTTCACTTACGCGCGTTACGCACATACCTTGCATAAATGTTACTTTCCTTCACACACTGGAAGACAAGAATAGTAGAATACTCATATGAATAAAATTTTACTTTTTTATTTCAAATGTACGTATGGTATGTTTGAATGTATGCCATTGTTCATTTTACTTTGATTAAATTGTTAACGACGTGTAATTTGAACTGCATTGTAGTGATATATTTTAAATCAAAATACAAATTTTATTTCTTGAGAAGAGTAAGTTCTAAAATGAAACCGCAAAACTAAACTGTTTAACAATTATACAAAAACTAAAATTGATTCGTTGTGTCGATAATGACATGTTGAATAAGGATGTTGCAATAAAATTTGGAATAACGAGAAGTACCGTTTCTGCCATTTTGAAAAACAAGAAAAAAATTATAAGTGTTATTGCATTTAGCTTAACAAAATCTAGAAAAAGGGTTAAAGTGTGTAAATACGATAAAGTGGATAATATTTTCACTTGAATGCATCAAGGGACAAAAATTTACCCATAAGTGGACCGTTGATCAGACAAAAGGCTCTTGAATTAGCCAAAAAACTTAAAATTTTAGACTTTAGCGCAAGTAGTGGGTGGTTTGACAAATTTAAGGCACGTCATAATATTGTTTTCAAAGTTATAAGTGGACAGAGTGCTGCGGTAAATGCGGATGTTTTTAACGAGTGAAAAATATTGCCCTACCACGCATAATAAAAAATTATAACCCAAACAACATTTTTAATTGTGACGAGACTGGTTTGTTTTTCCAGTGTTTACCCAACAAGTCTTACACATTTAAAGGCGACGAATGTCATGGTGGTAAACATGGTTATGTCGAAGGTGGGGAGTGGGATGAGGAAGAAGAGCTCGAATTGAAAAAGAGAAGTCTGAGTATGACGAGTATCGGGTGATTTGGGATAAGTGGGTAGAAAAAACAGATTTTCAATCAACAAATATAACACCCAAATAATATTTAACTATTGACGAAAATATTTGTTCCACAAGCCACAACATATCTCGATGACCAAGCGATAGTGGAAGAACTGACATGTATCGAAGATGCATCCGACGAAGATGAAGTTGAAGAAATACGATTTGAAAAACCAACGCGCCAAGAAATTCGAAAATCATTAGAAGTGCTGCGCACAGCTGTTGAGATGGATGAAGCTACACCTTTCTATACACCACTACATTCATAAAATTAAGAAATTTATCGAAAGCCGATTAGCGTGCAATAAACAGACTAAAATAACTGATTTTTGTTAATTTTGTTTGTTGACAAACAGAATTTTATTTAAAATACATACATACATACATGTATGTGTATGTAGTACATATGTAAATGCATAAAAACTACATAAATATGTATGTTTCTAAAGAACTTAAATTTAATTATTCTTTTTTTATTGAGATCTGTGCTAGACATTTATTTTTTTATTATTTTCTTTTCATATTTTGAATAAAAGTGGAATTGGAGTAAATTTGGCATGTTCCATTTGTAATTTCTATATCTCGAATTTTCTTTAACTCGAACAAATTATTGTGGCAACTAGTGATTCGACTTATAGAAGTTTTACTGTATATGTGTTCCGTTTCTACACTGCAAACTTCTTTCATATAAAAAATATATTTTTTTATTAATAATTCAAATAAATTCATTTGTATAATATTAATTTTGATTTTTAGCTAAATTTTGGTAAAATTTAAAAAGTAAGAAGCGTCCTGCGATTCATCTGTTATTATATTATTTAGGCAAATTAAAGAACTATTTGATTATTTAACTACATAACCTAATATAAAACTGATGAATATTTTTTTCGTATTTTCTTATTATTCATAGACGGACAAGCAGCCACACTATTTCATCTAATTCATCATGTCTTGGAACCAACATCACGAGAAGTTCGACTTGAAAACAAAAAAAAAAGTCCACATCAGATTTAGCGTGCAGGATGCTCAGAAAAGTTTTATTTTAATTGAGGCCACTGCAGAAGAATTAGAAGAAAAACTTCAATTCCAGCTAAGCAGACAAAAATCCATTCAACCGTTACTTTTAAAAACTGGAACATTATGTAAC
Organism: Tipula vernalis; assembly: GCA_958295665.1. Lineage (NCBI taxonomy): Eukaryota > Metazoa > Arthropoda > Insecta > Diptera > Tipulidae > Tipula > Tipula vernalis. Next base: position 307,009,635 of record OY282558.1, read on the forward strand.
CCAGTACAAATAATAGTCTACTTCGACAGCATCCAATACAAAAATTTTTCAGTACTACGAGGAATCGATATATTATTTTCAATTTTTAATTTGTTCAGTTGTGGACGTCCACGTGTGGACGTTTATTTAACATTATTTTTACAAAATCAAAACCGGGGCCTAACTATGCAATTCGATGACTATTTTCGATGGCTATCGTTTGTATTAGAAGGTACAGGAAGGAAAAAGAAAGCAATAATTAATGTTTTCCTTTTTCTTCCTTTACCTTCTAATACAAAACGATAACGGAAATTTTTCCACTTATTACCACAGTCCATTTATTTTTGCAAAAGCTAATCTTGCTTTTTTATGTTGCTCAGTTAACTTAGGTTTCTGAGCTCTTTTCGTCCATTTTACGTTTGCGTTCGGAAGCTTATGGAAGATTTCCTTCCAGATCAGCTCTGCGCGTTATAATTTTCACCCAAAATGATGTACTTCCGTATATCATAAATGGCATATTGGTTTTCGTCGCGATATTATTCATAGAATATCCAGAATCGAAATATGCAGCGATTTTTCCCTTTTCTTCAGCTGACAAAGATTTTTCACGTGGCATGATTCTAAACAATGAAATTGTTAATTTATTTTATTTTATTTTTAATTTTTAAGATATATTAGATATTAGAATACAGTCCTTCCGTAAATCGAACTTCTTTATTTCGAATTTTTCCGTAAATCGAATTACTTTTTTGGCAAAAGCACTAAAAGTATTTTTTGTATGAAAATGCTTCTCCTTAAATCGAATTTCTATAATTCGAATTTTTCTTCAAATCGAATAGAAAGAGTTAAAAAACGAATAATTTCAATTTCCCTAATTCGAATTTTTTGTCTTTTTTTTTGCTTTTGTTTTGCTTTTATTTTCTATATGTATTATTGTTGTCTTTAATTTTTAACAGAAAACAAATTTCATATAACACGAGGTACATAATTTCCAATTGGAAAACTGAAATTTGTTTTGTTTATGTCTCATTCTCACGTATGGTACATACAGCTGCGGCAAAAATAATAGTAGTGAATGAACCAAGATTATTCAATACAAACTGCCTTGAAAACAAAGCATAGTTTTTAAAAAATTTTGTTTTCCAATTTTCCATTATTTATTACATAATAAGAAAACAATATCATAATTTTGTTTAAATCACATTTTAATAACAAAAAATACTCCAATTATATTTCATTACATTTTTGGGTGGGAAAAAAAAATAGTAGTGACACCAAATTGCGCGTTTTAAACTAACAAAAATTAATCTAATAATAACTTAATTAAAATTCAATTTTCATCATTTTGAAATATAGAAGTTTAGTATTTGGTAGAATGTCCTTTGTTCTTAATTACCGAATTACAACGATTTTTCATTGAATGAACAAGTTTTCGACATCTTTCTACAGGTATCGCATGCCACGCTTCTTTTACAGTACGCCATAGCTGCTCTTTATTTGTGGGTTTAGCGTTTGACACAGCCTTCTTAATATCAGTCCATAAGTTCTCGATTGGATTCAGGTCTGGAGATTGTGGAGGCCAGTCCAGAACCTGAATTTTGTTTGTGCTAAACCAATCTTTTGCTTTCCTACTGGTATGTTTCGGATCGTTGTCCTGCATAAACACAAATCTGATGGGCATTTCTTCTTCTGCATAAGGCAGCATAGTATTTTGTAATATGCTAACGTATATATCGGCATCCATATTTCCCTTGATCCAGACTAACGGGCCTACTCCGTAGTAAGAGAAGCAGCCCCATATCATTATACTACAACCTCCATGTTTCACAGTAGCAAATGTGTTTTTTTGATGGTATGCAGTATTAGGAGGACGCCTAACATAAAGTCGAGAACCTTGATTGCCATATAATACCACTTTACTTTCATCCGACCATAAAATGTTATACCATTTTTCAATGGGCCATTGTATATGTTCCTTAGCGAATTTTAACCGTTTCCCTATATGTCGTTTTGTCAATAATGGCACTTTTCGTGGGCTTCGAGCATTTAATTTATTGTCGACAAGGCGATTTCTCACTGTTCGAATACTTGCTGGCACATTTAACTCCTTTTTAATCTCCGTTGCGGGCGTAAATGGGTGGCTTCTCGAAAATCGCACAATTTGATTTACCCATTTTTCTTTTAATAACGGTTTTCGACCTCTCTTTTCAGCATTTGCCACATATTTTTTGGCATTAGAGATCATCGTTGGTGAGCATCAAACAATTTTTTGAATATCTACATACGTTTTACCTTGTTCCACCAATCTGATAATTTGATCTCTCTTCTCGGATGTACAGTGCTTACCACGACCCACTATTCAGATAAAACAGCAAAAATTCTTATAGTAAATAAATAAATATTAAATTTGTTAAATGGAGAACTCACTGATAAATAGAAAAAAATTATAAAATGCCACTTTTAATTAAACAGAATAAACTATTCAACAGCAACTAATATTCACTACTATTATTTCTGCCTCTTCTAAATTTTACATTTGTCATACGGAATGGTAAATTTATCGTACACGTAAAAATTAAACAAAAACCTATAGTTTCTAGAAAAGTAGATCGCTACAGCAAAGTTTTTATGAAATAAAGACAAGGACAGATATAGTCAAGTATGAAAAATTCGAATATGTTGCAATTATGATGTAGCACTACTATTATTTTTGCCGCAACTGTATATCGTACGATAATTTAATTCATACATAACCATGTGCATCAAATATGTAGCGCTCATTATGTATCTCATTCACACGTATGATAAAGATGCCAGTAATTTTGGATACTGTTTATCCTCTCTGTATATACTACTGTATGTATTTGGGTAAGTAAAAACGGTTTTCATTGAGTCATTACACTATGACAGTTTCATATTACTAATGTATAAATTAAGATTGCCGGTTAATTACATTTTAATTTTATAATAATTTTCTAAAATAAAAGAAACTCCGTAAAATGGAGAAAAAAAAATATAAAAGTTTAACAATAACACAAAAAATTGAGTTACTTCAAAAAGTAGATAAAGGGATGCTTAAAAAAGACGTTGCTCTTAAATTCGATATACCAAAGAGTACCGTATCAACCATTTTGAAAAATCGTCAAAAACTTATTGGAATTAGTGCGTGTAATTTAAATAAAACAAAAAAGCGAATTAATCAGTGCAAATATGATCAAATTGACAGAGCGATCCTTACGTGGTTGCAACCAGTGATGGTACACGTAGGGAATTTTCCCTACATGTAGGGAAATTGTCTTTCAAATTTTGTATGTAGGGAAAAAAAGACCGATTTTTAATAATTCTGTAAACTGTATGAAAACGTAGGGATTTTTCCAAAAAAATGTAGAGATTTTTCCGAAATCTACCAATTTTTGTTTTTAACTCTCCACTAACTATGTGTTTTGGGTTTTTGGTCTCCACTAACAATTGCTGGAAGGGCGATTATATCTATCTAAGATCACGTCATTTGTTTTTTCTCGTTCTTTTTCATTTTTCCATGTCGTCTCTTGTTCTTGTGTTTATAAGCAAATGGTAGTCTTCTTTTGTGTTTGTGTAGTGTCTTGCAATTTGCAATTGCAATAAAGATCGTTTAATTTCAAATTTTAGTATGTAAATTAATATTAATTCTACATAAAACATAAAAAAAAACTGAGTGTTTTACGATTTTATTTAAAGTGTTCCAGTTTCCTATACAAACAAAATTTGAGAAGACTTAAGTAAGGTACTAAATTATAGTTATTTAAAATAAGTTAATTTTTATTACAAGTACAGAATGAATTTCTTGCAAGCAATTTGCATGTACTTATATTAAAAAAAATGTCGGACTCGGTTCTTTTAATTTCAATGTGTTAATGTTAAAACAGTTTTTTTGTCATGTTCTTATTAACCCGTCGATAATGACGTTAATAATTTTTTTTAAGTCATTAGAAAATAATTGAGTCAAGTGATTGATATTTAGTGATGAATTACACTTCTTCGATTTGTAATAATTATCGTTTAATTTCAAATTTTAGTATTCAAATTAATATTAATTCTGCATAAAACATAACAAACAAACTTAGTGTTTTATGACTTTATTTGAAATGTTCCAGTTTCTCATAGATACATAATTTGAGAAGAATTAATTAAGGTAGTAAATTACAGTTACCAATCGAATATAACCAAGTTATTAAAAATAATTTTATTTTTATGACAATTACAGAATGAATTCCACTAATTCTGATTCTGATGGTACAGATATTTCACCAAAAAATTCTAAAAAGATATGGAAGCACAAATTTAAAAATGTGTGGTTAAAAAATGTCAAGTTTAAGGGCTGGTTGGATAAAATTGAAGGGAACGTTTTCAAATGCAAATGCTTGGCCTGCAATAAGATTTTGAAATGTGGAAAGTCCGATCTGGAGGAACATAGCGAAACAAAATTACACAAACAGAACGTAAAATCAGTTAAAATCAGTACTCCCGTCACTAATTTCTTTGCCAACAAAAAAAAAGTCAAGATGAGGAACGCGAAGTTATGAATTTTGAACTAAAATTGAGCCTGTTTTTCGCGGAACACAATGTTGCCCTCCAGATCGTCGACCATCTGCTTCCTCTTTTAAAATAAATTGTACCTGATTCTAAAATTATAAAAAATGCCAAGCTAGGAAGAAAGAATTGCACCAGTGTTATTAAAAATGTGTTAGCTAAGTAGGAAAGGGATAAACTTGTGGAAACTCTTAAAACAACAAACTTCTCAATTATGATCGACGAAAGTACCGATATCGGAACAAACAAATGAATGTGTGTTCTAGTGCGTTTCTTAGATAAGAATGGTAAAGCTGTTGTAAAATTGTTAGATTTGCTTCCGATTGGTTCTGATTGTACTTCTGCGGCATTATACAAATGTTTTCGAGATTTAATTTTAAATTTGGAAATTCCGTTTAAAAACATTATAGGTAACATTATAATCGTATAATTTTATTTTCCTCAAATTTATTTATATTTATGGTTTTTAAGGAATATGCAGTGATGGTGCCAGCGTGATGGTAGGATCTCGAAATTCATTTGCTTCTAGATTGAAAGAATACAACTCGGCTGTTACAATTGTCAAATGTATTTGTCATTCGTCTGCCATAATTGCAAGCAAAGCATGTTTATCATTACCTAGAGCTCCAGGAAGAGCTTCTTCGACAAATTGGTAATTACGTATCGGGAAGTTCCAAGAGATGCAGTCAGCTGGCAGATTTTCAAGTAAATATGCAGCAAGAAAAAAAGAAGATACTTCGAACGTCAGGAACGCGATGGTTGTCACATTAAAAATGCATCGAAAGAATTTTAGACAATTGGCTAGTACTTCAAAATTATTTTAAAGAAGCTACTCGTACCTTAGTGGATAAACTGAAATCATCCGAGGTTATATTAAAAGAACTCTCCAACGAATGCAACAAAGCATACCTATATTTTTTGAAGTACGTGTCAAATTATTTTAATAGTTTAAATGCTTTATTCCAGTCCAAAAAACCGCTTATACATCAGTTACATTCTGAATCAATGAAAATTTTTTTAAAACTCGGTCAAAATTTTATCAAAAAGCAAGAGCTAAAATTTAATTGCAATGTTAGATCGCCGCATATTTTTTTACACACTGACCAAATATTTCTAGGCCCTGAATGTAGTGAGCTTCTTCTTACAATTCCTGAAGCAGAATCTCACAGAATCAAATTAGATTGACTAGAATTTTATATCGTTGCTTTGGAAGAAATTCAAAATCGGTTACCCATATCACCTGATTCTATTTTTGGCGAGATAGCCTTCTTAAATCCTGAAGTTGTATTGGGGTTAAATTTGAAAGGAAGAAAATTTTAAAATTTTAAATGTGGAAGATTTTTGGCATAAACTGGGCACTTTGAAAAATTTTAACGATGAAATAGTTTCCAATTTTGTGTAAACTTGCAAAATTTGCATTAGCATTACCACATGCGAATTTAAATGCCATTTGTATTGTACGATCATCATTACAAAATTCTGACAAAAATTGTGTAAGTTTTAAATTTAACGAAAATCATTTTAAACAAATGAGGGCTGTTGATTTATACGATCATCATCATAAAGAAATTATCTGAAAATTTCAATTATATTTTTAATTAAATATTTCTGTATATTACTGTATATATCATACATACGTACAAATGAATTAAATGTACATATATTTTTTTATATAAAACAAAAATAAAGTACATAACTTGTGTAGCTGAAGCACATTTGTACTTTTCATTAATTTGAAATTATGGCCATTATTTGGTTATTATTAATTAGTTTATTTGATTATTGTTCCTATAAATGTATGTTACTTAATTAAAAAAATATGTAAATTTTGTTAAGTATTTTTGCCAAATTGTAACTGAAATGTGATTTTATTATTTGCTTATTTAAAATAAATTAATCTTTTTATTTACAAAAAATATTTTACGTTTTCTTTGTTATTCACCCTAATTAATTAAATTAGAAAGATATTCATCGTTTATAAACTGTTCTGTTAAATTATTTTCAAAACTAAGTTACATTTACATAAAATTCGCCGTTTAAACTGTTTCCATTTTCAATCTGCAAATTAAAATTTTAGTATAATAAAATTATACACTAAATCAATATAACGTAATAAAAAATAAACGTTTTATTTTCTAATTCAATAAAGATTTCAGTAATTCAGCGTGTCTAAACAAGGCGAGCTTCAACTGGTTGAAACCTAATTTCACACCCCCTTCCATAACCTATTAAAGTTTATTTAAAGGGTGGATATGAAACGATGCTTCAACCAGTTGAAATCCTACTCGTGTAAACAGGCCGATTTAATAGAATTTGTCATGCCGTGATTTATTTTTGAATTCTTCTGTTTAGTGGGATTCATTTGTACGTAGGGAAAACCGTAGGGAATTTTTGAGTGGGACGTAGGGAAAAGTAGGGAAATTCTTCGTCGTCTGTAGGGATTACAATTTTTGAGGTGTACCATCACTGGTTGCAACAAGTTCGCAATAAAAATTTACCTGTGGGTGGTTCATTGATCAAACAAAAAGCTCTTGAGTTCGCCAAATCATTAAACTTTTCTGATTTTAGTGCAAGTAGTGGGTGGTTAGACAAATTTAAAACACGCCATAACGTAGTTTTTAGAACGGTTAGTGGAGAAAGTGCTTCAGTCAGCGCTATCACATGCACAAATTGGAAAGACAACATCTTACCTGATCTAATAAAAAAGTACAGTCCACAAAACATATTCAATTGTGATGAGACGGGATTGTTTTACCAATGCCTGCCTAACAAGACGTTCACCTTTAAGGGTGATAAATGCTTTGGTGGTAAACAAAGCAAAAATAGATTAACAGTTTTTGTTGGATCAAACATGTCTGGATCGGAAAAATTAAAATTACTCATTATTGGAAAAAGCAAAAATCCACGAGCATTTCGTGGAATCAAGTCTCTTGGAATTGATTATTATGCAAACCAGAAAGCATGGATGACCAGTGCAATATGGGAAGATTGGTTGACCAAACTTGATAAAATGTTTGGTCGCCAAAATAGAAAAATTATTTTGTTTGTAGATAACTGCCCCTCTCACCCTAAGGAAGTAGCATCGAAACTACGATTTGTACGCGTTGAATATTTTCCACCTAATGCAACGTCCGAACTTCAACCTATGGATATGGGAATAATAAACAGCTTAAAAACTCACTACCGAAGACGAATTTTAAATACAGTTTTAAATAGAATGGAGGACGTTAAACCAACGGCTATCAATTTACTAGACGCAGTAAGGACAATTTCCACCGCCTGGGTTGCCGACGTGACCAAGTCAACAATAAAAAATTGTTTTTCCAAAGCTGGATTTATGGAAGATCTTGAATGGGCTGAAGAGGATTTGGTACCATTAGCCGATTTAAAAACCCAAATTGCACGTGAAAAACTAGATCTTGATGGTTACCTATGTCTATAACATATGGAAAATTGAAAATAGCTTATCTATTGACATATCGGCTGAAGAATATATTCATTTTGATGATGATATATGTACGACTGAGTACATCGACGACCAAACTATTTTGGAGCTTTCGGCACCATCTTTAACTGGTGAGGATTCTAGCGATGATGAAGTACAAGAAATACTTCCAGTAAAACCAACTGCTCAACAAATAAGAAGTTCTATTGATACGATTCGCACAGCGGTTGAAATAAACGATGAGGTCTCAGATGATATACAATATTGCATTCACAAGATTGATCAATTTTTCAATAGACCATCAATGAGTGGTAAACAAACTACAATTAAGGATTTTTTTACGAACATGGTAGTAAATTAGCCTCAAATTAAAAATTTTTTTATGGATTTTCATACATACATATGGATGGATTTTCATTCATACTTGAAATTTCTTATTATTTTTAGTTTATTTATTTTTTGTACTGAAACCTATTAAGAACTGATGTCGAATGAATTGGTTTATACTATAAACGTAATAAATTATTTTAATGGGATTAATTATTCTGAATTTCAACAAATTAGTTTTATTTTCTAGAATTCGAATTTTCCTCAAATCGAACAAAAATTATTGGCCAGTAGTGATTCGATTTAGGGAAGTTTTACTGTATTTTATTTTTAATTTTTAAGATATTATCACTTTACCTAAAAAAAATCACATTATCTTATAAATATGTCCACCAAAATTGGAGTATAAACAAGTATGGCACCAGGATTTTTACAGTTAAACAGTGAACTACGACGTTATGGCTTAATTTTTATAAAGTATGTGAAACAAAATTAAACTTTTATAAAAAATTTCTAGTCTTGCTTACTGTATTCGAAGATGTTGTGAAATAATTATAGCTATTTTATAAATATGTCCAGCACTGTAGTTACAAAGTAAAGTTTATGAACACACTCCTGATCGTAATAGGTTATATTAATCTGTTTCTATCTCGATTTCTATTATTCTGTATAAAATCGCATTAAGTAGTCACTGAAAATTGTTAGGTGAGAATTTTTGACATTAGGCTCACCTGCACCTCACCGCTAGAATGATAATACCAAGGTGAGAACCTAACAGTGCATTACTTTTATAGAAGCCGTAAATAAATTGGTAATATTTTTGCCCATATTTGTAATTGATTAAACCTTTCTAATCAAAATTTTTAAATACATAAATTAAACTGAAACTTTCTTTACCTGGCTGCAATAGAAGCCATACTAAATATTTGAACCTTTTGCCATCTTTTACTATGTTTAGGTAATTGAGAGTGTTAAGTCTTCATAAGCAATCAGTTTATCAAACGTAACTAAAATTTTGCAATTGTTATCAGCAAGTATGTACAATAAATAATCTCAATGGTCATGAAGATGAATTGTTGAGCTTATTGATACGTACCTTTTGTGATTATTTGCTTTAATTTATTTTTGAACATATATACATACTACATATTAATCAAATAAATTAATTAATTTGTATTTACAAAAGAACCTAAATCCACAGATTTTATTTACTAAGTCATTCTACTTAAAAGGTTTAGCTTTTTTTAGCTGTAATATAGGCGTGGCAGGCGTCAAAATCTTCTAAATAAATTATAATTTTGATTATTTCTATGTTAGGTAATCTAACTTACGGTAGATGTAAATTAAATTTTCCGGCGAAATCTTCAGTTTGTACATTTCCGATTGAAAAATTATCTACTTTACAATAAGAAAATCCAAATTTAATAAGACCAATATAAGCCCTAGTGGTAACCATGAAGGCATTTATGCTATTTGGCGTTAAAATTTCACTATTATTAGGACTAATGCTCCAAACATCGAGCCAATTTGAAAAGTTTTCTAAAAATTTAAAATTGTCGTCTGAAAATGATTTTATACGCAGATCTTTAGTGTTAACAATATTCCACATTTTCCCTATAATGGTACAAAAATCGGCAGTTTCTTTCATTTCATCATATTGGTTTAATGCAGCAATTGTAGAATGATGAAATAAGTTATCGATTAAGGTGGCGTTATGTCGATCTAAACCAAATGGATTTATGGTTTTTTCATTCAATTTGTGGGACTTTGCCTCATGATTTGGCTTATTGTATAATGAATAAAAATCAGAAAATGAGGCCTTTTTAATTGAATAATCTTCAAAATCGGGAAAAGAGATTATTTTATTAGTGGCTGCTGAATCAATCCAATTATTTCTTAAATTTTTAAATAAATGAATGAAATCGTATTGACAAAAAAATGGCAAATCTGGAAAATCGCGATTAACGTAATTGTTTCTCGGGTTAAATCTTTTAAACATATTTTCATTTATTTTATTTTTTTCGGCAATAACTGTCATTACTCTAAAACCAAGTGACTGTAAGAATTGAATCACCAATTTAGTCAAATTGTATAATGCTTCACCAGTAGGACGTAACATTGGGTAGGCACGAAAGATTTTTTTAAAATTCCCATAAATTGATTTAATCATAAATACCATTACCGTGCCAATCGGTACTCCATCATGACTTTTATGATGCGAACTTTTTCCTAAATAAATTTCCTCTAACAAAAGCGCAACAAATTTGTCTTTATTATTAGCTATATCTAAAAAAGGAGATGAATTAATTTGAAAATTATCAGGTGAAGGGGGTTGAGCTGAAATATTTATCAAGTAGCTTCGAGGGGGCAATATCAAAAATTTCTTTAGCATATCGTAAATTACAGGAGACTGGTAGTACAATAAGAAGGCGAACAAAATGGTCTCATTCTCGTAACTTGATTTAATTTTATTTAAAAGCATAACCTGATTATTTATAATAACAAATTTACCGGAATGGGGAGAAATTTCGTCGAAATCTAGATCATTTCCTGAATAATTTAAAGTACAATTTAACAAAGGTTCATGATTTTCAGCTATTTTGCTAGATTCATTGCGAAACTTTGACAGTAAATATGAAATTTCAGACCATTTTGATATATTTATATTTTCAAATATTTCAGAATTATAAACAATAACCTTCGCGAAAAGATTATTGGTGACACAAATCCGAGTCGAAATATTGCATCCCACATCGTCAGAACTTTCTAATTGATAAAAAACAACCTTTTCGGTATTTTGAAATATTAGGTACTTTGAAAAGTTTAATTTTTCTCGAAAAAGATTAAGAAAAATTTGAAAATTCTCGATATAATCAGATGAGACAACTGGTTCAATTTTTTCGATTGGTTCAATTTTTACAATTTGTTCAATTAGTTCAGTTTGATCCATTGGTTCACTTTTTACAATTTGATAGAATTGTTCAATTGGACCAACCTGATCAAATTGTTCAATTTGTTCCAATGGTTCAATTATTTCAATTGGTTCAATTTGTTCCAATGGCTCAATTATTTCATTTGATGCAACTTCTTCTATTTTTTCAATTGGTTCAAACGCATCAATTTGATACATTGGCTCGGATTTTACAATTGGATGAAATTGTTCCGTTGGATCAATTTGTTCAATTTTTACGTGCTCAAATTGTTCCAATTGTTCAATTATTTCAATTGGTTTAATTCGTTCCATTGGCTCGGATTTTACAATTGGATGAAATTGTTCCGTTAGATCAATTTGTTCAATTTTTACTTGCTCCCTTATTGTTTCAATTTTTTTCTGTTTTTTTCCGTATGTTTTCACTATTTTAGGAATTTTGTCAATTTGTTCAGTTTGTTCATAATAAGTTTGTTTAATTGCTCTTTTCCGTTTAAAGGTATTCTTTGATGGAATGGCATCAAATATGAACTTTGATGGAATGGCGTCGTCATTTAGTCGGTAACGCTTAAAAAATTCATTTCTACGTCGAGCAAAATCTCCTTCAACAAAGTGTTTCATACATACTACTGAATACTTCAACGGTCGCCAATTATTTCTACGAATAGCCTTCGCCCATGCTAATTTTCGTTTCTCATCAGATGGAAATCGAAAAATGGGGACAGTTTCGTTTTGTGACTTAAGGTTCGATTTGCAGCCTAAAACACTACAACTAGTTGGTGGCATTTTAAACTGATATATTTAAGAGTGCTCTAAGTTATCTACTTAACAAAGATAAAACAAATCATTCGTTAATTATTAAAAGTGACGACATTTCGAAGCGATTCACTTACCTATTTGAAGCCCGAATTAATACTTAATTTGATCTGTCACTAGTCTAGTTGACTTCCAATGCACCATAAAGATAAAAATATCTTCTTCTCGCTAAACAAAAAAATAAATATTTATAAAACAATTGTTTAATTATGTATTTAATTATTTATTTAAACCAATAATTAAAAAATGTAACTAATAAACGGACCAAGCTATCACCCTTAAATTAGTAGTTTGTCAACAAAATGTAGTAAGTTCATAAAATGTAAATCCTACGTCCGTCTGCGTGGTTTGCCGTTTGTGCATGGGGCATCTCCCTAACCAGCTCGAATATTGGCACGGTGCGTTCACTTCGATTCAACAATACCACATAAATCACACAAAATTGATAATTCTAATTAAATTATAAAAAAATCTTGAAAAGATAAACGTGATGAAAACTTGCAATCAGTAAAAGAGTACAATAAAATTTATCGATATGAATACTGAAGAGAGTATCTAGCGAAAATAGGTTATATTTTTGCAATTTATTCAAGGCAAGTCGTCACGTGAGTATCTAAGTGAAAGTGTCCTATAGAACACTTTCCGAAATGAGTTTTGTATATACTATGATGTTTTAGACTACTCCACACTCATGCCCACTCTTCACTAACAGTTTTCGATATAACTAATTTCGAGTTCGTCAGACAGACCAGAAAAACATAGTTTTTAAATATTTCTTTTATCTTTAATTATCCCACAGAATTCATTTCTTTGAAATAGGAAATCTTTTCTAGCTACATATAACAAGAAAAAACCAATTTTATTCATTAGTGCTACACATCCAATATTAGCGGATATTAAAAACAATACATAGATAATTAATATAATTAGATGTTCAACATTCTAAAAAATTAGGTAAGTACTATGAGTTACTAACCTCACAAAGTGTTAAATGAGAGCCCTAAATAATAAGAAAAGGCGGAGTAGGAATGAAATTATTTTTTCTTGAAAATAAAACCGATTTTTTTTTAATCTAACTTATTATTGCCACATTAATGGTATTCATAATGAATAGTGATTTTGAAGAACATTTGATTGAAAATGATATTACACCAACATTGGAGGAGTATTCAAATATTTCGGGTATAACTGTCGAACTTAGTGAAGTAACGGATTTACTTTTTGATAATGTTTTTTTTGATTTAGTTGTTTCTCAAACCAATTTATACCACTGTTAAGTGAAACAATTTCATAAAAGACTCTGCTAAAACTTTACAATTGATTGACCGATTCGAACTACCACACGTCTGCTCAACGGAGAAGTCTATCTCAGTTTAATACAAAATGCTATGGCTGGATTACATGATCACGTTTCCCTACCAACACTTCGAAATATGTGGCTGCAGCACGATGAAATTTCTTCTCGCTTTGCACGAGTAGTGAGACAGACGGCAACCAAAACTATCAAGTCGCCGGATTGAAAGGTGTGGTATAGAATATTTATGTGCTGATACAGAAATATTGGTGATTGGGTGAGTGTATAACCAAATCTGGAACAAAAGATTTTCGGTACTTACATAATGAAGTTATGCAAATGTAAACACGACGGGGTGATTAATAGAATTATAATTATACTATATACTGGAATTGGTATAATCGGTCCAAAAAATTGATATGTTCAGAACATATCATCAGTCCAAAGTTTGATGATAAAAATCGATTAGACATAAATGTTACACGTTGGAATAATTAATTAAATATTTAAAATTTTCAGAGGGGTTGAAAATCAAAATGGCAAACAGTATATCATCACTGGATCCGTTTAACTGCGATGGAGATGAAATTTCTTTAGGATTAAGATGGGAAAAATGGAAAAGGGCATTTCTAATTTTTTTAAAGGCATCCAATATTACAGACCACTCCAAAAAACCTCCTAATTTATTATATGCAGGAGGTTTGCATTTACAAGAAATTTATAATAATATACCGGATGCTCATATTGATCAAGATTTACAAGGAAACAAAGAAATTAATATTTTCGAAACTGCTTTGGAAAAATTAGATAAATATTTTGCATCAAAACAAAGTAGGATTTTAGAACGACTTATTTTCAGATTAATGAAACAAGAAGAATCCGAAAAATTGGAAAAATGTTTAGTAAGATTGAGACATCAAGCCGGAAAATGTGGATTTAAAGATGTCGAGGAAAATTTAGTCGATCAAATTACAGAAAAATGTCTTTCAAAACATTTGAGGAAAATTATTTTGACAAATGGGGATTCAGTTTCTCTTGAAAAAATAATTTTGGAAGCAAATTCGTTGGAATCGGTCAACAGGCAAATACAGGTTTTTAACGAAACTGAAAATATTTCAATTGACGTAAATAAAGTTCAGACGAAAAATACAAATCAAAAAACAGAAAATACATCTTGTTCTCGATGTGGAGACAAATCACATTTATCCACAGATATAATTTGCCCGGCTAAAGAATCAGTATGCCATAAGTGTGGATATAAGGGGCATTTCAGGAAATTTTGCAGAACAAGGACTAAGAAACCACTAGTTTTTCAAGGTATCCAAACAAAAGAATAAAATCGGAAAGAGTCAGAGAGTGATAAGATAGAGATTCGAGAGTAATAAGGAAAGGGAATATATTTTTCATATTGATGGTAATTGTACTATACCATGCAATTTAGGAGGGGTTTCAATAGAAATGTTGATTGACTCCGGGAGTTTGTGTAATATAGTTGGAGCAGAAACTTGGGAAAGGTTAAAAAAAATAATGTGAAAGTAAAAAACCAAATTAGCAATCCAAATAAAATTTTCATGTCCTATGCAAGTAATAGGCCATTGAATGTTTTAGGAGCATTTGACGCAGAGATTATCGTCGGGAGCAGAAAAGAGCTTGCTACATTTTACGTTGTAAAATATGAAACATAAGTTCAATTGAAATTTCTTTCCCAAAATTTAAGGGTGTAATGGTGGATATTCCTATAGATCCATCAGTTAAACCAGTAATTCAACCGTATCGCAGAATATCCATTCCATTGGAAGAAAAAGTGGATAGGAAAATTCAAGAGTTACTTGATTTAGGGATTATAGAGCCAGTTAATGAATCATCTAAATGGGTTTCTGCTATGGTTCCGATCTTAAAGGATAACGGTGAAGTGAGAATATGCATATATATGAGACAAGCTAACACAGCTATATCACGTGAAAACCATCCGCTGCCGACCATGGATACATTATTACCACAATTAAGGAAATCGAATTATTTCTCTAGGCTAGATATTAAGAATGCATTTCATCAAATCGAAATATCAACAAATTCCCGTTATATTACAACATTTATTACGAAAAGGGGATTGTTAAGATACACACGTCTTATGTTTGGCATTACATGTGCACCGGAAATTTTCCAGAAAACTTTGGAAAAAATGTTAATCTCCTGTGAAGGAGTTATAAATTTGAATGATGATATCATCATTTTTGGTGATACTGAGAAGGAACACGATAAAAGATATTATAAAGTCGTTTCGGTTTTAAAAGATAATCAGGTTTTGCTGAACAATTCAAAACGCGTTTATAAAGTTAAAACGATTCAATTTCTGGGACATAGGTTATCAAGCGAGGAAATTAAACCTTTACAAAGCCATATTGATTCGATAAAATCATTCCGTTCTCCAAATACGATTGAAGGAGTGCAAAGTTTTTTGGGATTGATTAATTTTGTAGAAAAGTGGATATCAAATTTAGCTACAATAACGGAACTTAAGTAAACATCAAAATATTGAGAAATATTGGGGAGCACAACAAACAAGGGCTTTCAATGATTTAAAAGATTTGTTGTCCACCAATAAAGTTTTAGGTTTTTATGATCCTCGTGATCGGACGCAGAACATAGCCGATGCAAGCCCAGCTGGGTTAGGATCAGTGCTCATTCAATTTGATATAAAAAACCCTCGAATAACAGCGTATGGAAATAAAAGTTTGACGGAATGCGAAAAGCGATACTGCCACCAAACTGAAAAAGAAGCACAGGCATTAGTTTGGGCATTAGAACATTTTCATGTATACTTATATGGGAAGGATGAGTTAGAATTGGTTACGGATCACAAACTGTTAGAAGTAATTTTCGAAATAAAAGTAAGAAATCAAAACCTTGTACGAGAATCGAAAGATGGGTATTACGCCTACAATCTTACCGTTACAAGGTAATTTACAAACCAGGGAAGTCAAACATTGCAGATCCTTTATCTCAGCTTTGTGTAAATAATGAAAAAAAGAGGCTTTTAATTCTGAAGAAACTATACTTCAAATTGTAGAATATTCAAGACCCATAGCAGTATCTCTTCGAGACATACAAAGGTGGTCAAATTTAGATGAGGAGATTTTAAAAGTAAAAGAAGGGCTTTACAACAATAATTGGGCTGATGAAGTTAAAAATTATAAATTATTTCAGCCAGAATTTTGTTTTTATGGCGATATTTTACTAAGAGGAAATAAAATTATCATTCCTTTGAAAATGCGCGAGCGAGTTCTGCAAGCAGCCCATGAAGGACATCCTGCTATTGTAGCTATGAAAGGAAGACTTCGATCGAAGGTATGGTGGCCGAAAATCGATCATGATGCAGAAGAAGTAGTCAGACTATGTAGAGGCTGTACATTAGTTTCAGCACCGAACCCACCATATCCGATGAAAAGAAGAGACCTGCCAGCAGAATCTTGGGTAGATGTGGCAATAGATTTTATGGGACTCTTGCCCAGCGGCGAGTACATTTTTGTTATAGTAAATTATTTCAGCAGGTATAAGGAGATTAAAATAGTCAAAAATATTTGTGCTACAAGCACAATAAACATGTTGAGAGAAATAGGATAGGAGAGCGCATTAAAAAATTGTATTCTCTACAATTGGTAATAAGAAGGAAAACACAAAACGAGCAAAAAAATTCAAATATGCTTATATTGCGATCTGATGGGAAGTTATATTAAATTTTTATACAGCATAAATAAAATACAAAGGACAGGCTGTATCACAAGAAAATATAGAAAGTTGGATTATTTGCGCGTTTGGTCGTTTGCAATTTTCTTTTCAACTAGGTGAAGACGTAGGCCAGTCGTAACAAAGGCAAAATAAAGATATCTTAAAAAGATTAAAAATTAGTAAGTCTTTAAACCGTGATTGGAAGAAAGATATGTTCGATTACCTTATGATATTCAAATAGTACACCGCGTACCACAACGGGAAAAACACCATCTGAGTTATTATTCAGGCGTACATTTCGTGATAAGGTTGATTATTTTACAAATCATAATAATTTATGGTTTGATGAAGAAGTTTTAGATAAAGATAAAATGGAAAAACAAAAAGGAAAGGAGTACGCGGATAGAAGACGGAAGGCCATCGACACGGAGTTAGTGTCTGGAGATAAAGTTTTTATCAAAAATATGGCAAAGGGTAAAGATTAACCTCAACATTCAATCCAACACCACATACCATAATTAGTAAAAAAGAGGGTGATATTTTAGTGGAAAATGATGAAACCAATAAGACCTACAGAAAGAATATAGTGAATCTAAAAAGGATAGGAGGAGTTTGGAAAACTGTTAGACTTGACGATACAAATGGGGAGGAAAATACGATGCAATAACGATGGTAGAGAAATTAACAATGAGGATGTAGCTAAGTAAATTATGTCTTATAATTTACACAATGTTTTTGTAAATTAATAAATTAAATGGTTATAGGAAATATTTGTATTAATTTTAAGGGAAAATAGTAATGATAGATTTATAAAGTAAAATAATATACCATATATTAAGGTTTTGTTATAATTAAACTTAATTTAATAATTTGTATTGTAAAGTTTTAAGTTGAAAAAAAAGAAGAGATGAAATATACTGATAATACTATGATTTAGAATGTACTAATAACTGACAATGTATGACTTGATTTAATAATGAGAGTGTACAGTATAAGTCGTGGAGAGTAGATAACGAGTAGTAGACGATAGTTAGTATTGCTGTACGGTTGTCTGTGGCCATTAAATAAAGTAAAATTATTATAATTAAATAAATCTTTCAATTGTTAAAGTAGCTTCGTTTTTTTATTCGCTCCGGATAGCTGCTATCGAGAGCCGTCATAAAAAATGTGGATCTCGATAGCGCTCCGTATAAATAAGTTTACGCTAAACAATTGAATTAAAAATGATAGTTTGATGTTAAATAAATTTAGTTTACAAATAAAGCCTAGCCCTCACACAGCACGCGAATATATATTTTTATCCCATTTTGTTTATACTGTCAGTAAATATTTCATAATGGAAATCAGGCTTAAATAGCATGTCAAATTAAAATTTAGGCGTAGAAAAATGACGGCTTTCGATAGCAGCTATCGGGAGCGAATAAAAAAACACAGCTGGTGTGTAATTTGTTTCAATTTGAACAAACATTTGATTAGTTTTAAATGACTTTGGCGGTGACAAAAATTTGGAGGATACAGCGCCACCGTTTAACCGAATACGCTTAGGTGTGTCACGGTAAAATCGGCTCGGTAAAGTGTTTGGCGCATACTCCCGAGTATTAGGAAGGTTCCCAATTTTCCCAAAGGATAGCTTTCACCCATTTTGCTTCGACATCCTCATATTTGGGAAATTTAAGTGTGAGGACATAAGCTTGGTATGTGTTATTCTTAAATCTACAGCCTGCAACACAGCAATGACGGGGTATTTTAACAATAAAATGTATAAATCGTTATATAAAATGAAGAGCAATAACTTGGTTGGGATTATGGAGCAACCACTTACCTGATTAAAACACGAAAAACTCTGAGCTATAGCTATAATAACAAATTTGCAACCCTGGTTATAATATAACTCAAGAAACTTTTCTCTATTCGTTGATTTGTTTTATTCATCTATTAAGGCAAAATTACAATGGTAGCAAACTTTAAAAACAATATTTATTTAGCACTAACTATTCCTTTTATAATATCTCACAGTAAAATGTAACTTACACAAAAAACACACTTCTTTTGCTGGAAAATCGAAACTCTTCTGTCACAATATTTCATTTTGCCTTCTAAACGGCGGAATTTCCGCTCTTTCTCTTTTTTCGTCCTATTCTTATTCTATATACATACAATATACATATAGCCACGCACACTTTTATATCTACGCACACGGTGCCACATCCCCAACACTTCTAAAATAGAAAGCAAAATCGATTTTCTTATATTAATTATATTTTACATGCCTTCATTCGAAACCAACAAAAATGCATTTACGAGCTATTTTTATTTTTCATATATCGTTGTCCCAAACCGGCCTTCTCATTTCAAGATAGGTATAATTGGTGGATGCAAATAATATAAATTGAAAACAAAAAAGAAGAGACAAAAATTATTAATATTTATTTCGTACACTTTACAAAGAGCAGACACATCTTCAAAACTTATCTGGCGTTGCTTTTGCTGTTTATATACGAATACATATTATTAAAACCAACACTAACATATAACAAATTAACAATAAAATTATAACAAGCCATTTTAAATACACAACATCGCCTTCTTGTTTTCTTTTTTAAGTGTGGCGTGCTCTGTTGTGAGTTGTGACGCGCACGTGTAAACAAATGGTACATATAAATTTCAATGGAAAACAGACAATTTTGTTAGTATGTATACAAAAGGAAGCGAATCAAAAACCTTTGAAATTATTACAAGCCTCTTATAATTTTTAGACGAATACCAAATTGTCACAAAAGACAAAATTTATTTACATATTTATTATCTAATGACGGTGTTTACACTAGGCATTTTATTCCTGGGTGGTCATTTTGTGGTGCTACATCACACCTTTATATCACTAGTGGAGACTTTTTTTGTGTGATATAAAAAAATGGAGAAAGTCTACAAACACAACCCTACAAAATGAATTTTAAGGGGAAAATGATGAATCAAAGTGATAAGTTGACGTTTCCACATAACCTCAAATGACATTATATGAAAATTTTATACGAAGTGCTATTTGTGTGGTGATAAAGTAATACTTTAATGCAAAGGTTTTTATTATTTACATAAAATATTAAAAATATAATAATCAGTCCTTTGTCAATCATCAATTTTATTTTGCACTTGGTTTCATGATAATTTTCATTCATTTTTTTCAAACCCCAATTTAGTTGTTTTCCATCAAACTATTTGGAGTTTGATCAAAAACAACTAAATTAAAGTTTAAAAAAATGAATGAAAATTATCATGAAACCAAGTGCAAAATAAAATTATCGATTGAAAAAAGACCAATTAATATATTTTTAACATAACATAACTAGAAAAGCCTTTGGTTTGTTAGAATTTGATGTTTAAACATTGACCAATATTTGCATTTTGTGGGGTTATGTCAGATGGTTTATGTTGATTTTTGTTTAAGAATATTTTTTTGTCCTTTGCTATTGTGAGCTTCAGAAGAAATTTGTTATTCTAGGCAACTAGAATGTAATTTTTAACCAAGATATACAGAAAATAAAGGTACAATATTGCGCATGCTGTTGCTATACTTTTTTCGCAATTTGACGTCACGTGTTGTCAAAAATGCTGATATTTATATGGAGTTTCGTGATATTTTTATTAATTTTTTAAATAAATGGAAAATAAATGATTTTTTTTTTATTCTTGCCATTAATTGTTTTTCGACTTTATATTAAAATTAAACATTTCAATTTTTATTTTAGTTATATACTGTAATACTTTTGGAATTAAATCGCGAAAATAGGCATGTTTTAATATTCGTGTCTATAGCAGACTG
Organism: Tipula vernalis; assembly: GCA_958295665.1. Lineage (NCBI taxonomy): Eukaryota > Metazoa > Arthropoda > Insecta > Diptera > Tipulidae > Tipula > Tipula vernalis. Next base: position 307,030,543 of record OY282558.1, read on the forward strand.
TTTGAGCCAGACATCGAAAAACTCATGAGTGAATTGTTCATTTGTACCATTATTTGAGAATGAGTAAATTCAACACACACATAAAAAGTAAAATACGAATATCAAGAGTATTTTGTTTCGCGTTAGAGAAGTTTTCGTTTTTTCTTGAATATCCAAATTCTCTTTTTGTTTTATGTTTCAATTCACATTGATAAAACTCAAATGAATTTTTTTAGCTTGCACAATGAAACTCTTTTGGTAGAAGAGCAGACATTGAAAATCATTCAGTTTTGAGTGTGCAATTGTGTATTAAAACACATGAGTTAAACACACTCAACATAATAAAGAATGAAATTTGTGTTGAGAATGTTGATATTCATCAAATTTCAGTTTTCTTTCTTCTTTCGATGAATTCACAAGCATTTAGTCTAAATGTGTGAAACAAGGATTCTTTTTGTCGTTCATGACGTTGAGTTTTAAAATTCATGTGTTTTTAATGCACACACAAATATGAATGATTTTCAATGATTTTTATTAAAAATGAAATGAATTATTATTTTTTTTTTTGTTCTGCATGAGCAAGAGTATTATAAAAAATGTAAAATAAAAAAACAACGGGCACGCAAAAGAATTATGTGAAAACGAGTTAGTTTCTATTGAATCATTTCAAGCCTCTTTTATGGGCCTAAGAAACCAATGCAGATATAGCCGGCTGCTGTTCGCTCAGTATTTAAATTTTACATTTTTGGTTTAAAAATTCTATAAGTTATTCTGTTTTGGGTTCGGAGGAGGAACCTTACATTAATTATTTAATTAAAAATTGAAATTTATAATTTATTTGTTGACAACGAGAAATACAAACCACTATATTTCAGTATAGCCATTTCTTGGTGAGCTTAACCAACGCACAGTTCTCTCAAGTTAATCATCTAAACCTGCACCGTACACCATTACTCATAAACGGCATTCTTGTTGAAGATTCCATATTCAGACTTTTGTGAATGGTCACGGAAAACCCGGTGAACAAAGCAAAGTAACAGCGCTGATTTGATCAGATTGAACCAAATCAAAGAAAACGGTTCTATTAGACATAGGCGATATTATGACTGTAAAATCATAGCAGCTCGAAAGATGGTAGCATAACTCTCTGCGGCTTCTTCCTTGCGCGCATCTTTAGAAAATGTCATTCAAATAAATTTACCAGTTTTATAATTTTTCTTTCGTATAAACTACGAATAACCAAGCTCAGCTACAGCACGAGCAATATTAAGCACACCGATTAAACAATTTCAAAATTATTCATAATATATAAGTGCCATTTTGACAGGAATTTTTTATTTATAATAATGATGCGCCGGATGTTTTTTCTGCTATTTAACATTAGACCACCTAAATTGTCTCAAGATAAATCAAATTTTGAATTGCTTTTTGGAAAAGTAGTAGTAGTTAAAATCATTTATTAACCGACCAGTCAAATATATTTTCGCCTGACTGTTAATCGTTTAACATTCCCCGCATTTACACAGTTCAAATTAATCATTAAATTCAAATTTAAAATTTGATATAATATCTCAAAATAGAAGTTACACAGCTGTAATTACGATGCATACAACTTGTAACACTTCGGGATTTTTTGCAACACTAATAGTTATTTGTGTATCAAGAGCGCAAAGTGCCAGTTTGTCACGCGAGAAAGGAAATTGCTGGCCGACGGGACGGAGGCCAGCAACCTTTCGAGCGTGACAAACAACTTTGCGGACGTGTTTCACACTTTATTTTTCCTACAATCATTTTAAAAAATATAATAAAAAAAAAATTTTGTAGTAAAATTTACTATACTGACAATACGATTTTATTTTAGGACCGACATTTTGTTCAATCGAGTAGTCAAAGATTTGTTTTATTTTTCATAAAGAAAAACAAAAATTTGGTTTGATGTTTTATACAAACATTAGTCTTTCTTTAAACATGCGTGCGGTTTCAAGTTTTGTCACACGTTTCTAAGAGAAACGTGTGACAAAGTAATTTGTTTATTAACTGTCAAAAAAACAGACACTTTGGGCTTTGAAAACAGAGAAAAAAAAACTGCTTTTCACGGCGATTGTAGGAAAATGATATTTAGCTTTATTTTTCTAAATCTTCTTTTTAGAAAATAATTGTAGAAATAATGACTTAGTTATGTTAGTCTATGCTATTTACATAAATGCATACAATAAATTTTCCAAATTTGTTATTTACTTAGGAGTGACAATAAGACGCCATTTTAAAAACTGTGCCGAAACTAACAAGATCACATGCCTTATCAATTCATGCGAGAAAGTATTAAGCGGAAAAAATTCACATAATCTATCAAGACACATTATAAGCTTTCATCCGGATATTGTCCATCAATTAAATTTAATAGATTGCATTTCGGATAAAGAGCATAATCCACCAATGGAAAAAAAAAACTCATCAGTAAAAATAGGAATTGATACTAACATAGTTATTCGTTCTTGTGTTAAATTAGTAACTGGCAATTATAGATTACCAAGGATTTCAAGAAATTATAAATCCTTTAGAGAGAGCGTTAGGCTTTAAACTAAATTCCCATAATATCGTTGACTACATTAAACCTACCTCACAGCAATTCATTGATTATATAAAATCAGTGGCAAACTCAGTAATCAACCAACCCGATATAACTGAAAAAATAAATTCCATCCGAAATAATATAAAAAATTTAGACTATAAAATATAGAAACCTTTGTTTAGGCTAAACAGTGAAAAAATACCCGTTCTCGACGTAGCCACAAGATGGGGTTCAACGTTCCTAATAATTAAGAATATTTGGGAAAACAAACATTTTTACAAGCAACTGGGTTAAAGTAATTTCAACATAGGGTTTTCTGAGGACCAATTTAAATGTATGGAACATTTCTTACTGCCTTACGAATCATGAAGCAACAATAAAATTTCAATCTTCAAAGTTGACTATATAGATATATGGTGACTTCTTTAAAGAATGGCTGCAATGCATTATCTTTAAACTTGTGTGAAAAACAGATGTCTGCCGATTTAAAGAGAGACATGAAATTTAGAGAACTACAGTTATTCTCGTAAGACAATTTCAAAACCGCAATATTTTTGACAACCATTTCAATTATTTAAATTCGACGAATTTGTCGGAAACAGAAAATGTTTTACAATATTGGGAGAGAAATAAATATGAGTGTCCTGAACTGTACCAGCTAGCCATATGGCCCTTACCATTCCTGCAACGCAAGTTTCCGTGGAAAGGTGATTTAGTGCGCTATCTTTAATCTTAACACCACATAGAAGTAGGCTTTCTGGAGATATCTTAGAAGAGATATATGCATACTCCTTATCAAATTAAACAAAGATTTATTTGATGATTAATGTAAATATGGTAAATTTGATATAGAATATTGAAATTTAAGATACTCGTATTAAAGCAAATAGTTGATAATTTTAAATTCACCCAATATTTAAAGTGAACCAAAATGTTATATTGAAATTAATATTTTTATAAATTTACATATTTATATATTTATTATTATTATTATTTTTTTTTTTTTTTGATTTACTTATAGACTAAATAAAATAAAAATTATTGAAATTAAATGTTTTTGAAAATAAACAAAACACGTTTTTCTATTAAATTTGTAGAATTTTATTACATATCATTGAAAATCCGTTCTACGTTATATTCACCTTCGTCGTCACTAATTGTAATAACTTTGTTGGAATCGTTTTCTACGAAAATCATATCACTATTATTGCTAGAAGAGTTTTATAGGCTATAATACCATGCTTCACCCACAATAAGAGACTTATCAATGATCGATGCTTTAATTAATTGTTGAAGTGTTGATATCTTCGTCCTAAGTAATTTAAATGTCGTTACCATTTTCGGCCTCCGAATAATATCATGGACAAGGAATGAAAGACAAAATTCGCCTGTAAATTTCAATTTATTACTAGTTATTGAAACGCTAAGCTATTTAAAGTGTAAGATAAAGATTAACGAAGCAAACTTAAACAATCTCCATAATCCCTACTAAAATAAAATTATGATCGGCTTGAATGTCGTTACATTTTATATGTACTACAAATTACAATTTACATAATGGAACAAAAACTGTTTTACCCCTATAATACGTTTTTAATTGTTTACCCCTCCTTTCGGTAAAATTGGGCGGTGGTTTTCAGATAAGGCTAACTAAGAAACCCGATTCCCTTTTTTAATATGTACATATGTGCGAAAATATTTTTAGAAGAATAAAGGAAGCATAAATTAAAAATATAGCTTCACAAAATGACACATTCAAAGAAAATACCCAAATGCGATGAATGATTTTTTTTTATTCTTCAGTGTTTTAAAACTCTTCTACCAAAAAAGTTTCATTTGAGCAAACTAAAAAAATTCATTTGAGTTTTTTCAATTCATTTTTGAGTGTGCATTAAAACACATGAATTCTGAAACTCAGCATAATAAAGAACAAACCGGATTCTCTTCACAAACACATTCAGACTGAATGTGTGTTACGTGAGAAGAATAAAGAAAACTGAAATTTGATGACTATTCACATTCAGAATATGAGCAAAATGTTTGTAGAGAGAGTTTTTTTTGTTCTTTATTATGTTGAGTTTTAAAATTCATGTGTTTTAATGCACACTCAAAAATGAATGATTTTCGATGTCTGGTTTGAGCACATTGCATAACAAGTTTCGGAATTTATGGGTAAAATTTTTTTGTTAAATGCAGAGAACGTTTAGATTTTAATTATTTAATTCAAAAATTTGGGAGTGTTCGATTTTAAATATCCTAAATTTGAATAATTCCTATTGCAACAAAACTATCAGTTGTACTTCTGATAAGAACACATATAGAACACTACACAGTGAATGGGTGTGTTGATTTATTTGTAGCGAAAACCATAAGACAATAAATGAATTAATTTCCTTTTTCTAAACAATAATTTGTGAACTGAATTTTTATTTAATATATTTTTACATTTATATTTAACGTTGAATATGAACATAATATTTGAATAGGTACGTGGATACCAATAATTGGAAGCCAAACGACAATAGATGGCAAAAATTTGAGTACATAACGTAAAGAAATAAAAATTTTAATAATTGGTACGTAGATATGTTCAAATGACCAAAAACATTCAATAATTTAATTGTTTTATGTTATGTACTCATAATTTTGTCTACCCTTTTTTCCATTTATCTTAGACATTATATCGTCGTGCCCAAATAAGAGTATTACATCTACAAATCGCTAATTCTTTGAAGAGGCTTTAAAGTTGTTAATGCTAATTTCGTTTTATTTTTTTTTTTAAATAAAGTCCTTTCCAGAAAGTGTGGCAAGAATTTTATTAAAAAAAATTAAGCCAAATTTAACATTAAAAACTTGACACGCCCCTCTAAAAAATTAATGGTTTGCAGATGTAATACTCTTATTTGGACACGACGATATACTCGAATGAATTATAATAATAATTGGACCTTAATATTTGGACCATAAAAAAATATAAAGCATAAAAAGGGTCTCGGTAAACTATCATTATCAATTGTAAATACGGTTTGTAAAAAAAAATTACGATTATTCTTGATTTATTTAAAAAAAACTAATCAAAAAACCACCAAAAATCATATACAAATGTTTTTTTGACTACACTTGACGTGATGCGCAAAGAACGACAAAAATGAGACACGGGAATATACTACCTATTTTTTCTGTATACCTTGATTTTTAACCTTCGCATGGGCAGCAATTTTTTTTTACGCCTGTAAAGATAATTTTTCTGTGTCTGCTTTGTATGGAAAATTTTTAAGATTTTTTTGGTTTTCTATATAAAATGCATTTTTCAAAAACAAAACAAAGAAATATTCACTGACTAGGAAAAATTGCCAGATGAAGGTAAAACGTCGTAGTTAATCAAAAAGAAAAATTGAAATCTTTACATTTGTAAATCCTGCCCAAGCGAAGGTTAACAAATAATTTACTACACAAAATTAAAATAATTGTTGATTTTTGTATTTCATTTTTCTTGTAAATTTAACAATAACCCATTAATTTTATTTCAAAAAAATATAAATGATCATTTTGTTAATAAATATCATTCATTTATATTTCGCGTCAATGTAAATTTCATTCATTTTTTGGAATTTTTATTAGAGCTTTTTTTAACTACTCCATATAAAACAAATGTAAACAAGAAAATATTTTTTTTTGTTCCACTTGTAAAAGTAAGACGGAAGAAGTTGTGGTATTTTTCATTTAAATCATTATCCGACGTGACGATATTCATCCATGACAACACCATAGTTAGCTAGCTACGACCATTTATTTTTCGCACAGTATCGCCAAATGTGATATATTACCACAAAATGACAACACTGCAAAATGAATTTTAAGGGGAAAGCAATGAATCAAAGTGATGATTTGACACGTAACCTCAATTGTTGATTTTTATATTACTATGTAATATAAAAATCAACAATTATTTTAGTTTTGTGTATTAAATTGTATGTTAAATGAACCATTCTAGTAGCGAATAACAAATTTCACAAAAACAATCATCCTCCTAACAGAAATGGACAAAAAATAAGCAATTCTTAAACGAAAATCAACATAAACCATCTGACATAAACATAACCTCATAAAATGCAAATAATGGTCGGTGTTTAAGCATAAAATTCTAATATACCAAAGGGTTTTCTAGTTATGTTAACTTAAAAATATAATAATTAGTCTTTTGTTAATCAACAATTTTGGTTTGCAGTTCGTATCACAGTAATTTTCATTCATTTTTTTTAAATTTTAAATTAATTTTTTTATATCAAACTACATTGAGTTTGATCGAAAGCAACTAAAGTTTTAAAAAAATGAATGAAAATTACTGTGATACGAACTGCAAACCAAAATTGTTGATTAACAAAAGACTAATTATTATATTTTTAAGTTAACATAACTAGAAAACCCTTTGGTATATTAGAATTTCATGCTTAAACACCGACCATTATTTGCATTTTATGAGGTTATGTCAGATGGTTTATGTTGATTTTCGTTTAAGAATTGCTTATTTTTTGTCCATTTCTGTTAGGAGGATGATTGTTTTTGTGAAATTTGTTATTCTAGGCTACTAGAATGGTTCTTTTAACATACAATTTACTACACAAAACCAAAAAATAATTGTTGATTTTTATATTCCGTTTTCCTGTAAATTTAACAATAATCCATTAATTTTATTTCAATAATAGATAAATGACTATTTTGTTAATAAATATCATTTATTTATCATTAGCGTCAATGTAAATTTCATTCATTTTTTGAAATTTTTATTAGAGGTCTTCTTAACCAAACTCCATGTAAAAAAAATTTAAACAACAAAATAAACAATTTTTTCCACTTGTAGAAGTAAGACGGAAGATATTGTGGTCATTTTCATTCAAATCATTATACGACGTGACGTTGTTCATCCAAGATGGGACCGCAGTAAGCTACGACAAATGTCAGTTTATCACAGTTTTATCACCAAATGTGATATAGCACCACAAAATGACCACCCTGGAATTTTTTCTCTTTTCATACAAAACCGGTTTTGTGTGATTTTATTTTTGGGATTTTTTTTTACACCAACATTTTGTTGGTTTCTTTGGATTCTTCGCACTATCGCAAACAAAAATGATTAAACCAATTCTCAAGGTTACATTATTTTTTCATATTTTGTTGTCAGTTATGTAAACACACATATGAAAAAATTTCGGGTTTTTAATGCTTATGTCGATTTCGATTTACCTTTTACCAAATCTTTAAAAGATCACTTTCTAGGCTGTGTGAATCGAACAGTTGCTCCGTAATATATATGTGTGTGTTTTTGACGTTTATATATACATAACCTATAATTTTTATAAAAGATCGATACTCTATAAAAAACAACTTAACATATTCTAATGTTATATACATAACAACATAACAACAACAAGTTAATTCTTTAATATAAAATATTTACATAAAAATAAACAGAAACACAAAATATAACCCAAAACACAAATGACGCTTTCAAAATGACAGTTCTGTTTGTGTTTGTGTTAGTAAATTTGCCAAAAAAATCGAGATTCATAAACCAACAACAATTTTGCTCGACCGAGCGACTTTTCTTGACGAATCGAACAGTTTGAAAGCAGAAAGAGCAAGCCGGCTTTTTGTTTCTCCCCTTATGTTTTGTTTATTTCTCTAGTAGATATAATTAGCGTATTTCCTTGACAAATTTACAACAACAATTGCAAAGGATAAATCCCCGCAAGAATAACATTAACCCAAAAAAAAATTGGGTTTAATTAAACATAATTCTAATTCTTGGTTATGATACCTGCCACCAGAGTCATAATACATATTAAATTTATATTTTATTTGGAAAGGTTGGCTTTATTTGTCAATTAAATCAAATTGTCTATTTTCTTGGAAAACAAATATGTAAACCCAAAAAAATTCGAATTCAATTTTTGTCAACAAAATACGCTTGTGATACATATACAAACAAATTGAGTTTATATGTAGTTTGGTTCTGTAAAATTATTATCATATATGGATTGGGATTTTTATATTTTAGCTAAATTTGGGGTTGTGTTACTAACAGGGGTTTCCAACTTTCCTTATTCAAAGGTGGTATTCTTTTAAAGTTACCTTCTGCAAAGGGTGTTTTTGATCATTAAAAAATGAAAAGGTTTTGTTTTTCTAACGGCTCTGAGTAACTGCCGCATTTTATTGCGCAATTTCTATTTATTTGTTAAAAGTTCGCATCTACAACCAATCTCTTGTTTACGGGGCGTGCTTGTGCAAATTATAAAAATTATAAATGAAATCCAGAAACTAATCCTGATACAAATATATATCTCGAAAAGGCCTTTTATTTCGTTATTTCTTCGACTTAATCAAAAATTGAAAGAACTGCAGCAAAATCGCTGACTGAATTGATTGAGTGCATAATTGTTCGAACTGTAGTTTTAGTTATAGTCTTTCTCATGACCGTACAGCCGCCCTTCCTAATTTTATTTACTTTTAGACTATATATACGTTGATCACGATCGTTTCACTAGGAAGCTCCTTAGTGATTTGTACAGATATCCCAAATAATATACTACGAATATGCACGATACTTTTCATTAACATCAATGATGATATTTACCGGATTGTTTATCAATTTTAATGTTACCGTCACATTTTGAAAACGCCACGTACACTTCATATTTTCGATGTGCGTTTGAAGGCGCAATGCATTCGATTTACGGATTTAATTGACCGAACCTTAAATGCTACCAACCATATCGTTATTTTAAGAATCCGGAATGTTATTTAAAGCTAGTTTTTAATAAAGTTCATATATATTGGGTTGCAGGATTAATCGTATTGTAGTATTATTTGCAGAATTTTATTTATACCGTACTAATATTTAGAGTAGCCCTTAGAAAATGAATTTAGATGTTGTGCCGTAATTTTGTTTGTTTTATTTGTTGTAAAACTGCTCTAAAATTTTATTGTTTAGTTTTGTAGCAATTTAAATTAGGCAATTTTATCAAAAATAATTAAATTTATTTTTTTTTTTTTATTTCTCAGAAACATCTTTCTTGCCATTTTGTCATTCTCGCCGAAGAAAATTTATTTTGCCGTTCTGCTTATATTTACATAATATAACTTAATAAAAAAAGGTTCTCTTCATGCACCATTCAAAATCTTATGACGATTTCGATTCACCAAGAAAAAGCAATCCGGCTCGATGAAAGATGATCTTCCTGCTGTCAAACTGTTCGATTTGTCAAGAAAAGTCAGTCCATTGAGCAAAATTGTTGTTAGTTTATGAATCTCGATTTTTTGGCAGACATGTTTGACAGCATAAAGATCATCTTTCATCGAGCCGGATTGCTTTCTCTTGGTGAATCGAAATCGTCATTAAAATAAGTACGTATAGTGTTGTCTACGCTATAATTAGTTTGTTTCTCTTTTTCGATTTTTGTTTTTACAGCAATTTATAGCACTTAAAAACCAGTCAGTGTCATAACACCAGGGGTTAATTTTTTAATTTTGCGATAACGTAAACTATTAACCGTATAAAATGTACTTATCATAACTTGAGTTATATTATATAATTTCGCCCTAATTAAATTGTATAGAGAACCTTTGCAAGCATTACGAGTTTCGAGTTACGAGGAATTGCGACAAAACCCGGTTATGTGTAGCCATTACGAGTTCTTTTAATTGTGATTTGTTGTTATTGTTTTACTCGTACAACTTTTTAAGTACGACAGGCAACTCGTAAGATTAAAAAGATTATTTTTAAAGATAATTTATCAACATGAGTTCTCGAAACTCGTAATACGAGAGATACCTAACCGAACCCCTGTTCGGTTAAGATAACGACAGCTAATTTTTCGCTTTTAAGATTAGTTCCTATGTATTGAGGAGTAAAAGTAAGTTCCGTTTTCTAATAGATGTTTTTGAAAAGTCTCTTCATAACGTTCAAATATGATATTTGATTAAAATATAAACAACATAGTTTTTTATTCGATTTAAAATGGACAGTTTTGTGCCAAATAATCGTCATTTGCAGGAAGTTTTGCTGTACATATTTTGCTACTACAAAGAAAAGCGCTGCTGAAAGTCATCGTTTACTTGTAGAAGCTTACAGTGAACATGCTTCTTCTGATAGCATATGTAGAAGGTGGTTTAGGCAATTTGAAGAAGGTTTATTCGATGTTGAAGACGCACAACGTGAAGCTAAACCGAAAAATTTGAAGATGAAAAATTGCAAGCATTATGGGATGAAGACAACACACAAACGCAACAGGAATTTGCAGAAGCATTGAATGTTGATCAATCCGTGGTCAGTAGACGTCTACATGGAATGGGGATGGTCCAAAAATTTGCGAATTTTATACCACATGAATTAACAGAAAGGCAGATAGAATGTCGAAAAATCACATCTGAATGCTTCTTCAAAGGGAACAAAGAAAGGGTTTTCTGCATTAACTTGTGACTGGAGATGAAAAATGGATTTACTATGGGAATCCTAAACGTAAAAAAGCTTGGATAAAGCCTGTTAAAGCTGGTTCATCACAGCCAAAGTGAAATGTTCATTGTGATAAGGTTATACTCTGTATTTGATGGGATATGAAAGGCGTTGTATATTACGAGCTACTGAAACCTTCTGAAACAATTAATAGCGGTCTACCGACGGCAATTAATACGTTTGAAGCGAGCTATTCAAGATAATCGACCAGACAAAGCAAGACAACGCAAAACCACATACTGCAAAAGTCGTTAAAATCTACCTAGATGGGCAGGACTGGGAAGTTCTATCCCACTCAACAAAATGAAGGAATCCTTGGATTGCCTAAAAGATGGGCAAAGTTTGTGCCTTCTGATGGAGCGTACTTTGAATAATGTATCACTTTTATATACTTGCTAAATAAATAAGTAATTTTAACCAAAAAACGGAACTTACTTTTACATATACCCAATATTATGTGATATTTTCTTAACTGTATCAGAACTGCTTATGACGGATGTAGCCGTTTTAGCTGGTAATTCTAGGACATCTTTTAGATTTTCTGCCACCAAATGATTATCTGCTGGTATGATAAGAGAAATATTCAATAGGCAATTTTTTTTCGACTGGTCCTATATTGATCCCAATTAGTTCACTTGTTTGCAAGACGGTTCGGCGTTTCTTTTCTTAGAATATCGGTACTCACTACTACTATTACCGTTGAGTATTCTTGGTGGTTTTGGCATATACTGGACGGAGGGAACCAATGCTACCGTCTTTCGAGCGGAACTACATGATGTAGTAAACATCTAGGAGGGAGAGCAATAAGCCCAGATAGTATGTATCACGTACCGGCTGGCAGTATTATCAAGTTCATTAAGAACCTGAATATTGACTGAACGGATAATTAAGCACGGCCCACCACAATAGATCTATTAGGTCGCAGTGCGAGGTGGCTGATCGCCCATATGGCCCTTCAATAATAACAATAATAATAATACCGTTGAGTATTTAGAAGACAGATCAAAGTAATCTTCAGCATATGTAAGTGGAATGCGCTTAGTTACACAAAAAAAAAAAATTCATTTTAAAATTCTATTTCAGAAAAGAGAACAACGCAGGCTGCTAAAAAAATGTGTGCAGTTTATTGTGATGATGCCACGTCAGAAAGAACAGCCCGAGGATTCGCTCCAAGTTTTCATCTGTGAATCATTGTTGAAAAGATACGACATTGAAACATTTTTGAAATGTATAATTATGGATGGCCAGAAAATGGATCACGTACGACAACAAAGTGCGAAAAGGATTTTGGTCAAAATGTGGTGATACCACACCAACCGTGGCAAAAACATATTTGACGCCATGGAAGGTGATGCTTTGTGTTTGGTGGGATTGGAAGGGAATGATATATCACGAACTGCTACAACTAAGTCAAACAACTGATTTGGTTCTCTAGTGTCAACAATTAAACAGATTATATACAACAGGAAATTAAAAGGGACCGATCAGAATTGATCAACAGAAAAGGAGTTGTGTATCATCAAGACAATGCTACAGACCATATGCATCTCTGATGACTTAGCAAAAGTTGGGAAAGCATGCATGGTTGGGCAGTTTTAATGCATCTACCGTATAGTCCTTTCACCGCAGAACTATTTTAATGGTGTATAATTGACTTTCAAAGATACCTGTGAAAACTACTTATGTATGTAGTTCAGTTTTTAATCCAAAAATCACAGAAATTTTGCAGTGTCGGGGTAATGGTTTTACTCAGGAGAGGAAAGTGGCAACAAGTTGTCGACCAAAATGATATAGAAAAAAAAATATCATTTTGGAAAATGTAAATAGCGACTTTTGATCAGACACTCCTCAATTATGGTAGGTTAGGTAACTCTGTCTATCTCAAACTTTGTTTATGCCGAAATTCTCTTAATGTCGAATTCAAATTAAAGCACTTTTTCTATGCCAAATTGCTTTTTATGGTATGTCGAAGTAATCTTTGAGAAAAAATTCAAGCAATTCCTCTTTCTATTTCGAAGTGTTGGACTATGGTCATTCTTTAAACTCATATTGTATGTATAATTAACCTATTTAAGACAAATGTTGCAAATACGCAAAAACGTACAAAGTCTTGTTTTTTTTCATTTACATTACAGAAAATATGCGGGATTTTTCCGCTTTCATGCAATACCGTTAGCCGAATAGATATATAAGGGGAATCTCTATTTTTATTTCCTTTTCATTTTTATATTTGTAGTGTTTTGTTTTCACAGTCAAACATTGCACTCTAAGAAATAAATTTCCAAACTACAAACTAGTGAAAACAAAGCTTATTTGTATAGTGCAAAAAATTGTGAAAACATATTTCAAAAAAAAATAAAAATTGGCAAGAAATGACTTCAGAAAAAAGAAAATTCTAATTATTGACCATCAAAGAAAAGTTAAAATGATTGAAGAAGTAAACAGTGGTTCCATGGAATGGTTCTAAGTACCCTACCCAATATACTAAAAAAGTCGGAAAAAATTACTGCAAAAGCGAATGCTTCTGAAAATTTGAATGTGACAAAAATACGAAATGTGTAACAGGCTGTATTGTCATCCCGTAATTCGAGATTAATAAAACCTGTTGCAGACTCTTCCTCGGTGGATCCACGCAGCATATTTCAGCCGGCTAGCTTGCAGTGGCTGGGGGGGTTATTTTGTGGACCGAGGTCGAGCAAGATATTGCTGCTTTGTATTAATCAATCACGTCTAAGGGGTGTACACTGTAGGGAAAGAAAATGCGATCACATCTCCAGTGGAAAAATAAGAAAAAAACTACCACATCATCATCTCATTAACAAACAAAAAGGATAAGAAAAAATTGAATTATCATATGTTCATATTACACTAAATTTATAATATGTAATATTGTTTATTAAATTAAAAAAAGAAATGATAAAAAAATTAATAATATAAAGATTTGAACGTACGCCAATGGTACTCAAAATTAATTACATACAAAACAAAATGTTTGAAGTTAGCTTTACATGAAGCTAACTGAACTTAATTCTAGAAAAAAAAATATAGCCATAAGAAATTAACTACTAAATAATCAATGCATAACATTGATAATACTATTTCTTATTTTACAATATTCATGATAATATGCATAATTATATATAAAAAAATTATAAGAAAAATATAAACAAAATAATAATATAATTAACTTGCGCTTTGGGATTGTATGGATTTTCCGAAGCGTTGCGGATCCGATCGTAAACGTATTATTTCGACTCAAAAACATAAACTTATCCAGTTATGCCAGAAAATAAAACGGTGATAAATTTGATCTTACGACGCACTTAACATCCGTGACCATAAAACTGTGATTTGATTCTGTCATACCATATAACAAAACTGTGATATTTAAGACACATACATTTATACTTCGCACTTATTCAAACATTAATTAATTTAGTTTTAGTATTATAAGTATATATTAATTTATTTTCACTTCTAGTTTCATTATTTTACATAATCATTGTCCATAAGCTTCTAGCTTAATTTATGTTTCGCAATTCACTACACCACTATATTTATATGCACAAGCTCGTTTCAACACTATACAGTGCTTGCACATTTTTGTCCACTTTTCGGTTTTAATTATTTAAATTTTAATTTATTAGCTCACTACTTTTATACTATTTAATTAATTAAACTTTTCTTTGTATCCACTAACTATACTTAAGAATTTTTAATAATTTTTTTTTTTATTTTTAATATTAAATATTAACTTTTAAAATTTTCGTTTACTCAATATTAATTTTCTTATCCATTTTGGTGAGGACATCAATTCATATATTTTTTTTTTGTAACTCACAAATGTTGTACCTCTGTACAGCTCCGATGTTAAAATTCAACTCCCCATCATCGCATTTTTTTCCCGTTTCGTCTCTTTTTGCAAAAATCCATACAATCACACCAAAACTTTCACAATTCATACAATCCGCTAATATCTTGCAATTGGTATTCATTTTATGGCCCTATATAATTAGTACTCAATTATGTATATGCAGGGTCATTTATTTACCTATCGAACAATTATTATATTTATACAGTAGCTTAAATAAGTGGCTAACAGAAATAAATTAAACTGTGATGCAGTGAAAAATTTTCTTAAAATTATGGATTTGCAAACTACTTTCGTCACAAATGTGAAGCACGGTAGACTAGAAGACGCCGTTTTATGTTTTGTTCACCAATGCCGGCGAAAAAATATCACATTATCTGGGGCTACCATCAAACAAAAGGCTTTACTATTTGCAGAAAAAATGGGTATACAAAATTGTAAAGCCACGATAGCTGGCTAACTGGATTCAAAAAGAAGCACAATAGTTTTTAAAAAATTGTCTGGAGTAGGTGCTGATGCCAATTTGGAAAATCTTGGAGAAAATGAAAAACTTCAAATTTATTGCACCATTACTATCGCGAAAATGTCTGTAACATGAATGAAGCTGCATTGTTTTACAGATGTCTTCCCGATAAAACCATGGGCTTTAAAAATAATAAATATTTTGGTGGTAAATATAGTAAAGAATGAATAACTGTATTAGTTGGTGCCAATAGCACAGGATCGAAAAAACTACCCTTGCTGGTTATTGTAAAATCAAAACAACCACGATGTTTCAAAAACGTGAAAAGATTCCCTGTGAAATATGTTGCTAACGCCAAAGTATGGATGACGCCTGATATTTTTGAAAAACATTTACTAGAACTTGATGAACAATTTACTGCCGAAAACCAAAAGGTATGGATTTTATTAATAATTATCCGGTACATGCCAAAACAACTGCAGAAAAATTAAAATCCACCAAGCTCATATTCTGTCCACCAAATTTAACTAAGCATCTTCAGCCAATAGATATATATAGGTGTAACAAAAAATTTGAAAACATTTTATAGGCAGCAAATAGTGACAAAACGAATTGATGTTATGGAAAACAATTGTTCGTCAAATTTTACGTTGTTAGATGCAATTGAATTTCTTTCAAAAAGTTGGATGATGATTACTCCTCGAACAATTAGAAACTGCTTTCGACATGTAAACATTATAGATCCATGGGACAGTAAAGATTACATTCCACTTGCAAATTTGTTCAACGGAAATAACTATGTGTGTTGTTTCCAAAATGTAGAAGATACATGGGAAAAATTTAGAACTGTATGTGTTTCGGAGAATATTGATAGTTTTGCGAGTTTTATAAAGTTTGACAGTGATTTGACAATAGAACATATGCTTATGGGTGATGCAATTATTTTAGCAATAGAAGAACCGGGTTATGAAAATACAGATATTGAAAACGACGAAATAACTCCTTCAGAACTAATCAGCCCGCCTCAGTTTTAAACAAAAAACTTTTAACATCAAATGATACTACCGAAGATATTTTTAAGACATTGTATTACAATTCAAAAAGGTACAACTTTTAACAATTGTTGGCCTCCATATTTAGGTTGTAATTGTGAATCGTTTTTGTGGTGCTCTTAATTAAAACATTTTTAAATGCTTTTAACATTTCTTTATTAGATTTATATTTAGATTATTTACATTTATACACTAACTTTGATAAAATAAATAATATAGTTTTTAAAGGCAGCAATTCAGTTACTTATCATCTATAACAATTGGTTTTACTTAAAATCGAAACACGACATGCAATTGTATTTTTTTTTAATAAATTTTAAGTTGGAATAAAAAATAATAAAATTTGGATCCTTTGGTATGTTTTGATTTTAATTAAAAAAGTAATTGCAAATTCCAATGATTATTTTAAGAACAGGAGCTTTGCTTATTCTCATAATTACAATTTTTTATACTACATTTAAATGTAAAAACGATTTAAGTTACTGTTTACTAAGAGATAAAAGAATAATTTACTTTTACAGAGTCTTACTAATCACTATAATAACTAACAGTTAAACTAAAGTTATTTTCTTAATTATTCAACAAATTATAAATTAACTTGGTTGAAACCTTACAAATTTGTATTTATTTTGAAAAGGTTTATGTTGCAAAGCTGGCCACCGTAACACGTTGATCGATGCGCTGACATTTTTAGCATTTCATCCAAGTTTTGTTTATCAAATCGGAAAAATCAGAGGAATCGATCGATCGTTGGGATGAAGCTTGAGATGAAGATGTATTTCACCTCATCTTTTCGTTTGATTTAGTTTGCGTAACGATTATATCACTAGATGGTGAAAGAAGAACATCTTTTGATTTATAGCCTTCGACAGCCAATATGAATAAACTGTGCTTGACAATTTCTTCTTGCCTATGGCAACGTGTTTATGGTTAGTTGTTTTCAGTTCTAAATATATTGACTGCAATATTTCAGGTTTCCTCATTTTCCATAGATTTAAAATTATGAAGGGACACTACTTGAGTTTAACTTCATATTTCGTGAACTTCTCGAGTTTAACTTCTTATTTCGTAGGATTTTAATGTCTTACTGGAAATCGTACAGTTCCAAAATGATTACATTCGTAAGATATTGTAAAATTTGATATATTTTCTCCCCAGAAACAAAACAAATTGTTGGGTTCATTTCCGAAGTCACGTTACGTTGTTTTTGGATCCTTATAGCAGCAGGTCTAATAAAACTTTCTTGATTTTATAAGAACTTTTGAACGATATTATTGCGGTTTTGAAGTTGCAACTCTTGTATTGTGAATAGTTTTTATGATGGCATTTGTACAATTTAAATAAGCAAACAATTTTTGATGTGAAATGCTGACATCGTGTTTGTAGTATCAAAGGGAATTTCAGGAACATTTTTATGATGCTGTTGCTAGTTTCTAATATTTCAAAGCAACCGAATTTTCCACCAACACTTTCTTTGCTGAGTCTGTAGTATTCGTTCGTTCGTGTATTAAGGCGTTTTGGTGGTTTTGTTTGGTGGAATTTATTAAATACATTTGCTTCTATTACAGTATAAGGTTCCAACTTAAAAATTAAAAACATAAAATTTACAATGGAAAAAATTATTTTTTAACTAAGGTAAAACAATATTCTTTCAATATTCATGCTCGTTAAAAAACTTAAGTTTTTTTATTTTACGTAGTTGCATAATGATTAAATTGTTACCAATTCATACAGCAAAACTAATTTTGATCAAATTAACAATTTTTAAATCGATACAAAATTTTCACTATTCATCAAAGATATTAATAAAATAATATATTCAGCTCGATTATTAAAACCACAGAAGGAATCGAGAGTGAATAAAAAATTTCCCATCGAAAAATGGGAGAAAATTGCTTTAAATCAAAATATCCCTGAAAACTGCTATTGATTTCATACAAATCAGTTTTTAAGATTTCCTGCACACATCTTTTGTGTTTTTTGATGAATTCGTGGGAATTTCTGAAACTATGACTTATACAAATTTTTTCCATTTCCGTTTGCGGTTCCAATAATCGAGGAGATTATATTTACATTTTTGCTTTTCATACATAGCTTAGCCTTAGATAGATAGACACTAAGCATTTTTATTTATTTATGTTAATTTAACAATTTCGATCTTTTTTGTGAATAATTACTATGTAAAAATGAATTGTAATAATTTTTAGTAATTTTCTCTAATTTCTCTAGGTCTATTTCTCTAGGTACCAAAGTAGTTTAACAAAATCTGGAGCCTTTAGGCGTATTGTATGTTTCAGCTAAGTTAAGGTAGTAAGCTACGTTTATAGTCTAACGTTAGAAATTAAACAGTTTGAAGTGCTGGGGTGGTTCCCATCATGCTATTCACACGAAAATATTTAAAAACCGAAATTGTCCAGCATATCAAAGTACATACTCTGAAAATATTTGTTTTATAATATTTCGTTTACATTTTGAATTAAAATAAGATGTGATTCGGCGAATTTACTTTCACGCAAAAACGGCTGAAAATAACCGAAAATAAGTTTCGAGTGAGTAGCATGATAAGGACCCTCTTGTTTTTCTATTTGAGCGATACAAATTATCTAATATCCTCGATACGCTGTGATTTATTAAAAAGAATTTAGTTAAACTCTATCAGTAGCCTTATTCTATAAAAAATAAGATAATTTACACGTGATAACCAGTAAACGAAAAGAGAAACCAAAAACAATTTAATGTAATTTTAGTAAAAAATCACAAAGTTTACCCGTTTTCACGTTCACACATTATCTTATTTTTTACAGAATAAGGGTGCAGGGTGAGAAAAAAAGAATTTAGCTAAACTCTATCACTCTGTGCAGTTAAACGCGATTAGTAAAAAATTAGATTGAAATACTACAACTAAACTCGAAAAATTCACCAAATTCGTTTTATTAAATCGCAGTTTATCAAGAATAGTACCTCGAGTTGCACTCGGCTTATTATGTTAAGTACCTTCGCTAACATTTACATTGGACGCTTTTCTATACTTTATTATTGTCGCGTAGGTCTACTTTGGTGAAATTATAAAAATTGAAATAAAATCATCAATCGAAGCATATGTGAGCGAGATTGTTACTAAAGTAAGCTTATGTTCAATCGCTATGTTGGAATGCGAAAACGACCTCATTTTTGAATTGAACCACTGCCGTTTTGCATTTTAAACAACATACATAGTAGACAAAAGAAGAAAACAGAATATTAGTGAGTTTGTAATATTTTATCCACGACTAACGTATAATATACTCATTATACATTTGTTTCTTCAATTATAAACGTATTTCCTTGATAAATTTTTCAACAACAATTGCTAGGATAAATCCTCACAAGAATAACATTAACCCTAAAAAAATTGGGTTTATTTAAACATTTACTCGCCTATCTGCTCGTGCCGGTAAACTTCATTTTCGTGAATAACAGCTATCACTATTTATACAGTCCTAATCAAAATTATTTGTATCTGCTAAATTTTTGATGCAACGTAATCCAAACAACTTTAAAAATTATATAAATATTAAACTTTTTGAAAACAATTATTTAAATTGAATAAATTTAATTAGCCTTCTTTACATTTCTATCAAAATTTTTTTTTAATTTTATTTCTAGGAGAAATTACAGTCAATTTAGTTTTTGCCAAAATTATTTGTACCCACAAATTTGTTCTCAAAATTATTTGTGCAATATGGAAAAATCAAAATAAAATAGCAAATCAATTAAATTTAAGATTAGTTGTTGCTAATTAAATAATGATATTCTCACTCATGTTTTATATGCAAATGTTCAGTTTTTGTTTAGTCTCTATAAAAAATTTGTTGTTAACATCACCTAGAATCTCATCCCACTCGGTATTTTTAGCACCCTGCTACAAATTGTTGGTCTTGTTAGATATCAAGAATACCTTCCACTTTAACTTAAACCTCCGCAAGTTTAAATCGAAACGCTGCTCTGGCCGAGACAAATAATTTTATTCAAGATTTTTGTATAATTTCGCGATAATGACTCTTCTTTTGTTGGGAAGCATTATCGTGCTGAAGAGCAAATTGAGGACCGACTAGTTTATCATCAACCAGGAATGTTACTTCATCAAATAAACCGAAATAGAACATTCTACTTGAATAGTTCAGTTTGTACAGCCGTGTAACCTTTTATCTGCTGCCCAAGGAAAACTAAACCAGACAGTATCCACTCTAATTGATGCTCGATGTTTATGCAATACTAAAAATATTTCCAATATTATCAAATTAAGGCAAAAACGCACAAATTTGGACATAAAAGAGTTCTCCATAGATCAAACGGCTTATCTTATGATGCCGTTCAAGTTTCATTTCCTGACAGTAGATCATATTCCGTTTGTCTATACTATATGTTCTATAAACTACAACTGTTCAAGGACATAGTTCAATTTCGGTTTATTTCATGAAGTAACATTCCTGGTTGACTAGTCACTCCTCAATTTGCTCTTCAGCACAATAATGCTCCCATACATAAGAAGAGTCATTGTCACGAAATTATACAAAAATCTTGAATATAATTATTCGACTTGGCCAGGGCAGGGTTTCGATTTAAACTTGCGGAGGTTTAAGTTAAAGTGGAAGATATTCTTGATGTAAAAAAGACCAAAAATTTGAAGCAGGGTGCTAAGAAAACCGAGCTGCCTTAGATTCTAGGTGATGTTAATAACAAACTTTTGTACCACTTGCTAGATGTTATAGAGGCTAAACAAAAACTGACCATCTACATACAAAACATGAGTGCGTCTATATCATTATTTAATTACAAAAAAAATCTTAAATTTAATTGATTTGCTATTTTATTTTGATTTGTTCCATATTGCACAAATAATTTTGATAACAAATTTGTGGGTACAAATAATTTTGGCCAAAACTAAATTAACTGTAATTTCTCCTAGAACTAAAATTAAAAAAAAAAATTTGATCGAAATGTAAAGAAGAGTAATTAGTAAAAATTAATGTTTTCAAAAAGTTTAATATTTATACAATTTTTAAAGTTGTTTGCGTTACGTTGAATCAAAAATTTAGCAGGTACAAATAATTTTGGTTAGGACTGTACTTGTTGAATAATATACTATTTTCTTTTCCTTCCTTTGCCTGCAAATAATAAAAAGGTGATTGGTTCTATGTTAACCCATTCCATCCGAATGTAGTAGTATATATCTTATTTATTTATTTATTTATTTATTTATTATTAATTTAAATTTTGAGACACGCTATTTTGAGCAGGAGCTCATTTACAATAGTGTGTCATTGCACGAAAAGGAGTAAACCTTAAATTTCTGCATATAAACCACGGCCACAGCAAGCAGCGATACCATATTCCTTCAAGCAATATTATGGTTTCTCTTCTATCTCTCGAACCTTGTAAAATGGCGACGAGTGAATTATTGGCTAACTTTCCTCCTGAAAATCTGCTATTTTACACATTCCTGAAGGTATCCTTATACTTGAGGTATTTTAGAACAAAACTTTGCTTATTTTAATATGGTTAGAAAAATATTGAATTAATTTATTTTTTTTTTCAAGAAAATTAAAACAAAACACGTCTGCTTGACTCGAAAGTCAAAGCCTATCCATACTCAACGCTGCAATTCCAATACGCTTTTAATAATAATATTATTTTCTTATTATTTAAATTAGCAAGCAAGTTTACTTTGCAAAACACCCATTGCCAAAAATATAAACATATTTTAAAACTGATATTTAAAAGAAAAATTTTTGCTTTCCACCTTCGATTTTTTAAGTGCGTCTATTGGCATGACCAACAGGTAACTAGATCAACATTTTCCGTTATATTTTTATATTTTTGAGTTATGGGGAACCAGCGAGTCAGTAACAACTTTAAGTAATAACGCGATATACAGAAAGTGCATGTTACCGACCAGCGAATCTGTAAGAACTTTTCGTTCAGTTCAGCTGCCACTTAACACGTTGTTAACCGATGACGAGTTAACTCGTCATTGTGTTTGCATTATCTATTTCAATTTATGAAACCCAAAGCAAAAAACTGCCAATAAAATAATAGCCGGTGACATGACATAGTTTCTGTGTAAAATTGTCGGCCAACAATGTATTAACATTGCGAAAATTAATTTTTGTTGTTTCTTCCCAATGCATGACGTCTCAAATTAACCCTCCGCGAGTCTTTGGCAAGACATTTTTTTTTTTTTTCAAAATTATGTTTTTTAACCACAAATATGACTGGTATGAATGGGTTAAGGATGTCTGCCTAGTCCAACTAAATTCAGACTTATTCTAAACTAAATTAATAACCGCTATTCAAGAAAAAAAATGTTTAGTCTGTATTTAGTCAGACTAGCTAGTGAGCTAGTGTTTAATTAAACATTGTCTCTTTAAACGTTATTTTTGCTTCCTTTTTTATTTATTGATTTACCATCTTGTACTAATTTTTTACATGCTTAGATTTATCATATGTAATGGAAGACTATTGTTTTGAATATCTCATGCATTTTTGCAACTTGCTGAAGCGACTATTTTGCTGATGGCATCGTCAACTTTTATGACCACTTGTGTGTTATGGCGTCAATTATCTCTCCCAGCGATCATCGTATTCTAATGATCCTCTGCCTTGTTTAAAAAGGCGATATCACTTATAAAACATTATTTTGCCGCAACTAACATAAAATGCTTCTGCACGTAATTCCAAATTTGATATTTTTTTGTAAACATTTCTCTTTGTTCCTGCTTCTATTATAGAATGACTAAATTACCGAGAGAAAATCTAAAAAGAAAATAAATCCGCCCTTTTTGTCCCATTCTGCTCTGCAAATGTAATAATTTAGAGTTCAGTTCTTATTGATATTTCTAAAAAGTTAGGCTGTTATGATTTGTTAGGTTGGTGTGATAGTCTTAGTTTTATCTTTGTTTACATCAAGTTCCTAAGATCTTTAGATTGAAAACAAGAGTTTTAGTAATTTCGATTTTATTAAAATCTAGAAATATGTATTTAATTTTGCGTTCTTGTTGCCGGACCGTTATAAAACCAAAATGCATTCCAAAGAATTCGAAATTTATTTTATTTAAAACTGGCGAAAAGGGGACTATTCTAATAATTCGTAATTTTTTGTAGTATTGTTTAGTCGTTTTCCAATTAGCATGAAACTTTGTAAATTTCATAATGGTATTTTTTGTGACTTGGTCCGGTGTATTTTGGTAGAGAGTTAGCAATATTTTATTTCCTTAAACATCATCTATATTTTCTACTCACTTCAACCTACATTTCAACTAAAGCCAGCGACTAAACAATTCTTGCTTTTTATTCTATTTCTAAAAACTTTATTATTCTATGCATGTAAAAGCTTTTTTATCATTAATATTATTAAAAATTAACATTATTAATTTAATTATTTGTGTAACCAAAACCAGAAGCAGAACATCCAAAGCGAACAACTAGGAAACGCCAGTGAATTCAAAAACGACACAATTCTCGTAACGGTAGTAATAATCAAATCGAAACATACGTCAAATTTGGGACTGGCGCAACTTTATAACTTATGAACAATCTAAACTAAACCTACCACCTAATTCGTCCGCTTATAATTGCTCGATCACAAAACAATTTACCTTACTAGATTAATAATAGTTAGTTTCTGAGATTATCTTGATGGCCTTCGCAGTAGTGGCTGTTAATGTCTCACTACTGCTTGAAATGGAGTTCCAAAGATCTACCCAAGTTTTATAACTTAAATAAGCTTAAAGTTTGTAACGATGGATTCGTTGTATAAATCAAATAACTTAGATTGAAAAAAAAAAACATTTAATTATTGTATGTTCGAAAAAAACTCAACGTTTATTGATAGCAGGAATATTTGATTTTCAAAATGTCATTAATGACATTTCTAAAGAGAAAAAGCAAAACAATTTAGTATCGCCCTGAACATAGCCACGATTATAATTAAGATGTGTAAATCTAATACAAAGGTTCGCCTCATTGGAAATTCACGCATGGTTTTCAACTAAAATAGCAAACAAGAATTTTTTTTTTGAGAAAAAGGAGAGTTGGGATTTTGAGCTTGAAGGTGACGGTACGGACTAATTTGAGAAGGAAATAAAATAAAAATAAAAACGTACACGCCATTACAAAGTTTTGTGTTAAAGTTAAGTTATAAAAAAAGAAAAAGGGAAACGGTACTATACTGGGTATTAGTAACATGCATAATACCGCTTGATAAGTATTAATTTCCGAAGCAACAAAACGAAAATTTATTTTGAAAAATAATTATTTTAATAAAAGTTGTTTACGAGTGCGTACTGAGAGTAACGGGTGGTCCAGAAATTTCCGCGGATAATAAGTGTCGGATTTCCACACCCACAAAACAAAAAGAAAAAAACAAAACCCAGACAAAACTACAGTGTTTAAGCAGCAGTGCAGAAGGGACATGCAACGTGCTAATTCAACAAAAAAAAAAACGGGAAAGTCGAGAAGCCACTTGTGTTGGTGTGCGTACGGGCCAACCGAAGAATAGCAGAAGTAGTGAGACAACGGGATGGCGACCGGGTGACATAAATCTCAGGAGTGCATAATTAAAGGGTACACCATTTGTTGTTTTGGTTTATTGTTTATTATAGTAATACTTTTTTGTTTTGTTGTATTAAAATTATTTGTGTACTCTAGACAAATAATCTATTTGGTTATAGGTTTTTTTGCTAAGGACGTGTTCGAAGTTTGTAATAATTTTGTTTTTTTAATAATTTTGACAGGAGTGAAATAATTTTCTCTTCTATATTTTGTAACAAGTTTTATTTGTACTATTTTTTTAGAAATAAATTAACGTAATACGGCTTAGTTATTATTATTGCGCGCTTTTGTTTATTAATATTATTACAGAAGTGTTAAATTTACAACACGTAGTGGTTGTGATAATTTGGTTGCATACAAAATAATGTCATAAAATTATTACAGCTGGAATAATTATCACAAACTTCGAACACGTCCTAACTATCTACGAAAGCAGACAACAAGTTTTTTGTTTTTTTTTTATAGCGGTAGAGACGCAGAGCTCTGAATTCTATACAGCGCACCAAGTAGCAGTGATCGTACAAAAGTACCAAAAAAAAAAACGGAATATAGTATATTCGGCGGGGGGTTATTATTCTAGAGAGTGCAAACATTAAAGTAGTGTTAAATTTTGTTTTTGTTTAAAAGAAAAAAATGTTAAATAAAGTTTGTAAAATGGTTGTAATATTAGAACAATGCTCCCGTCGAAACGCAAAACCTAGTAACTGCGACTTACTAGATTTTGTGATTATTCGTTTTATTAAACCGGAATAAAATTATGCTTTTAACGCTCTGAGAATTATTGCTCTACGATCATTATTGACAACTTTATTCAAAAAACAAACACCTGGTAACTTTACTCAAAATATCTATTTACAAAAATAGTTCCACACAGAACCTAGCAACTATGTATTTTTTTAATTTATTTGATCATAAAAAATGAAAGAGATAGCTATATTTATCCAATTGATGGTTATTCTTTGTGTCTATGTTCTTTGCGTATTTAGTCGTGTGTTAACTGTCATTAGTTGCAGTTTGTCATTAAAATGCAGTCGCGTGGAAAAATAATGGTTGAGCTGGCCCAAAAACTGTACGTAGATATTAATATATTTTTTACAGAAACTAGTAATTTTTAAATGATACTAGATTATGTGAGAAAACTTAGAGTGGATTGTGCACAAAACATAGTATCTTTTAAAAATTACTAGGTTATGTTGTAATATGATGTTTAGTGTTTTCATTTTATAGTCAGAAGATTTCATACAATACATAGTAATTTTTCAAAAGTTACTATGTTTTGTTGGAAATTGTCGTTTTTTATTCGAACGAAAATAATGATCATTGGTAAAGATCCAAATTTGGCTTCTCGCTAAACTCAACTTTTTATTCTATCAACAAAAGAAAACATTATAATATTCGATTTACGGTCAAATTTGGGAAATATTGTAGCCAGTTTGTTTGACCCTGTCTCTCCCATTCAAAATTGTAATCTTATTAAAATGTTTTTAGGCTTCGTGCAGGAAACGCAGCAGGGCATTTAGAAGCAGCAGACACGTCGGAAGATTTTTCATCTGACGACTCTTTGGCGGATACCACGTATTGTCCCAATAAACATTGCATGGATGATTCCACAGAATTTGAAGAATCGACAGAATATGATGATGCCATTCATAAACCACCGCCTGTGAAAAACGTTAAAACACCACCGCCATTCGTAAATCATAACGATCCACCACCTCCGGTACCATTGGAAAGCCACATTGAAACACCTTCACCACTCGCGGTCCACCAAGCTAAAAAGAAAAAATCAGCTGATGCCGCACTAAAGCTATTAAATGAATGTAGTTGCAAAAAAAAATGTGGGCTGACATTTCAGAATTTTCGACGGCAAGCTATATTTGACCAGTTCAGTAAAATGAACTTTGCCCAGCGTCAGTTGTTTTTTGAGGCATTTATTTTACAAAATAAAAAACATTACCACTCGTCATCCACAAAACGTAAGTACACCTACGTATACCATCTTCCACTCAACGCACAAAATTCGTCGAAACAAATTGTGTGTAAGACTATGTTCCTTCACGCCATCGGTAGGAAAACTGATGGATTAATCACAGAATTTTTTAAACGAAGAAATGTAAATTTAGGATTGGTGCCATTAACTGACCATCGTGGTGATGTGATAAACAGAATTAAGGTAGAAAAATCAACTTTAATTCACAATCAAATTCGGGACCACATTTTATCATTTCATCCACAAGTCTCACATTATAAGTTGGAGCACGCACCGAATCGTAGATATCTGTCATCGGAAATAACAGTCAAATTTATGTGGAATGATTTTATTACCAAATTTGGAAATGCTGCTTCTTACGTAACATATTCAAAAATTTTCAAAAAGGAAAACATCGGTTTTGATAAGCCATCACAGGACGAATGCCCTGTGTGTGCTGAACACAAACAACACCAAAAGGAGTTGAAAGATGTAGAAGCAGCTAGATGTTCACATGATATACCACCGATTCCGATGATGACTTCTGCATTAGCCAATCATTCTGATGACTGTGTGATTTGCCAACAATTTGTTAACCATAAATTAAATTACATACAAGCACAAAAATATTACAACATCGGCAAGACATATGAGTGGCCCCAAACCGTTAATTTATTTACAGTGGATATGCAAAAGGTAATCATTATACCGAAAATGAAATCGAAGAACTCCTATTTTGTTAGTCGCTTAGTAGTGTTCAACGAAACGTTTGCGCCACTTCATCAACACGATCAATCTAATCTGTGTGTCCTTTGGCATGAAGCCATAACGGGTCGGTCTGCTTCAGATGTTGCGTCTTTTTTCTTAAATATTATTCAACAATCGAGACGAGATGTATCGAAATTTATTTTTTGGGCTGACAACTGTTCCGCCCAAAATAAAAATTGGATTCTCTATTCGGCATTGCTGACAGTGGTAAATCAGAATTGGAGCCCAGAAACTATCACAATAAAATATTTTGAGCCACAGCATTCCTACATGAGATCGGATTCGGTACATGGCAATATCGGCAAAAAGTGGAAAAACACACAAGAAGTGTTAGATATGAATGACTTGGTGGATTTAATAAAAAAGGCTGACGGAAAAAACGTTTGCCGACTTCTTACCAAACCCGACTTTTACAACTTTAAAAACATCTGCCAAAAAAGGACACAAAAAAATGAACTACCTTTTTTAAAGGACATAAAAGTGGTCGAGTTCCGGCGAGGATCAAAAAATTTATTTTATAAATATAAACATGAATGTGAAACTTTTCATGTATTTGATCATATTACAAAACTAAAAGAGATTAAACTTCCTGATAAAAGAACGGAACCAACTGGAATGAATGCAACGAAAATGAAAAAAATTTCAGATCAACTGTTACCTCAAATGCCAGTCCGGAAAAGAATTTTTTGGGAAGAGTTAAAAACGAATGAAAATGCGCGTGATTTATGCAATTTTTACGAGTAATTGTTTATGTTCCTTTACTTTAATTTTTATAATAATATGTAAGTAGCAGAGTAGCTATTATTTTTCTCTTTTTATGTTACATTAGTTACTTAAGTGATCAATTTTGTATTTTTATTTTCTATTTTAAGTTAAATGTGATGAATATTTTATTATTTCTTAAAAAAAAATGTGATTTTTTGTTCTTATTTCATAATGATACATGAATGTGATTATAATTATCTTATACAATTTTTATAAGTGGCTAAAACGAATTAATAAAATGGCCTGTAATTTTTCGTTCAAAATTTTTATTTTATTTCACGGAGATGCTAATCGAATGTTCACATGGAAAAGTATTTCAATATTCTACAGAACCAAGCAAGTCAGAGTTACTATGATTTGATTCGAATTTCTTAATTTTTTTCTATGGAAAATTTTCACCCTATTTTAGACAGAACAAAGTAACTTGAAAGTTACTAGGTGTTGTGTGAAATTGATATAAATTTTTGTATGGAAAATTGTTTTCATAGACTTTAACCACATATAATTTTTCTATTAGTAGGTTTTATGGAAAATGAATGATAACATTTGAAAATAAAATGTTTTTTTAAATAAGAATACAAAAAAATGTATGTAAAAAATTTAATATTACACCCGGAAAAGATATGAAATGCAAAACCTTAATTTCCCACAAACTTGTAAAAACGAGTTGCTAGGTTTTGTGAGATAGGGGGAGAATGGTCTAATTTTTGTTTTGTTATTTCGGGGGATGAACTTCAAACTGTGAGTGTTTGTGTGCAATTTGAGTGCAAGCAGCTTATCAAAATCCAAAAAGGGCACCACCACCATCCCACACCCCAGACTGAGCGTGAGCCCGCAAATGCTTCAGGTGGTGACTTTGGATAATCTGATAACGGCATGGTCGCCAGGTCATAAACGTTGCAAATTCTTAAGATTAGACAAAAATCTCGTTCACGCTTGAATTTTGTTTTATTAGTTAGATTTAAGTAAACTAACTCATTAGGAAAAAGGCAGTGGACTATCTGATCGACTATCGCTTCAACGGGATTCACCCGAAATGCGATATTTCAAAACGCGATATGACGAAACGAGATACAGTACAAAACGCTATATTTTAAAATTATTAATCTTCCTTCGTTTAATAAAATTTTCCTTCATCTTTATGATGAAATTAAACATGTATGATGGAACTAGAATATGCATGTGATGGCTGCACCAAATATTACCTTGGCCAGACTGGGAAGATACAAAGAACATATCAACGATATAAGTAAAATGAGACGAAGTCAAATTACACTCTCCACTTAAAAACTGAAAACCATAAATATACAGATATGAACACAAATTTAACAATCTTACATAGAGCTAGAAAAGGACAGAAATTAGATAGACTCGAGGAACTTCAAATATACAAACAAAAAAGCAATAGTAATTGACTCAACGACAAAATCAACACAGAGACAAATAGAATGTATGACCTAATTCAAAACCAACAAAAATGTTTATTTATAATTTAATTAATTAATTACAAGCCACCTAGTTCGCTCAGACACATAAAAAAGTATTCAACTTCCTAAAAAAAACGACAGAAAGTCATACCTACTCACTGCCGAATGAAAAAAGACAAATAATATTGCTAAAAGGAGTGCATCATTCTTACCCAACATCGGATATTGTTCAGGACTTACAAGAAATGACTGGATTGCAGTGGAGGTAAAAATCTTTGAAACTCAACGGTCAAAATCGGAAAAATATAAATTGGGTTGTCATAATGTGACCACTGAAAATGGAATTGACTTACAGGAGCTGACAAAAATTAATTATGTTTGCCATCACAGGATTAGTTGGGACAGATTAATTAATGCTGACGATGCCAACGTTTCGGACATATAGTTAGATATTGCTGCGTAAAATGTAAAAACATGGCGCATATGAATGTGAAGCTCCTAAAAAGGATTATTCTAAACCAATGGATGTAGTGTACTAAAAAAACTCAAACAAAAAATCATTCAAGCAAGAGAAAACAAACAACGACTAAATAATACAAGATGGGCCCAGAGGAATTTCGCAATTAAATCAGCAGCACGCACCATTAAGCCAGGTGTATATTTTGCAACGGCGTTAGCTCCGGAGAAAGAGAGTCAGTTTCCAGTCTTGAGACAATCACAACGTGATCAAGCTAGTCGAGACCATTTCAGTTTTATTACATCAGAGTATCATGAATTTTTGGGTCAGATTTTGTTGATTTATGCTGTGTTTCTTATTTAAATCCGTAGATCGAGCAGATTTTGAAATCTGAAATCAGATCGATTTGGTGGATCTGAAATAAGAAACAGGTTTCAGATTTTTTAGATCAAAAAATTTTTCAACTCATTATTTAATAAAACAATTTTTCTTCGTCCACATAAGAATTAAAATTTCATTCTATTTTCATTTTAATAACGTTTTGCAAAAAAATTAAGTGATGAGAATGACATCTTTCTATGCGTTAATGTATGTATTTGAATTACGTGAAGTTAGCTAAATTAAAACTAATCTGAGAAATCGGAATATTTTTACAAATCAAAAAAATCAATCTAATCAATCTGAAAAAAAATAAGAAACAGCAAAAAAATTGATCAGATCGATCGGATCTGAAGAAACAACGTTTTAGTACTCAGATCAATCAGATTGATTAGATCAGAAATAAGAAACACAGCATTAATTAGAAAGATAAATGAATTCGTGCTACAGTATAAAAACTTGGCTGATAAAACAGAGAGTCAGCGAGACAGGATCCATATTAGTAACAAACAACATATCGGGACGGGCTCTCGGATACTAGTTAAGCAACTCGATATCGCAATTGATCCGCATAGTACCACATCAGCCGTCATACATATTACTGTTTTTGTTTCCCTTACGTTTGGACGTACCTCATCTTATTTTTGAATTTTGAAGTGAGATCACGTAAAAGGTACGAATTCTTTTGATTTTTCTAATTTTTTTTCTTTTTAGTAACTTATTACTTCGCCTTTAGTCGTTCAATTATTATTATCACCAATATAACAGCAGGATATCACGAAGGGTACTGGGAAGCGACTTTCCGATACCGAACAAGTAAAAATAACGGCATATTCCGAAATGGGGCTTCCAAAAAGGGATATTGTGAGAAAAATTGAACGATCTGATCATGCCGTTCGAAATTTCCTCTAAAAGGGAAAAAATGATGGTTTCAAAGCAGAAAGCCATGTTGGGACGAACGAGTGCTGTGAAAATTGTTGAAGACTTGGATTTACCAGTACGCAAAAGACGTGTCCAACAAATCCTGAAAGTCACCCACCTCAATCGACATAAATTTGCTCGACTTAAATTTGCCAAGGAGCATATGCAGTGGGATGAAGAGTGGGGGACAAGTTATTTTTGCTGATGAAAAAAATGTAATCATGATGGATGGCTTCAGCAAATATTCGCACGATCTGATCAAAGAAAACTCCCCACGAATGACTCGCAACAGCCATTTAATTGTGCTTTCTCCCTAGAAACATAAAAATTTGTATTTGAAAAAAAAATAAAGAAAAAAAGAAAAATCTATTAGAAAAACGGAACTTACTTTTTTTTACATATACCCAATAAAATAAAGGATTGTTGCAGCTATCCAAAAGAGCAGAAACCTTGCAACAAGCAAAGCATTAACTGACAAAGTAAGATATCTAGGAGTAGATATAACTTTTCGATTTGGCTTTAACCATCACGTGTTCAATGTCTAGCCTTAGAAAGCCATTATATGTACGGGTTTCCGGTTTGGTTGACAGCATCACCGAACCCCCTCTCAAGAATCGGTCTGCTAGAGCGGAAAATAGTTCGCACTATAACGAGAAAATTCTTCAGGGAACAATCTGATGAGTATAAGTGGATCTGTAATAGGGAAATTTACGATAGTGCCGGGATTATAGAGATCAATGAGTATCTCCAAGAGTTTCTAAATGATTTTTTGGTAAGATTCGAAAATCATACAAACGTTCTGATAACGGAACTAGGAGGGCAGTCAGCTCCGGAGTATTACCTAAGAACGCGGGATTTGACTGCATTGGCTACAGCTTCTGAAAAACCCGTGGTAATGTAAAAAGACCTGCTTAATGTCAAAAATTATAGAACTGCATGCAGCACATGTCTTTTGAACGCAGATCTGCATTCATAAATCACTGCATGCAGAAATTCTGTACATTTTTTTCCAGTATTATGCATTGTTGACATATAGATGTTATTAGTATTCAAGTTCAATTTTATTTTATAATTTGTAAGTGAGACAACAACTAAACGAAAAGAGACTGAAATAAAATATCATATCCCGACACGGCAATAAAAATATAGAAATCAAACAACACGGACGGGTTTTATTAATCTAGAATAATCTTAAGAAACAAGAAATAATAACAGTACGCTCATGTTGAACAATGTCTCTTTCTCATCTCCGGGTGTTACATTAATACACGGAAACCAAATACGAGGTAGCCTAGAAATAGAGGAAGAAGTAGTAGTAGACCCTACATTTGTCAAAAATAGTTTGCTAAATTTTCGGTGCAAGTAATTTTCAAGGCAAACATATAAATTTATTATACAACAAACAAAATCTTTATTCTTGCATAATTTAAAATAAAAAAAAATTAGGAAATTACATCTAAATGTATATAACCCATTTTTATTTTAAGTTAATGCAATAAAAATTTTGTTCGTTGTATTATACATTTATTTTTTTTGCCTTGAAAATTAATTGCATCGAAAACTAGGCCACTTTCTTCAAAAGACCAAATCAAAATTTTTTGTCACATCCGAAAAAATGGCCTTAGTTGTGTTTGTAAAACCTTCGAAAATTCTCTCTGTAGGAAGCCCAATCATTTGGATACTATTGCTGAAAAAATATATCAACTGCTGATTATATATCGCCGTCGAGAAACGCAGAATGTGTAAGCCCATATTTTCCAATTTTCCGTTTTTCATATCAAACGAAAGAGGAGGAAATTGTAAATCGATTGCTATATCTAAAGTATCAATAAAAACTACTGTTAACGGAAAAAACTAGGAAGGTAAATCAGGGTTTGCTTAGAGACCGTAAGGAGAGAGCGTGGCAATTTTCATTGTCTCCTGAAAACAATTGCTTTTGGACTTCACATTCTGCGTTTCTCGCCGTCGCCAACGATATCTGAGAATATATACAGTTATGAATAATGTGTGTTAACTAGTGATGTGCGGGTAGTAACTATTCGGTATTTTTTACTCATTACTTGGTATTACCCGAAGTAACGATTACTTAAGCATTGAAATACTCGTTAGTTCGTTACTTTATCATGTACATGTTCGCATCGAATGAGTGTTTGTTATTTTGGAAATATGAGATAGTGTAGTGATATATAGAAAATTGTATAAGACAAAGAGAGTAAGCATTACCATAAAAGTTTTGAATAGGTTATTTAACCCTTTCTCTTTCTACCTACCGTATTTTTCTATATCTAAACATGACTATTGTATATTTACAAAAAAAGAGATGAAACTATTCGTAGCAATTTCGACCAAAACATTTAAAAGCGATATACAAATCCATGATGTTAGTATGCTATTTCATTTTAATAATTTTATAGTATTTTGTTTTGTTAGAGAAGAACAAATATTGTACATCACAAATTTTTATCTTAGGTTTTTATGGTGTTAGAAGAACAAAATATATACATTACAATATTACATAAGCTATTCACTATAAAAGTAACAAAAAATAACCTAAAAAAAGTTATACATATTTTATTTTCATTTAGAATTTGACATTTAATGTTTATTGTTTTACACATAAATTTTTTTTAGCTTTCAACAAGTTTAAAAATAATCATTTATTTCTTCTTATCTAAGATATTCATGTTTTAGTGTTTGCCTGTTTGATTATCTTCAAATGAATAAACATATGATAATTGTATTCGTACTAAATTTTCAACAGTGAATTTTTTGAAGTTTGTGCCCATTATTGTTTTCATAATGAACCGAAAACTGAGTGATATTTGGTTGCATTTTACCAAAATCGATGAAACCCATGCAAAATGCGATATTTGTAAAAATATTTTTTCATACAAAGGCGGTTCCACTTCTAATTTTAAGAAACATTTAAATGCAAAACACCTAGGTGTACTTCTCGAACCAGCGCCAAAGCAATCCAATAATTCACAATCATCTGTTCCTGATGTATCAAATATACCGTCAAGTTCTTCAGCAACTATATTCACTAGGCCTTCGACGTCAAGTGATATAGAATCCGCTAGTTCTTACGCAACCGTAATTGAAAATGTATC
Source organism: Tipula vernalis (assembly GCA_958295665.1). Taxonomy (NCBI): domain Eukaryota; kingdom Metazoa; phylum Arthropoda; class Insecta; order Diptera; family Tipulidae; genus Tipula; species Tipula vernalis. The sequence continues at coordinate 307,065,379 of OY282558.1, forward strand.
TTCTGTACCAAAACCATCAAGACAGTTGGGCATGAACCAATACGTTATGCGACCCCCTACAATTGCACGACAAAAAAAACTAAATAATTTAGTATTAAAAATGATCATAAAGGACATGCAACCATTTTCAATAGTTGAAGATCGTGGATTCCGAGAGCTTTTGGCTGGTTTTGATCCCGCCTATATTTTGCCTCATCGAACCACTCTAAGCCGACAGTTATTACCACCGCTATATGACAGTTCCATAGAAGTCATTAAAGTAATTTTAAATAATGCGGAATATGTTACAGTAACGACAGATATGTGGACCAGCTGTACAACAGAATCTTACATGTCAATGACATGCCATTTTATTGATTCTAGCTGGAGACAAAAATCTATACTTCTAGGATGTTTCTTATTTTCAGAACGGCACACCGCTGAAAATATAAAATTTAAAATGAACAATATGCTTCATCAATGGAATCTGCAAAATAAAGTGCATACAATCGTAACAGATAATGGGGCGAATATCGTTGCAGCGTGTAGGCTTACAAAATTTAAACACTTGCCATGTTTTGCGCACACACTTAATTTAATTGTCCAGAACGCTATAAATTCCATTAATACAATTCACGTGAAAGCTAAAAATATTGTTGAGTTTTTTAATCGAAGCACTCATGCAGCTGCTAAACTTAAACACTTCCAGGAACAGTTAAATAGTGGATCAGCTTTAAAACTTAAAAACGACGTGCGCACTAGATGGAATTCCACATTTCATATGTTTCAGCGGATGGGACACTTAAAAGAATGCATTAATGCTGCATGGGTGTTCTAGATAGTTCAACTGAAAGGCTAAGTTCAGATGAATGGGTAATTCTTAATGAATTTTGTCAGTTACTCGAACCGTTCGAGTTGATTACTATTGAGCTGAGTGCAGAACAAAATGTGACATTGTCAAAGGTTATTGCGCTCGTTGATGGCCTTATTAGAGCTCTACACAAAATTAAATTAGGCGTTCATAGTGCTTCTGGTGAAGCTTTATTTGAGGTTTTAATAGCTGGAATAAATAAGCGATTTGACAAACTTGATTTTAATTTAATGATTAGCAAGCCAACATTTTTGGATCCAAGATTTAAGAAGCGGGCCTTTTCGAATATCACAGCATATAATAAAGTGAAAGACTCCTTCATTTCTAACGTAACTGAGATGCTTCAAATGGACGAAAAAAGTCAGTCGCACTCACAACAAATTCAGCCAGTCCCAGCATTGAATGATCCTGGGAAAAAAAATTTAATATGGGATGATTTTGACAACCGAAACACGACCATTATTACACCACAATCTTCTGCGATAATTGAGGTTCGTCAATATTGTGAGGAACCGGTTATAGACCGGGAGAAAGACCCTTTAATCTGGTGGCAATCAAGGGAACAAGTATACCCACGGCTAGCACGGTTAGCCAAAAAGCACCTTTCAATTGTAGCAACTTCCGTCCCTTCGGAAAGGATATTTTCCAAAAGTGGGGAAATATTAAGTGACAGGCGTAGTCGTCTAAAGTCCGAAAATTTCGAGAAAATTATATTTTTGAATGCTAACCAAAATTTTTTGTTATAAGTCTATTTAAGTTTTTTTCTATTCTAGTTTATGCAACATGAAATGTTCCTAATTTGTTAATTTGTGATTTTTTGAAATTTTATTTTATTATTTATTTTATTTAATCAGATGAATTATTATAATATATTTTTTTTTTATTTGCATAATAAATACATATTATTTTGAAAAATAAATCTTTAATTTCTTAATGAAAATATATTCAAAAATCAACATGGTACTCGTATGTGAGTTAGCAGCAACACCAGTCATAATATATGTAGATAGGTAATCGTACTATTTTTAATTTCTCTTTACGATTACTTTGTAACGAATAAAAAGTAACGAGTTTTTACATCAAAAGTAACGAGTACTCGTGATTACTGAAAGTAACGAAACTGCACATCTCTAGTGTTAACTACTGAAAACGAAAAAACTATATTTTTTTATAAGGTTTCTCGTAATGACCAACACACTTAACAGTTGATATTTTTAAGTGTGTATCTGCGTGCTAGCAACAAAAGCAGACTTTCTAAAGAGAAAATTCTTGCACGTTTCGAACTCGATCAAAGAAAATTGATCGAACATGGTTCAACAAAAAACACCCCCACTTAGTTTGTTTGTGAGCTAAGAAACGAGGAGAATACCGTGAAGAAACGACTCGTGGAACAGGCAGATTGGGATTATATTTTTAAGCTGAATTTGTGGTTGTGTTGTGTGTTAATAACAGGGGTCGCAAACTCTGTTATAGCGTCATGGAAATTGTTAGTGTTATTTTGGCCATACTTCTAATACTAAAAAGCAAAAGTGATGATTAAAAATCGAAACCAAAACAACATTAAATCATTTATAGTTCAAAGCAAGCATCACTGTGAACCTTTGTTAAGCTTCTATGATTCTCAGAACTTAAAACCATTAAGGATTGTAGTACCAAATTAATTGAAGTTCATATTGGACCGTTCAGTTTAACTTTATTGACATGACCCGTTTTGTTAATATTTCATTGAAAAATGTCATCAAGTTATAAACATTTTGTTTCCGAGTAAACACCAACGAAACGAACCGAGAACATCCTTCGATTAGAAACAAACCGTTCCTGCCTACTAGAAAAATTCTTCCTAGCTTTATTTCATTCCTCGATATTCCACCTAACCATACGGATTTTATTTACTATTTAAGATTAAATTTTTACTTGGAAATCGGCTGATGGTCAATTTTCTCCGTTATAATTTTTGGTTGTACTGCTAATTTTGTGTAATATAATTTTACAGCTTAAGAACGATGTAAATTATATCTTCCGGCTAAATCATCAGTTTGTAATTTCCCAATTACAAAGCTATCTGCTTTACAATCAGAAAATGTAAATTTAATAAGATCAATAAAAGTTTTAGTAGTGACCTGGAGTGCATTTACAGTATTTGCTGTTAAAGACTTACTATGCTTAGAACTAATGCTCCAAACATCAAGCCAGTATAAAAATGTTTCTAAAAATTTAAAATTGTCGTCTAAAATCGATTTTATCTGAAGATCTTTAGTGTTAACAATATTCCACCAATTTCTTATAATAGCACAAAAGTCGGCAGTTTCGGTCATATCATCATATTGGCTTAATGCAGCAATTGTAGAATCATGGAATAAGTTCTCAACTAAAGCAACATTATACCGATCTAAACCAATTGGACGTAGAGTTTTTTGATCCAATTTATGAGGATTCGCCTTTTGAGTTGAACAGTTATTTGCCTTATTAAATAATAATTCAAAATCAGAAAATGAGGCCCTTTTAATTGAATAATCTTCGAAATCAGGGAAAACAATTGTTTTTTTAATATCTTCTAAATTTATCCAATTATTTCGTAAACTTTTAAACAAATGAACGGAATCATATTGGTAAAAAATTTTCAAATCTGGAAAATCGGGATTAACAAATGCATTGTTTGTTGGCTTAAATCTTGTAAACATATTCTCACTGATTTTATTAGAATCTGTAATAACCGTCAACACTCTAAAATCAAGTGAGTGCACAACTTGAATCACAGATTTAGTTAAATTGTATAATATTTCACCAGTGGGACGTAATACTGGGAAGAGACGAACAATTTTTTTAAAATCACCCAAAATTGATTTAATCATAAATACAATTACCGTACCAATCTTATTGCATTTATATTGTAAGCTTCTTTCAATATAAATTTCGTCGATCAATAAGGCAACGTACTTGTCTTGGTTACTCATCTTTTTTGCTAATTGAGATAAATTATTCTGTTCATTATTGCTCATTGAATTAAAATCAGGTGAACTGTGGATTTGAGCTGAAATAGCTTTCAAGTAGCTTGTGTGGGGCAATATTAAAAATTTCTTTAACATGTTGTAAATTGCTGACGACTGGGCATATATTAAAAACGCGAAAATAATGGTCTCAGTTTCATATCTTGGTCTCACTTTTTTTAAAAGCTCAATCTGATTAATTAAAATATCTAATTTCCCGTAATGTGGGTAATCATCGTCAATATCTCGACCGTTTCTTAAATAGTGCAAGGCTCGATTTAATAAATGTTCACGATTTTCAGGCAATTTACTAGATTCTTCGCGGAACTTTGAAAGTAAATATGCAATTTGAGACCATCTTGATATTTTCATATTTCGAGGCAATATTTCCAAATCTGCGCTAAATATTTCTGTATTATGAACAATAACCTTTACGTACAGATTATTGGTGACACATACTCGAGTCGAAATATTGCAGCCCACATCATCAGAACTTTGCAATTTATAAAAAACAACCTTTTCATTATTTTGAAATACCAAATACTTTGAAAAGTTTAGCTTTTCTCGATAAAGATTAAGAAAAATTTTAAAATTCCCGATATAATCAGGTATATTTTGTTCAATTTGTTCAATTGGTTCAATTTTTACAATTTCTTCAATCGGCTCAGTTTGATCCATTAATTCAATTTGTTGCAATAGATCAATCTGTTCCATTGGTTCAATATCTATTAGTTCAATTTTGGGTTCAAATGGTACAGATGGTGGAATCTGTACAATTGGTTCAGCTTGTTTAATTTTTTCAATTGGTATACATTTTATTATTGCAGGAGGCGACACAAAAACGGAGGGAACGGCAAAATCATGTAGTAGAAAACGCTTAAAAAATTCATTTGGGCGTCGAGCAAAATCACTGTCAACAAAGTGCTTGGCACATATTACCGAATATTTAGTTGGTTGCCAATCTGTTCTTCCAACAGCATTCATCCATTGAATTTTCCGTTCATATTCAGATGGAAATTGAAAAACGGGAACGCTTATTGATTGTGATTTATAATTCGATTTGCACCCTACAACACAACAAGAACGCGGCATTTTTAAATGCTTTATCTTATAATGACAAAATTACTTATGAATATGATTTGTATCTAAAAAACGATTTTGTTTATCGCCTTTGATTATCATAAATAGGGTTACTGTCATGCAAAGAACAAACAGTGCTCTAAGTTATCCACAAGGAATCATCACGGATTAATAGTTAATATCACTAAGTAGGGGTTATATACCGTAAAACTTATGGAAAGTCGGTTTTATTACAGTTTACTTATTAAAATCAAATTTAGAATTTTCGCTTACCGTTTTAAAGCACTTATTCCGAATTTACTTTGTTTAATATGACGTTGTTCACCATCAAAAGATAAATGTTTCCTTCCCGCTAAAAAAGTATAAAAATCAATTGCTTAATAATTAACTTAAAATTATCTATTTAATTAACAAATTCTTGTTATTACCTTTATTTAGCAATTTCTCAAATAAAAAATAAAAATTAATTTCTTTCTCAATATTTCAAATTACGTCTATTTCTGTGGAAATTTTAAACTTCTACTGCTTTTTTTATATAAATTCAAGCCGAATTGTAATTTTTATACCCATACATTAATACAAATCACTCTTTTATTCGAATTTAAAAACAGTTAGAGCGGTAAGGTATGTAAATGTTTGTAAGTATATATATCCCAATGCCACTACATAAATAGCCGTGACATCAGTCTAAAAAGTCAAACCACTAATATAAAGAGGGGAATAAAGATTTTTATTTTCCTATGAAACGTAAACAAAATACTATGGGATTTTCAAACACATTTTTTTATATCGTCTCTATTTTCAATTTAAATAAATATTTTTATTTACAAATATAAATAAATTGATATCAAATATATTGAAATGTAAATTGTGAACAATTTTGATTGAAATTAAAAATCATTTATTAAGTAATTTTGCATTTTTATAAAAATATTTGTTTCGGCATGCTTCGTGTTCCTCTAATCTTAATAAATTTATTAAGATTAGAGGAACACGAAGCATGCCGAAACAAATATTTTTATAAAAATGCAAAATTACTTAATAAATAATTATTAATTTCAATCAAAATTGTTCACAATTTACATTTCAATATATTTGATATCAATTTATTTATATTTGTAAATAAAAATATTTATTTAAATTGAAAATAGAGACGATATAAAAAAATGTGTTTGAAAATCCCATAGTATTTTGTTTACGTTTCATAGGAAAATAAAAATCTTTATCCCCTTAACACATACTACCACACATTTTTGTGTCATGGCTTTTTATGTAGTGGCGTTGTATATCCATATAAAAATAAAACAAAGCTGGCAGAAATTCTCTCTGAACACCAACACAAAAAAACCGAAAAAAAAAGAGAATTTCCGAGTATATACATATAGTATATTTATCAGAAATTTCTAGTTGTGTTTTGTTTTGTGTAGTAGTAAAATAAAGAAGAAATTTGTATATACCAAATTTTCATCATACTTCACGTTTTGATGTTTGTGTGTTGGTTCTGTTTATATACAAATTGTCACACTGTTGCCATTTTTATTTTAATAAACAGATTACTACAAATCAAAAAGTAAATTTTGAAATATTTTAGAAATTTTTACAGATTATTGCTACATATTAGATTGTATTTACGAAACATAAAATAAAAAAATGATGTTTCAAACCTTGCAGAAAAGGATATGTTACCATACTGAAAAATATTTATAAATAAAATGAAAACAGACTTTAAGAATCAATTGTTATAATTCTTACTCATAATTTATTGTTTGATAAGGTAAATAAAATAATTGAGTTTTTTAGTTCCAAAACATGTCGTCGCAAAAATTAGAAATTGAACTAAGCAGTTAGTTAAGCACACAATTACTTGGTAACTGCTGCTGTTCCAAAATTTGTCGTGTTATCTTTCAAAAGTAGTACATACAAACAAAATGGGAAACAGTTTTTTTATTTCTGAAAAAGGTGATTATATGGAGAACACGTTTTGGAACTACATACCTACAAGGCTCAAAATTGAAAATCATTTTCAAACATACTATATTAGTAAAATTCAGAAACTAAAATTAACGGAAATACTCCTACAAATAGCTAAACAATCGTTACAAATTTAAGTACATATACACACAAAAAACGGCACACGTGTTGGTGTACTATTATAATAGTAGAAGGTAATCGATGAATTTACTGATAAATTCTTGACTAAATTCCTAATGATCCATTAGATGAACTGTATTCAGGGCCCGGGACTAAACTCATTTATATAATTTTCATTTATCAATGAATGTTTCTGTGAACAATTAATTGAGGTTCATTATGAATGTTGAAGAGCGATTCATCAATGTACTCATTGCAAGTTTACGTAACATAATCATTGAATAATTACTATTTTTATTGACTTTTGATAGAAAGAATGTTCTAAAATAGTAAGTAATTTCGCATGAGTTCCAAAATGAAATGCTTGTGTAAAATCAATATATCTGTAACAAAATGGAAGGGAAAGTACGCAGTAAAATGCAAAATGTCATTCATTCGGGCCATTTAAAGATATTGCGATGATTTTTATTAATTATAATTTACTTAATAAAATTATAATTTACTTAATTTTGAGCTGAACAGGTGATACAGATGTTTTTGGCATAAAACAAAATTTTTTATCTGTGACTGATTTACACAATGTTTAAAATCAAACTGAACAAAACGTAAAACTAATTCAAATACAACGCAGAAGGGAGAAAAAATATACAATATAGAATTATTTAACGGTTATTTCTGAGGTATTACATTAAATTTCTTAAACCGAGTAAGGACCAGAATGGCATCAGTAACTTCCCTGAATTATTCTTCAATATTTTCACTTACTCACATTTTTTACGTATACCACTAAACTTGAACAGTTGAAAATTATGCACTTGAGCAAAATTCTATATACTTTAGCTGCGTTTTTTTATTCGCTCCGGATAGCTGCTATCGAGAGCCGTCATACAAAAATTGGCTCCCGATAGCGCTCCGTAAAAATAGGTAGAGCCAAATATTTTTTATATGAAGTTTTTGGTAAACAATTAAATTAAAAATGATAGTTTTATGTTAAATAAGTTTAGTTTACCAATAAATAGCGCATCAAATTTAAATTTAGCCGTAGAAAAATGACGGCTCACGATAGCAGCTATCCGGAGCGAATATAAAAACGCGGCTTTTGTTGAATTGTTTGAGTTGATGCATTCACCAGTATTGGTTACTTGATGAACTTTTTCTACTAGGGATGCGGTGTACTTTGCTAAATAGAACGATACGTTTGTATGCTTGGAATTATTTTTATTGCACAAAAAGTTAATTTTGGCAGTTTATTGAGACAAATTAAAGGTATTTTTAGTGTATGCCTGAAGGTACACAAAGGGTGCATAAAGCCGAATAAAACGTTCGAAAATGTTCAATACTACCAATATCCATTTCATTTGGGATAAGAATTTAGGAATCAATTTATTCAGCTTCTTCTTTGAGTTTAAAATGACTTAACGAAAACGTAACTCCAATCTCGTTTCCATTAACCTAATACAATACCGTATAGACAGATACAAAATTTATCGCGATTTTCATTTATCCCGATTGTCAAAAATCGCGCTCTGAAAACAAAATAATCCTGTTTTTTTGAAAATCCTGTAATGACAGAGGGCGGGGGGGGGGGGGGAGAATAAGTTAAATTAATAGCTCAAAGTTTTGCTGTATTAAAATGGAATTTTCCATGATAAAACTGTTTCAAATGTTTATACACTATTCTTACTCGAGAAACCATGAACTTTCTAGAAGTTTGGTTTATGTATATAAAAAGGTCATTCTTTCTCGAACCTTTATTTTGTGTGCGTATATAAATTTTTTAGTGAAGCGTGTTTTTGTCTGTTTTTTTTTTTAAATCAAAGTTTTTCTTTGATTCTTTTCAAGAATTCATTTTAATATCTTTTGAATAGTTTTCATTATTTCAAAGAAGAGCAAAGTACGCAGTACTTTGCTACTCATACACCCTGAAGAAATAAATACAAAAAAATGTAAAGTTTTATTTGGTGGTGATGTGATAATTACTGGTGAATTTGATTCATGTCCCAACAACGAGATAAAAAGAAAAATTAGAAGTAACTGCGTAATAAACTCATCTGATAAAAAAGTAGTTACTCAGATACAAATATGGCGCCCATAACCAATAATACAACAACAACAATAATTACAAACAATTTATGTAACCGTTTTGATAATCCAAGTATTTTTATTTCTGAAAATTTTTGCATTTTCCTGACATTTTGCGGATTTCATCACCGACTTTTGTCAGGAATAATGTCCGACTTATTATAAGATTTCCTATGAAAGTTGGCCAAAAAACTCGGAAAATGATGACAAAAAAAGTTAGGTTATGGTACGACAAATTTGTGGGCGGGGCATATAATATAAATTTTGGCGCCAAAATTTTACTTTTCAATTTAAATCTAGCTTTAATTAAAAATATATTTTTTTTTACATCTTTTTTAAGAATACTTTTTATTTTTATTACATGTATAAATTACAATATTACATTTATTATAATATATAAATTTTAACTCCACCTGAGTAAATACATTTTTCTATCTTCATTTACTGCGTGCATCGCATGGTCAACTTCCTGAGGTGTTTCACGTTGGAGAGCTGCAGTAATTTTAAACTTAGTCCTTTTGTTTGAATAGTCAATAATTTCGGTTGAATCTTCTAATTTCTGTAAAGAAAAAAAGCGTTACAATATTATATTGTATTCAAGGTACAAGACCTAGTAAAACAAAAAAACCAACCTCTGTCCCACACAGCAACAATTTTGATTCAATTAAACTTTGAATATGCTTTTGTAACATTTCATTATTTAACTGTAGCGTTTCTTGTATATCCTTACGTCATCACATCACATGTCTCAAACAACAATAGGACAGCCATTTGAAAAGTTTGCATCGTAATGATATAGGGTTTCTTGAGGTATGAGACTTTGAGTTCATCATGACAAAAACGGTGTAGCCACGTAAGTTTTCGTCCACAAAAATTTATATGATATGAGGTATCGGAAATGTAATTGGTATCGTTGTCGAACCAAGTAGTGGCCAGGCGTCTGCTTGTAACACTTTTATTGATAAATTTATTCCTATTTCATAATTATTATCTTTTACACACTATCAGTTTCAGTCGATTTCGATTTTTTTAATAAACAAACACATGAACTATTTACGTATAACGCAATCGTAATGGCGTCTACAGAAAACAAAAATACATTTGTACTTCAACGCTACATGTGTTGAAAGTTGGAAACTAAATTTCATCATTTTCCAATTTTTTCGTCTGAAAACCGGACAAAAATTGATAACCGGTTGAAGTTTTCAGTTTTGTTATACTTGGGAACGGTCCTTTCGCAGTCTTTGTTAGTAATAAAGAGGGTATAAATTTAGTTAAAATAGGTAAGCGGTTAAATTAAATAGATTTCAGAATATTAAAAGCATCTCTAGTATTGGTAAAAATTTAGCCAAAACAATATTTAATAATTATGATGATGCAAACACGTGCGTTCAATCCGAATCATTTAAGAAATTTGATAATTACAATAAATACATTCCTAATAACTTTACTTCTACAATTGGAGTTATTAGAAATATCCCCTTAGAGCTCTCTAATGAGAAAATCAAATCAAATATTAAATCAAACATGCCAATAACTAAAATTGAAAGAATGACAAAGTGGGATAATGTTAAAAATATTTCGACAGATTTAGAATTGGTCAAAGTTACTTTTAGCTCAGGATCCATCCCTTATAATGTCACTTTATATGATAACATTCTTTTAAAAGTAAATTATTTTATCCCTATGGGCATACTAAAAACAATTGCAATTCAAAAATTATCAGATGTCAATTATGTGCTAAAATTTTTGAGGACACACATGAATGTGATAATAAAAAAGCATGCAAATCATGTGGTTCCGGACATTCTTCGAATTTTTATCGCTGTAACGAAAGATTGCGGCAAAAACTGATTAGAGAATATATGATTCTGAATAAAGCAAGTTTCAGTGAAGCCAGAACTCATCTTTTTGGCAACAAACAGAGATTACCCAAAGAATCTGACTTTGTTAATGACATTTCTACTGAAACAGAAAAATGGCAAAACAGTAATTTATTTGATTCAGAAAAAAGAAAAACATATCTTGTCAATGAATTAAAAAATCAAGTAAAAGAAATTCTTTCTTCAATGATATTTTATCCTTTTTTAACAATTCTGATACTGACAAAAACAATCCTGTTAAAATTGATGCCATCAAAATTAAATTAGCAGGTTTCGTTGATAAATACATTTTTTCACTTTTCCAGTTTCTTTTATCCCTTTCCTTCTTAATGTCTTCTATTAAATTACTACAAATTAACATCAGAAGTCTTCATAGTAATAATGATTTACTTTACCATTATGTACAATATAATAACAATGACGGGATCATTTTATCAGAAACTTGGACGAGTCCTAATAATAATTTAAATTTTAATAATTTTAATCTAGTTGATGGAACGATCAGATACAAAGATTATGGAACATTAAAAAACAAAAACAACTGATTTATAACTCAAACAAGAACATTTTCACAGCATTGAAAAAAGAGAAAAAAAAAATTTTAAATTTTCATTACAATCGTTTTCAAGCTTTTAAAATTAACCTCAAATTTAAAAATACTGATTTTAATATCATCTCTTTTTATATTAACTCTATTAATAGACCTCAGGAAATCATTAACGAATTTGAACATCTTATTACCTACTCAAAATCTAGATAACTGTTTAATAGAGGAAGACATAAACATTCCTAATAGTCTTTGGGATAGTTCATTAACCCCTACTTACGACAGAGTGGGTGATAAAATTGCAGATATAATCACTGCTAATAATGTCTTTTTATTGAATGACGGCTCTCACACAAGACAAGATCTTTTCAGAAATAATTCTCCAGCACTGGACATTACTTTGTGATCAATTAATTTAATTGAAAAACTCTCATGGAGAATTTATCCCATTAATTTAGAAAGTGACCATCTTCCAATAATTATTGACTTTAAACTAAACTATTATCAAAAAAAAAACAAATCACAAACTGGTCAAAAGTATTGAAAGATTTTGATCTAAATTATATTGATGATAAATGTAATGTTGAAGAACATCTAGAAAAATTAATTTCTGAAAACACCTCTATTATCACAAATAAAAATACTTTCAAACCTAAACCTTGGTGGAATGACCTTATACAAAGGCTATGGAACATTAAAAAACACAAACAACTAATTTATAATTTAAACAAAAACATTTTTACTGCTATTGAATTAAAAAAATCTGCACAGAAACTTAAATTAACAATCAGAAGAGAAAAGAAAAAGTCTTGGAACATTTTTTTGATGAGCAGCAATCATAAAACTAATAACTCTGATCTCAGGAATAATATTAATAAATTAAAAATAAAAATAATCCAACTACAGAATTTTAGAAGATCCAACACTAGCAAATAATTTTTTAGATTATAATTTTCCTTTCTCCTACGACTCCCCTCCTAATCCCTCTAATAACCTCAACTCTAATACTAATCCTGCGGAATTTAAAAACACTGAAATTTTTGACATTATTAAAAACTCCAATAATACTGCTCCAGGATATGATAAAATCTCATATAAAATCGTTAAACAATTATGTTTCACTAATATTAACCTAATCAATATTATTACAAATTATATTAATAACATCTGGCAAAATCAGATTTACCCTACAAAATGGAAAACATCATACACAATCGCCGTTTTGAAAAAGGGGAGAGACGATAGAAACATTATTAACTATCGTCCTATTTGCCTGTTACCTATTTTCTCAAAAATCTTCAATAAACTCATCTTAAAACGAATTAATGATCGTCTAACCTCCCATAATATTCTTAATTATTACAATTTTGGTTTTAGAAAAAACAAAAGTATCACTGACTATTTTGTTGAAATGTTTAATTTCATCAACTGCCTCAAACAACAACACAAAAAGATTGTTTTAGTTAACATTGACATCTCTAAAGCTTTTGATAATGTAGATAAATACATTTTATTAAACATCTTTAAAAATCTCAATTTCCCTAATAACATTACACATTGGATTTCTCAATTTCTTACAAATACGAGTAGAATTATTTCTGTTCAAAATATCAATCAAGCTTCGATCCACTTCACTAATAAAGGCATTCCTCAGGATAGCTGTTTGAGTCCTACTCTTTTTAATATCTATACCACTTCTTTATATGACATTAATAACCCCTATACAAAAATTTTCCAATACGCCGATGATATTTGGACGGATAAATTACAATCTTTAAAACTACAAATTACCGCTGATAAATCTCACTTTTTAAGACTATTCACTAATAAAAATAATTCCAAATCTCTATTTTTAAAAATTAATAATATCTGTATAAAAGAAAGATTAACTACCAAAATGCTGGGTACAACTTTAACTACCAGACTTTCATTATCAAATCATTATACAAACTTAAAAGCAAATATTTCCAATTCCATTAACTTATTTAAAAGACTCACTCATTTCAATGGAGGTGTAAATCCTGAAACAATGATCAATATTTTTAAAGCAATCGTTAAATCAAAACTTGAATATACATATATTTTTACAGACACCAAATATAAAAAGATCTTAAAATCTGTCAATCTATAAAAATGCTTGTATGAGAGCTTGTTTAGGCTTCTTAAGAACTACTCCGATTCCCGCTATTTTATCTGAATCCCTAGAAACATCTTCAGATCTAGATTTTATTAAAAAATCATTAATTTATATTACAAAAATTCTATATAATAATTCCAAAATCGGTATCGACATTAAATGCAATAGATCTCTTCCTAAACTTAATGAATTATATTATAACTATTCTTTTCTTTCCAAAATTAAACCATTTCATAAAAAACAAACTTCTCCCACTGACTTTAGCATTATAACAAATATTGAAGGAATCACAAACAAAAATCTTATAAACCATTCTGAATAATATGCGTTATCTATGGCTGAAATTAATAAATATAATAACTTTGCAAAAATTTTCACAGATGGCTCCATAATTAACAAAAAAGCCGGAATTGGAATTTTCGTTGAGGATACAAATTGGAAATTCGCCATCCATCTAAATAACCCTATTGATATTAAAAATATCGAAACCATTGCTATCAAAATTGGAATTACCATATCACTAATTATCAAAAACAATAATATTATCATTATTACCGACTCTCAAAGCTCTTGTATTTCCTTAAAAACGGCTCTATCACACGATACAAATAGACACTATGAAAATCAAATTACTGACACTGCCGGCCATAATCAAATTAAAAAATTTATCATTCATTGGTTCCCGGGTCACTGTGGCTTAAAAGGAAATTCCATAGCAGATGGTTTAGCAAAAGAAGCAGTTTTTTCTCCTACTCACTTTCTTGATAACGAAGCTACTATCACAGACCTGTTTAATGATATCTTCAGATCTATTAATAATAAGTGGACGGAAATCTACAATTTGCCCTTCTCCAAGATCATCTTTCCTCTTTAAAGACTCTAATTTTACAACCTGTCAAACCAGATTAATTTACAGATTAATATACAGTTAACAAAAAATTTAAATTCCTTTTAGGACTTGAAACTACACCTAATTGTGAGATTTGCAACACCATTGAAGATAATGAACATATTATTAACGATTGTGTCATATATAACAACATAAGAAATAATTTCCCACTTTTATACAGAAAGTCCTTGTTAAATATTATAAAGGATCAGAGAATGGAAGAATATAAAATATTGTGTGATTTTTTGGATAAAATTAATTACAAACTGTGAATTAAGACTACGTTTAATTTTTATTGACTCATTTTCACACAAATATGTTTTCGTTTTGGAATCATTTCATTTTATTTTTATTTTTATTTGTATTTTCCTTAAAACATTATATTATTAAGACTTATGAATATTTAATAATTTAATTTAAAATTTAATTAAAAAAAAATAATAAAAAAATTATGAATTAATAGCTGTGTTTTTTTATTCGCTAAAAAAAATAATTGATTTTTAATCAATATTTAATTAGGAAATATTAATTAAAAATTTAGTTTGGGTGACTTGAAGTCGCCAAGTAACTCTTAGATGAGAACCATAATAGGGGCATATGTTTCGGGTTGTAAATGTACATAGATATGTACATACATACATTATAATTGATCAACTATATGTATATTGTCAAATTTAATGTTCAAATTTTCCCGTTCTGATTTATATATTAATATTCAGTCAAAATTTGATAGAACTAGTTTTTCACCTTCCACGGTAAAAATCTGTCCGACCTTTTTTTTTAAGTTCACACGAAAAATGTCGCTATTTTTAAGTTTTTATGTGACAGCTAAAATTTAACGAACCGATACAAAATAAAGTTGCTTATTTTGAGAATGGTCTCAAATCCTCTTTCTCGCTCTCTTACATTATTTTTCTTATTTCAACTATGGTTTCGCTTGTTTGAAAGCCAAAATTAAAAAGTTTTTTCAGTGCGCTCTGTAAGTATGTATTTAGAAGTCAAATAAATGTGATTGACAAATTTTACATCATATCCTAAGTGGCTAAGGTACATTTGTACCTTCATAGGTTTTGTATGGGAGATGCACTATTTTCGTGATTTTTATGCGTTTACATAATATGACTTCGATTAGATACCAATTTAAACACTTGCATTATGGAAAAGAAAATTCGTATTAAATACAAATTACGTAAAATAACGGTAATTAGAACGGTAGTTATTTGTTTTAATATTGTTATCCTTTTTGCATTTGTGCATTCTATGAAATTCGAATAATTTATAATCGATAATTTGGTCTTAGCGAATATCAAAAGTGGCAAGTAAATATGGACGAATTATCTCAAGCAGCATTCGCGCGGTAACTTTGATAATCTTTCTAATCGACCAGTTTCCAAACGAGACTGCCATTACCTGTTTTGTTTTTTTTTTCGGCTGAGTTATGATCAACAACAAGCCTATTTATCTAGTTTATTCGGAAAAGTAGGCTCAGAAGATGAATGGGTCCCTACATGCCATTCAGGTGTTCAGGGTGTTGATGAATTATCGGACGTTGAAAATGCTTACAATGCATCTGATATTGAAATAAGGCTACATGACAAACGAGCCAAATGAAGATAATGATACTGACGAAGAAATTTTTGGTGGAAGCATATCTTCAATTCCCGGTTTTACCTACTACTGAAGATGGTACTCGGATAAAAAGTCAGAATATTTTCCGTCATAAACCAGAACCAGTCGCTTTTACAACATTTTGTCTGTTGCAGATGCATTCAAATGTATATTTTCGGATGTGATGGTGGACATTATTGTACGCGAATCGAATCGAAAAGCACTCAAAACATTTGAAGAATAGAACGCTAACAATCCCAGAAAGCCTGCTAAAAGCTGGAAGACCTCAAAGGAGTTTTACGCCCATATTGGAATGCTTACTACAATTAGTGTACATCATTCCAATTCGGAGCACCACAGCGTTTTATGGAGTGTTTATTCTTATCCATTATATAGAGCGACCATATCGATCGACCGATTTCGTGGTATATGCCGATTTATTCGGGTTTGACAATGATGTCACCCGTTCTCAACGCTTGGAGGCAGATAAAGCAGCTGTGATATCTGTCTGCAGTTAAATGCTAATTTGTCATCACATTACACGGTACATCTATTTCCCTATCGAAGCGGGACACGGTTTACACAATATATACCATCCAAGCCGTCCAAACATGGTTTAAAAATATTTTGTGTTAGTGAAGCAAAGAACTCATTCAAGGAAAAAGGACCTAGTGGACCAGAAAAGGATCTGACCAGAAACGGAATGTTAGAATGGACAATTTTTTTTCTGCACTACCTTTAGCGCGTTTGTTGTTATCGAGGCAGTTGACAATGGTAGGCACTCTTAGACAAAACAAAACTTGCATCCCAAGGGAGTTCACGAAATGTAAGAATATTCATCCCAGTTTGGGTTCAGTGACTATGGGAAAGTGAGCATTTGCTCGTATGTTCCAAAAAGGAATCGCGTTGTAACATTGTTGTTGATGATGCTCACTACAAATAATATGGATGGTTCAAAAAATTAACCAGAAATGATTTTGTACTATAATGCCACCAAAGGCGGAATTGATAACATGGATAAGATGGTGACGCATTATACGACTGTCGCCACTCTCGCTGAATTTATACTCTACAGTCAAAGCAACCCTGTAAAGGCCAAATCTTAACAAAGTCGCTTGCATCTTTCTGCAGGATCTAGTCAAACAATTGGTCATGCCGGCTATTGAAGATCTTGCGAAAATCAAAAATTCAATCCAAAAAACGGAAAGAGGAAGCTGCTTTGCTTGTCGGTCGACCTCATCATTTCAGCGAAAAACTCGAAAATGCTGCTCGATCTGCAAACGGCCAAGTTGTAACGAACAAGCAGAAACAATTACAAAATGCAATCATTGTTCACTTTAAATTGGAAATAATAAATGTTTGATCAAAAATAGGTGTTTTTCTGTTGTATTTGTTTCATCTTTCTTTTTCCTAACTTTGTTCAAGTAGTTTTCACAGAAAATATACATACTAGTACATAGGTACAAACACTTTGTCATCCGTTTAAGAGGTATTATTTGATTTGGCGGAATAACTAAATAATTTTGTTCTACACTTTGGTTGAAAATAATTAAGATCGACTTAAAAAATGTCATTAGAGGCTAAATAAAATCATCAAGCATACAGCTCAAAGCGAAAATAAAAAAACATTAGATTGAAAACGAAAAAGGTACAATTGTACCTTGTCCACGTACATAAAGGTTAAGCAGTTAAATAAGAGAGGAAAAAATTCCAAAATCAATGTTTTTTTCTTAGGTTTTTCTGATTTGTACATAGTTTTGTTTGTTTTATTCAAGAACAGCAACAGCTGCTTAGTGCTTACAAAGCAGCATTTTTTAAAACTGACTAAATGGATTGGTATTATTTTGGTAATAAAATAGAGAAGAATGGAAGAATATAGAAATACAAATACTTTTATTTTTCCCCTTTTGTTTTGTTCAATTCTAAATAAAATAAATCTGTAAAATTATATTTATATATTTATTTTTATTTGTATTGGATTGTTTTATTTTTATTCAAGAGAGAATTTTAGCAGGTTATGCTTTGGGAGTGTGTTTATCTGTTTTATGCTAGTATATGTTTTACTTGTGCGTTATTAACAGGAGTTGGCAACTATTTTTGTTTCGTGGACAAGGCTGAAGGTTAAGCATGCATTTTACGTTTTCTATGCTAATGTTCATAACATGAATTAATAAAAATAAAAAATAATTTTTCACTCTGAAAAACAAACATTATTTAAATTCTGGTATGTATATGAAAAGTTGTTTTTAGAAAAATGATCTTTTGTCACATGTTTCTCTTGTTTTCTATTCATTTACTCATTCATTCGAACCCCATTTATATATTAAATGGCATGTCCTGTATAGGTATTGCTTTGTACAGTATATAAACCTTTGTGTTGTGTAAGTGTTTAATTTATATAAAACGATTGTAAGAGAAAGAGCACATTTGCCGCTGGTTCCTGAATCCTGGTTTAGAAAGAACGGAAAAGAAAATATGGTCGAGAGCACTAGAGCAGAAGAGCTTCGATTTTCGACGTTAGTAGAAGAGTAGAAGTAGACTTGTTGTGTTTTGTGAAAGTTATATTTTACTGTATTGTTTGTTGTCAATAGGACTGTTAATTTGTTGTAATTAATTAATATTAGGTAAGTGGTCAATTTTTTTGTGCTAAACTATTCCTCTTCAATTTATGTTTAGATTTTCATATACTCCCGTATAGTTAAAATGCCACTTAATTGCTGCGTTGTCGGATGTAAATTTAGAAGAAATAAGGACAAAACTTACGTCCCCACATTTAAATTTCCAAAATACGACGAAATTAAAGCAAAATGGGTTAAAGCTACCCTTAGGAAAAATTGGGAACCTACCAAATATTCGGGAATATGTGCTCAACACTTTACCGATGCTGATTTTACTAATTATTTTCATGATGACATACCTAAGCGCCTTAGGTTAATCAGTGGCGCTGTACCCACTAAATTTCTGTCGCCTCCAAAACCAAAAGTTAAAAGTAAACCACTTAAAAAAGTTAAAAGTAAACCACTTGAAAAAGTTAAAAGTATACCAAATAAACAAAGTGACCCAAATCACACACTTGATTATGTAGGCAATTTTCAATTTTTTGCACGTCTATTTCGAGTACGACTAAATATTTCAAAGTATTTGTTATTCCAAAATGCCGAAAAGATTGTTTTTTATCAATTACAAAATACGGAGGATGTGGGATGTAATTTTTTGATTCGCATATGTGTCTCCAACAACCTTATCGTTAAAGTTATTGTCCAAAATAAGGAACTTACTAGCACGGATTTAGGAATTTCGTCTGATGATATGAAAATATCAAAGTGGTCTCAAATTTCAAATTTGCTTTCAAAGTTTCGCGAAGCATCTAGCGAGATACACGAAACACAAGAAAATCGCGAACATTTTCTAAGTAGTGCTTTGAACTACTTAGAAAAGGCTCGAGATTTAGGCGAATATTCCCCCCATTATGGTAAATTCGATATACTTGTTAATCAGATTGAGCTTTTAAATAAATTAACTCCAAGATACAAGCCTGAGGTCATTGTATTCAGCTTTTTAATGCAAGCCCAGTCTTTAGTAGCATACAACATGTTAAAGAATTTTTTAATATTGCCCCAAATAAGTTACTTGAAACATATATCGTCTGATATCCACAATTCATCTGATTTCAATGCATTGAACAATGATGAGAATTATTTAACTCATGCAGCAAAAACAGTTAGCAAAACAGAAAAATGTGTCGCCCTTTTCATAGGCGAAATTTATATTGACAGAAGCTTGCAGTATGAGGGTAATTTGACTGGTTCAGTAGTGGTATTTATGATAAAATCAATTTTTGGTAGTTTTAAAAAATTAGTTCGCCTTTTGCCAGTATTACGTCCTACCGGTGAAACATTATACAATTTGACAAAATCTGTAATACATTTTGTACAGTCACTTGATTTTAGAGTATTGACAGTTATTGCCGATAATAATAGAATAAATGAGAATATGTTTACCCGATTTTGTCCTACAAATAATGAATTCGTAAACCCCGATTTTCCAGATTTGAAAATTTTTTATCAATATGATTCCGTTCACCTGTTTAAAAGTATAAGAAATAATTGGATAAATTTAGTAGATACTAATAAAACATTTGTTTTTCCCGACTTTCACGATTATTCACTTAAAAAGGCCTCATTTTGTGATTTTGAAATATTAAACAAAATAGCAAAAAACCCTTCAATTCAATTGGCAAAGTCTCACAAATTGGACCAAAAAACCATAAATCCAAATAGTTTAGAGCGACAAAATGTCGTCTTAGTTGATAACTTATTCCACGATTCTACTATAGCAGCATTGTATCAATATAAAGAAATGACACAAACTGCTGATTTCTGCACTATTATAAGGAAATGGTGGAATATTGTAAATTCAAAAGATCTCCAAATAAAATCGATCACGGACGATAATTTTTTGTTTTTAGAGCATTTTAAAATTTGGCTCGATGTATGGGGCTCCATTCCTAGCAATATTGAGACTTTAACAGCAACTACTGCGAAGGCACTCAAGATTACCACACAAACAATTATTGATCTAATTAAATTTACGTTTTCTGAAGGTAAAGTAGATTATTTTCTAATAGGGAAATTACAAACTGATGATTTAGCCGGTAAATTTAGTTTATATCGTTTGTAATTAAGATCAATTTACAAAGAATTAGAGTAAGAAAAAACTTTAGTTCATAAGGTTTGAGGCTTTGTTTGCAAATATATATTAGATTTTATTTTAAATAATAAAAGGTTAAATAGGCTTCACTTTAAATAGCTTTCAGAAGTTGTCGGCTTATCATCACATGAACATTTTCATTTTCTCTCAATTAGTTTTTAATCGGAAGAATTTAAAGTGTCTATCTATTTTATATGGTTCATAATAAGTTATTTGCAAATTTAGAGTATGATCACCGAAAATGGGAAAATATAATTGTCCACAATTGTTCAGAAAACCAACAAAAAAAAAATTCATGAAATTGTTAATTAATGTGAGATTATCTACGAATTTTATATTTAAAGAGAATTAAACAAAGTAATAAAAAGAAAAAGAATGATAGTGAAACAATCCAAATTTGTTAAAGCAAAATCCATGTAAAAAATTTGAAACTATAAATTCAATGCCAAAGAGTATATAATGTATAAAGAGTGATGACACTGAATAAAAAATTTAAACGCGTTAAGCCATCAACAAAAAAATTGCTAATTAATCCGTTTTTTTTACTGAAACTTTTTTTCAGTTTCATTTCTCTTTACATTGCGTACTATTTGACTTTATGTACATAGTTCACTAAACCAAAAAAATTAAAATAATACTTTAAATAAATATACTAAGAGCCTTTGTTAAAGATATGCGTTGATGTCAAAAAAATTTAACGTTATCAAAATTAGTTTTCTCCTTGAATCATTGTATATAACATTTGAATGAAATAAAATTCGTGACGCAACTAATACAGAAACCTTAAGTTTTTTAACATCAACAGTAAAAGTATATTGACCTCATAAAATGTTAAAAAAAAATAATTTTTGTGTTCAAATTTAATTGTTAGATAATTCATACAGAGTCCTAACTGAGAAATTTGAATAGAATCGAATAAGAATTGTTAAAGTTAATTTTAAGTTGGAATCTTACACTGGGCTGCATTCAGGACTCGCAATATCTACTGGTGACAAAAATGACATTTTTTAATCTATCACATTGCCTTGTAATTTTTAATTTATCATGAGCGTTTACAACTCAAAGCCCTGATTTTATTCAAAATGTTGCCAACAGTTGGCGGATCCATCGAAATGCATCCATCGAAATACAACAAATTATACTTAATAAGTTACATCAAGTAAAACCACCTCAATGCGTCACTCACAAATGAAGAGATATTCTGGACTCAGCATCGAAATTCGAAAATTCGTATACGCTCAGGATTTTCGAATGCAGTGAGCAGCATAATTTTGAAAATAAACATCAATAAAAAACGCAATGAAATGTTAAGGATATCAATAGAACAGCCTTAAATATTAGGTGTTCTGGTGCTTTAAACCACTTTTCCAGTAATCGTATTTTGCCAAAATCCATTTCAAAAATTGCTGCAATATAATTTATTTTTGAAGAGAAATTTGTTAAAAATTGACAATAATATAACAATTTCTTGAGATTGTGAATATTTTGAAACTGCAAGATTTCCAGTAAAATTTCAAAGATTTACGGAGCACATCAATGTTTTCAAATTATCCGGATTTCGAAATCGGAATGGGAATCGAAAAAAATTAAAATTTAAAACAACTGAAAACTGTTTATCAATGATCAAAGGCACAGGACAATATTTGGCAAAGACAGATCTACATTCAAATTACCTGACAAATGGTGGAATTATCCAGAGTGATAAGTGTGAACAAAACGTTTAAGGGTATTGTGATCATCTTTAAAACAACAATCAAAATGTTAGAAATATCAGTGGTTCCGTCAACATGAAGAGTGGTTCTCTGCGCAATATAAACAATTTAAAATTAAATATAAATGTGTAAGGTTTCAATAAAATTAAAACGATTAATAATTTTTTAACTATTGTATTTAGAAAAGTCTGTAGTTTTAGTTATAATAGCCAGTTATTACTAGGACTCTATATAAATTATTTTTCTATATGTATCTTATTAAATAGTAACTCC
Organism: Tipula vernalis; assembly: GCA_958295665.1. Classification (NCBI taxonomy): domain Eukaryota; kingdom Metazoa; phylum Arthropoda; class Insecta; order Diptera; family Tipulidae; genus Tipula; species Tipula vernalis. The sequence continues at coordinate 307,088,228 of OY282558.1, forward strand.
ATACATATTTCAAACTAAAATACTATGATCTTTTAATATTGTATTGTAGAAACCTATTTCAAATAATCAGTTTTAACTACAAAATATTTATAAATGTAAGAGAACTAAGCAACGCACTGGCTCATAAGATCTTCATAGATAAGTGGTTTTGTAAAAATTAAATTATTTAACATTTTAAAGATATATCGTTGAATTTTTTGTCTATTAACTATCTAACAAGCCATTAAAAATATCACCGGTTTATAAAATAATGTAAATGATTTAAATATAAATTTAATAAAAACACTAAACGGATTTTAAATTGTTTTCTGTGTGTGTGGTACATCGAGAATTGATTTGCAATTACCAACATGAGTATGTAAATAAAACACATAATAACATTGAATAAATATATGTTTTAAGTTATTACAATATGTAGTATTATTTAATGTAACAATTTTAGGTCGATCGGATGAATAAAGATTTTATCACACCAAGCATCGGCGGCGGGCGTCAAATTTAAATACACATTTATTTGCTTTTGTATGAATTAAAAACGACAATTTGTGAATCCACCATTTTGGATTTCAACTCTACTCAATTCCACTAGCATGGTCAAGATTAAAATGACTTACCGGAAACCTAACTCCAACCTCTTTTCCATGAACACCAAGTCCAACTCAAGCCGATTTGAACCTTTTATGGAAACAAGGTAATAGTTTTAAGCAGTGCTGTCGTTTTGAACATTTTGAAAGGTGTACTTTTCATAAGTGTAACTCAAGTAAAAAGGGAACGTTCCGTTTAAAATAAAACCAATTCAGATTATTATTATTATTATTATTATTGGAGGGCCATGCGGGCGATCAGCCACCTCGCACTGCGACCTAAAAGATCTATTGTGCTGGACCCTGCTTAATTATTCGTCCAGTCAATATTCAGGTTCTTAATGAACCTGATAATACCGCCTCCCGGTACGTGATACATACTATCTGGGCTTATTGCTCTCCCTCCTAGATGTTTACTACAGCATGTAGTTCCGCTAGAAAGACGGTAGCATTGGAGGCCAAGGACTTCGAGAGGGTTGTCCCACTCCCGTATATTCCTAAACTAAGGCTAAATAAAATTGGAGGGTGCCTGCTATCCAGAGTCCGCATATTTTGAACTGATTAACCTATCAGCCATTCATCCATCGGCATATGCTGTTCCACCTTAGATTAGGGTTTTTGTCAAGGTTTGCTCCTTTAGCGCCGTACTTTAGTCTGTGCCAAATGGCCTTAGTTACCAGTGGTTGCCACGAGGAGGCAGTACGTACACTTGCGAATTGTGAACAGGTTACCCCTTGTACAACTGTACGCATCACGCAACTGCCTAATGACAAGACCAGAACAGCTCACGTGATGCGCACCCTACTGGAAGATTACGGTGCTGGTAGAATAATCTACTCAAATTTGGTCCCTCAATAGACGCCAAACCACAAAAAAAAATCAATTCAGATAGTTTTTAGGTTTTGCATTTAAAAATAGTGGCGGTTTGTACTGCCGTGCTAAACATATTTTACATAGCTTCATTTTTGGCCAAATTGTATTATTGATTCTGATCGACAGCTAATAATGAACCTTATCATTAAAAATAGAACATTATCATTAAAACAATAATCTATATTGAGAAATACATAAGAAAAATGGTTATCATTTTAACTGAAGAATTCACTACATAGTTTCAAAACTATAACATCGATTTTTTCAAAAATAATTTTTCAGTAGTTATGTAAAACATCTTTAGTATGGTAGTATAGAGTAGTATGAGTGATCTGAAAATAGTGAAATACTCCGGTAGCAGTACTTTCGACAGGGCTGGTTTTAAGTATTTTTTTAAAGTTATCCGGAGCTGTTTGTTTGTCAACTCGCGTAGTTATAGAGAGGTTCAAATACATTCAAGCGAATTTAAGCATAAATTCATATCTGAATATTTATATTGTAATTTGGTTAATAAATGAGTATTTCCTAAACACCAGTGCTGCTCTTCGTTTGCTGCATTTATTCATCATAAGCAATGCTATTTTAGCTGGAAAAATTATATAAAATAGCGCGTTTAAATCGATGCTAAACAGTAGATGCTGTGACAGTAAATGAAATTGATGAGCTTAAAAAAATTGACATTCAATCAAAAACCGAATGTACATCTACATATGTCCTTTTTCAAATATTCCAAAGAACTGTCTTTTATAAACTTAAAAACAAACTATAAAACACAGTTTCTTGAAATATAAGGAGAATAAAGCGACATATTTCTTGTAATTACCATCAGACGGAAATATTCATCTACATATAATATAAAAAGGCCCACTGAAACCCTTTAAAAGGCTAATAGTAACGTAACACTTAATTCTAGTGTTCAGTCGGGCAAAAGTGATAAAATTTATCATGATATTTTTTATCACGTTTTGCCATAAAACACACTCATTTATCACCAAAGAAACCAAGTTTTTTCTTGGTTTTTTTAGCTGTCAAAATAAATACATATTTGAAAATAAAATATTTGGCTTTTGATTGTGGTGTGATATATTCAATATTATTCAGGAAGGGTATTGTTTATTATTTTTAAAAAAATCGCGATAAATTGGTTTTGATATTAACCAAATAAAGATGTTGGCATGACATAAAATACAAGAAACTGAAGCTGCTACGAACACGACCAATGTAAATTTTTATAATCTATTTTGTTCATATAATTGACAATTTTTTTAGCAAAGGCACATTTGCTAATAAAAATTGCAATAAAGCGTTTACTCGCGCGAACTTTACAATATGGCAGCGATTTAAATATTTTTTGCAGTTTTTAGTAGGAAATGTACGTTTGCTAAAAAAATTGATAATGATAATAAGTGTAACGTACAAAGGAAGGCTGGGTTTAGTGATTCAAGAATAAATGAATAACGATACAAATACATTCACAGCACCACCCGTCGGCGATGATAAATGATGATAGGTTTAAGCCATAAAACGATCTTTCCAGATGATTATGTTTCATAAACAGAATAACCAAGGACATTTCGGGAGCCGTATTAAACTGGTATATAAACACGACCGATGACAAGCGGGGTATAGTTTTTGATTTACTTTGAATCGTGTAACAAGTGAAATAAATCTGTTGGCGGACAAATTTAAAGAAGTAAAGTAAAAGCAAATATTAAAGTGTATAAAAGTGAAATAAAGTGAAGTCAAGTAACATAAAAGTAAACAGTGTTTTTAATTGCAACATCCAGACGGACTCAGAAGCCCAGTTCGTAGCAAATTGGTGTCAGAAGTGTGATTTTGCAATACGGAAAACCCAGTTTCTGGAACGAGATCAGAATTACAATTGCGGCTCGAAACACTGATGCAGGTGGAGGAAACACGCAGCGAACAAAAATGCCATTAGCTACGCTAATATTGGGGCTACAGCAAACATTAACATCCCAGTTAAAATCACAAGAGGAGAAGATGTCACCCCAGTTGAAATCACAAGAGGAAAAGATGTCATCCCAGTTGAAATAACAAGAATAGAAGATGTCATCGCAGAACCAGGTTCTCCAAGAATGTATAACCTCACAGCTATCTACCCTACAGCAGTCGCTACAATTACAAAAAGAAGAGTTCCAAAAATCAATCGAAGGAGTAAAATCGAAAATTACCGCGCTCGAGGATGACGTCGACAAGAAATTGGAACATCTTCAAGATACGGTTGCAACATGAAAGAAGAACTTGAAAAATTGCAAAATGAAGTAAAGGAGCTAAAAAAAGGAAAGGCTGCTCTCCTGTGCAACATGGAGAAGGTACCTTACAGTCGAACTCATCAGATCACCACCGAAACGGCAGCTCCAGCCACATGAAACCACCAGTATTCGATGGCGAGGCTTTTTGGCCAAATTTCAAAGTTCAATTCACGGCAGCTGCCAAAACTAATAAATGGGACGCGGAGAAAAATTTTATTTTTATTGTAAGCCCTGTACGTTGCTGAAGTGAAATGAAATTTCTCATATAAAAATGACACAAGCGATGATGTCTCTATTTTATATCTACACATTTTTCGCTTCATTTTTATCTTCTGGATGATAAATTTTGACAATTTCATTTCAAACTTGTCAAGCTAAATTTTCACGTCAGATTTATCTTCTTATTTTTGAAGACCAGTGAAAGTTTCATTTCACTTGAACAGCGTACTAGGCTTTACGAATGAAAACAAATATAAAATATTTGACGTTTCTTTTTCCACCTAATAGCCAGCGATTTCAATCCTCCAAACCATATTTTGTGCCTTTCAAACCAATTTTACATCTAGAGAATTAGTACATTGAGGTAAATGTGTACGAAAATTGAAATTTACTATACTAAATGATTTACCCGACTATTAGTCTGCAGCCTAAAGCCAAGTACGCTGTTCAAGTGAAAAGAAATTTTCACTAATCTCCAAAAATAGGAAGATAAATCTGACGTGAAAATTTAGTTTGATGAGTTTCGTAAATATTTTACTGCGTATAACTTCATATTGTCTTTGACAACATATTTTATACAATAAAATTCACTTCGATAATTGATTATTCTCAAAATGCACAAACTCAAACGAAATTATCAAAATTTATCCACATTTATCGTCTAGCACCCTTTTTTGTAAAAAATAAGATAATGTGTAAACGTGAAACGGATAAACTTTGTGATTTTTTACTAAAATTACATTAAATTGTTTTTCGATTCTCTTTTCGTTCACTGTTTATCACGTATAAACATTATCTTATTTTTTATAGAATAAGGCTACAGTGTGGCCCTATTCTGGTAATTCCCGGGGAATAGAAATTTTAAATTTTGTTGCAGTATTATTCCCTTTTCCCCAAAGTGTATTCTGGTGTTCGGGAAAGATTTTTTATTGGGAAAAAATTATTCCCCATTACAGCAGTTTTGACGTTTGTTTTTCCACACCGATTTTATGAAAGAATTGATGGGGAATAGATTTTTAACGAAAATGTTTGTTTATATGTAGTTGTTATTAATAATTAATACTGTTAATAGTTTTGAAGATAGTATTATAATAAATAAGAGTTATTATAATAATTTTGATACAACTAAATTTATTTCCCCTGTATATTTATTCCCCAATTAACAGAATGCACTTTAAGAAAATGGGGAATAAAAAGTTGGAAATATGTATCTGGGAATAACTGCTGTAAAAAAAATTATTCCCCGTTCCCCGGGAATTACCAGAATAGGGCCACAGGAAGATAAAAATGAAGTGAAAAATGTGTAAAGATAACATAGAGACATCTGTATTGTAATACGAAAACTCTCATTTCGCTAGCTAAACTGCGTACCACAAACACTGAGTTTACACCGTATAGTATAATATTATTTTGCTCTCCGGTGTAAAACCGATGTTTTGATAGTATAATAGCAAAAATAAAATATAATATTGTGACGGTGACACCTAGTGTGTAATAGAATAAGTTAAAATTAATAGCTCAATGTTTTACTGTACTAAATGGAATTTTCCATGATAAAAATTGTTACGTAATGTTTCTACGCTATTCCAACTGGAAAAGTCGTGAACTTTCGAGAAGCTTGGTTTGTGTATATAAAAAGGCGAACAAGATCGAATTGGATTATTCGTATTTGGAACGCGATAGAGTAAACTTGTAAGATTATCAGTAATATTTGGAAAGCGATAGTATAAAGATTAAAAAGGAATTAAAAAGTGATTTAAAAAGTGTTTTTGTGCGAAATAAAAAGTAAAAGTGATTAGTAAAAATTGAGAATAATTTATATAAAGTGATTTTGTGAATTTTGATTGTTAAACTGTGTTGTAATAAATTTTGTGAAATAAATAAATTCGTTGGTGATAAATTGAATTGAGTTTGTATTATTCACAATCCAGTGATACGAACCTTGATTGACAAGGCAAAAACGTAACAATTTGGTGACAGCGGTGGGATTGTGAATAAAAAGATAAAGAAAATGATTCTCAACGAATTAAAAGTTCCAGAATTAAAGAGCGAACTTGAGAAACGGGGTTTGGCTACTGATGGTGGTAAAGCAGCTTTACAAGCGCGACTACGTGATGCCATGGAGAAAGAAGGGCTGGACGCGGAACATCATGATTTTGGAGAGAAAGTAACGGATGCGGCAACCGTAGAACAGAAAGCAGAAGATAAACAACCGTTGGTCGAAAAGACACAAGAACATTCTGGAAGTTTCGATTTGTCGCAGTTAATAGCTGCTATGAACCAGATGACGGGACAGATGAGTCTAATGAAACAACAAAACGAACGACAGCTAGGAGAAATTAAAAATCAAATGGCGCAACAAACAGTGCAGTCAAACCAAGAAATTAAGAATGAAATGGAACAACAAAATGTGAGGCAGTTGGAGACTATAAATCAGTCTAACCAAGAGATGAAACAACAAATAGAGAAAATTGAACAACCAATCCAGGAAATTGCAGATGGGCAAAAGAGAATGGACGAGAAATTTATCGAGTTATCCACTTCGCTACGTGAAGAAGTAGAAAAATTGCAAACGGAATTGCAAACTGAAATTCAACACGCTAAAACGGAATTTAAAATGGAGATTCAAGATGTGGAACATAAATTACAAGCTGAATTACAAGCGGAGGTTCAACGTCTCGGGAAAGAGCTAACTGATATCAAGGCAAGTGGAACAACAACACAAGTGGTACAAACCATTCAATCAGTTAAGTTAAAACCACCAAACTTCGACGGTACAACATCTTTCGGCATTTTCAAATTTCAATTTGAAACGGCAGCTAATCAAAACCGTTGGAATGATGAACATCTTGTCGCAGCGTTAATAGTGGCCCTTAAAGGTGAAGCTGCGGAGGCCTTACAAACAATTCCGGAAAAAGATCGCAACAGTTATCTCGAAATTATGAAGGCGCTGGATAGGAAGTACGGCAGTGATCACAAGCGGGAAATTTATCGAATGGAATTGAAAAGCCGCTACCAAAAGGGAGGAGAATCACTTCAGGAATTTTCATCGGCAATCGAGCGATTAGTACATCTAGCACATACCAGTACATCGGCCGATTATATGGAAAGACTAAAAATTGACGCATTCATTGACGGCATTCGAGATCCAGAGACACGCAGGGCGGTGATGTTGTCACCTAAAGCAACCTTTGCGGAAACCATCGCTTGTGCGTTAACAAATATGAAACTGCACAAGCCATCACCAAACCGTCAATGAAAATACGCCGAGTAGAAATCGATACAAGCATAAACAACGAGCGGTCAACACCAAGATACCGAGATGGAAGCGGCAAAATCAGATGTTGGGCATGTGATAAGGTCGGTCACATCTCTCGCGACTGCTGGGAATTAAGAAGAAAAAGGGGAAGATCACCATCTCCTATGCAGCGACGACCAAGCGGGGAGCAGGCGTTGGCTAGGCAAGAAGGCCAAATGACGGCGGAGCCGTTAAACTACAACGAGTCAGCTTAAAGGGGCAGAAGCTGACTCCCACAACCGATTGCCCCATAACCTCCATCCGCGTTTCGAAAGTAGCAAGAGGCGGTGACAGCTTAACAATCAAAGGCGACATTGATGGCACGGATTGCATCATCACTATGGATACGGGAGCAAATCGCACGATTGTCCGTAAAGATCTGATCGATGGAGGTGTACAACCAGCTAATGGATTGAAGTTACAAACAGCAACTGGAGATAGTTCAATAATAAAAGGCAAAAAGATCGTGAAAATAAAAATCGGGAGAACTCTTTTCCAACACGAAGTGCTGATTGCAGATATTGTGGATGAAGTCATAATGGGGATGGACTTCATGAGGGCAAATGGCTTCGTGGTGGATGTTGGACGAGGAGTTTTAAGTTACGATAACATCGAGTTGCCACTTCAATCTAGCAGTGCCGGAGCAACTATCAGGCGAATTATTATTGATCATCGGGAGAAGCTGCCACCGAATTCGGACACGATCCTATGGGGAAAATTGGAGGGAGGTTCTGGGTCACCCAGGTTGTGGGTTGTTGAAGCTAACGAAGAGGAGAACGGAGCCAAGGAACTTATAATCGGAAAAGCCCTAGTTAAACCAAATAACGACCATAGAGTACCAATTAGGACTCTAAATCTCTCGGATAAGACGAAAACCATCAAGAAAGGGACAGTCATCGGCAAATGTAACGAGGTATCGACTATAGTAAAGTGTGAACAGAAAAGTCCGATTGAAAAAGCCGACATGCAAGGGCAGAAAGAAATGGTAGAAAAACTTATGCAGAAATGGACCGAAGATCTTACCGAGGCACAGAAAAATTCTGCACATCAACTACTCAAACGGTACACGTCCATATTCTGCAGTACATCGGATAATAACGGAAGGACTTCAATGGTAAAGCACCGAATTGATACGGGAGCAGAGATGCCAATTCGTCAACCACCCAGGAGATTACCATTGGCCAAACAACAAGAAGTCGACCGGATGGTAACAGATATGCAGGCAGCAGGAGTAATCGAACCATCTAACAGCCCATGGAGCTCACCGGTAGTATTGGTCGAGAAGAAGGACGGTAGCTTGAGATTCTGTGTTGATTATCGAAAACTCAATGCTGTGACTAAAAAAGATAGCTACCCATTGCCAAGGATCGACGATACATTAGACACATTATCGGGTGCTCGAATATTTTCGACATTAGATCTACAAAGCGGCTATTGGCAGGTAGAAGTCCATGAGGAAGATCGCGAGAAAACAGCGTTCAGTGTGGGTAACGGACTTTGGCAATTTAATGTTATGCCGTTCGGATTATGTAATGCCCCTGCGACTTTTGAACGATTAATGGAGCGCGTGTTAAAGGGATTACATTGGAAGACTTGCCTAATATATCTGGACGACATCATCGTTATGGGGAAGGATTTTGACGAGCATCTAAAGAACTTGGCGGAAGTTTTAGATCGGATACAGGCCGCCGGATTGAAGTTAAGTCCAAAGAAATGTAAGTTGTTCAGAACTGAAGTTAAATATTTGGGTCATCTCATAACGATTAATGGAATTCACACTGACGAAGAAAAGATCGCAGCGGTAAAGAACTGGCCGAGACCTAAAAATTTACACGAATTACGAAGCTTTCTGGGATTGTGCACCTATTATAGACGCTTCGTGCCAGGATTCGCCAACATCGCCAAGAGTTTACACGAGTTGACCAGGAAGAACAAGGCATTCGAATGGAAGAATGACCAGGAAGAAGCATTCGTGGAACTAAGGAGACGGTTGTGTGTCGCGCCAATCCTCGCATACCCTATACCCAACGTGAAATTTATTTTGGACACCGATGCAAGTAATGACGGTATAGGAGGTGTATTATCACAGGAAACCAATGGCCAAGAACGAGTTATTGCGTACTTCTCCAAAACATTATCAAAACCGGAGCGTAATTACTGCGTGACACGGAAAGAATTGTTGGCTATAGTGGAGTGTGTCAAGCATTTCCATAAGTATCTTTATGGCCAAAAATTCCATTTACGGACAGATCACGGCGCTTTACGGTGGCTGTTACAATTCAGGAATCCAGAGGGACAAGTAGCACGCTGGATCGAACGTCTTCAAAGCTACGATTTCCAAATTGAACATCGGAAGGGAAGTGCACACAGAAATGCCGACGCATTATCAAGACGGCCGTGTCCAGTAGAATGTAAACATTGTGGCCATGTTGAAGCAAAGGAAGGCATCATCGACGTTCGGCTTACGCAAGTGCTGCCTGATGAGGAGTGGACCGACGAAATGGTTAGGAAAGAGCAATTGGATGATACGGATTTATCAGTTATAATGGAATGGAAGGAAAAGGAACACCGGCCAACTTGGAGCGAAATCGCGGACAGAACTCCCATTGTCAAGGCTTATTGGGCTCAATGGGATAGCCTCCGTCTTGAGAATGGCTGTTTAAAACGATTGTGGGAAAGCACGGATGGCAAAGTGAAGCAATTGTTGCTGGTAATACCAAAGTGCCGGATTGCAGAAATTCTGAATGAGTATCATGGAGGAGCAAGTGGGGGCCACCTTGGAATTAATAAAACTCTAGCAAAGATACGTCAACGATTCTACTGGGCAGGATGTAGGCAGTCTGTGATAGAATGGTGCCAAAAATGTGACCAATGTGCGGCGGTGAAGGGACCCGCACGCAAAAGTCGTGGAACCATGAAGCAATATAACGTTGGAGCACCATTCGAAAGAATTGCAATGGATGTAGCGGGCCCATTTCCCACCACTGAGAGCGGCAACAAATATGTGCTAGTAATCATGGATTATTTCAGCAAATGGCCGGAGGTGTACCCCATTCCCAATCAGGAGACGACAACAATAGCTGATGCCGTGGTAAACAATTGGATTAGCAGATTTGGAGTGCCGATGGAGATTCATACCGATCAAGGACGGAATTTTGAATCGGTGGTGTTTCAAGAAATATGCCAGATGCTCGGTATAAATAAAACGAGAACAACGCCTTTGCATCCACAGTCTGACGGTATGGTGGAAAGATTCAATGGCACATTGGAGGAATATCTAGCAAAGGTCGTTGAGAAAAACCAACGCAACTGGGATCGACATATACCGATGTTTCTGATGGCCTATCGATCAGCTATACATGACACAACCGGAATGACACCAGCTAAAACGTTATTTGGAGATAATCTACGGTTACCTGGAGATCTAAAGTTTGGGGCTGTACCATCATCGGCTTTATGTGGACAAGATTACGTAGACCGAATGAAAGAGGAACTTAATGAGATTCATCAATTTGTACGGGAGAAAATACGGATGTCAAGTGACCGGATGAAGGCTCGATATGACATACGAGCAAATAACCAGGGCTTCCAGGAAGGGCAATTAGTATGGCTTCACAACCCGCAACGGAAAAAGGGATTATCACCGAAGCTGCAACCAGCATGGGAAGGACCTTATACTGTCATCACAAGGATGAACGACGTGGTTTATCGGATACGGAAGGGACATCGAGGTAAACCAAAGGTGGTGCATTTGGAGAGGCTGGCCCTATACAGAGGAGGTGATTTGGGTCCTGTTCGGGACGAACAGGCTTAGGTGGGGGGTAGTGTGACGGTGACACCTAGTGTGTAATAGAATAAGTTAAAATTAATAGCTCAATGTTTTACTGTACTAAATGGAATTTTCCATGATAAAAATTGTTACGTAATGTTTCTACGCTATTCCAACTGGAAAAGTCGTGAACTTTCGAGAAGCTTGGTTTGTGTATATAAAAAGGTGAACAAGATCGAATTGGATTATTCGTATTTGGAACGCGATAGAGTAAACTTGTAAGATTATCAGTAATATTTGGAAAGCGATAGTATAAAGATTAAAAAGGAATTAAAAAGTGATTTAAAAAGTGTTTTTGTGCGAAATAAAAAGTAAAAGTGATTAGTAAAAATTGAGAATAATTTATATAAAGTGATTTTGTGAATTTTGATTGTTAAACTGTGTTGTAATAAATTTTGTGAAATAAATAAATTCGTTGGTGATAAATTGAATTGAGTTTGTATTATTCACAAACCAGTGATACGAACCTTGATTGACAAGGCAAAAACGTAACAATATTGTGATTTGATAGCTATCAAATTTTAATAACTATTATATTTTATTTTATTTTATTGAAAATGGAAAATTTGTAACAGTGTATTGCTGATAAATTAGTCTAGAAACATTTATGTATATTCTGAAATTATACTTTTTCTTTATTTTGTTTTAATTTTCCGTTTTAATTTTAATATTTTTTGCGGTGTAAAACCGACTATGGCAGATAGTAAAATAGTATTATACTATTTTGCTATTATACTATCTGCGGTGTAAAGCCAGTAAAAGTGAAATTTTCATTTTCGTTTTCGCTTGTGGCCAATACAAACAATACAAAAGTGCATAGCATTAAAATATTTTATGTTTCGGTATGTATTGACCTTATGTACAATATACGTGAATGGTTATTTTATATTTCAGATGACGTCCAAACTTCATCTCTTAGATTTTAATTTGTTTATTTTGTTTCGTGTTCCTCATTAAATAAAAAGATACATATTTTTTATTTTTTTATTTTTAACCTTCGATTTGTCCCGTTATTCTATATTTTAGTTTTGACAATTTTTCAAATTTGTTTTTTGGCTTCCATGTAAAGTGTTATATAGAAAGGTATTAGTTCAGCCTAAATAAATACGTAATTTAATTTAACAAAGTTCCGTTATCTTAGATGTTATAGTCAGATAGATCTAAGTTTATATTTTGGCCGATAGATGGCACTACCCCGAAAATCTTAATATACCCAAAACAACATTTAACATTTAAAATAACAGCCTTTCAGAAAAGTGTAAAACTGAAGTTTTTCATGACCTAGTTTACCCAGCAGAGAGCTTCAAAGTTTAAAAAACGTGTTTTTATATAAAATATAATTATATTGGTTGTGAAAAATAATTAAATATCTCCAATTCCCATCAATTTTCCTAATGATTTTCATAGACAATAGACAAATGATTAAAAATAGTGCAAACCTTGAAAAAATTTAGCTACAGTTCGACTATCAGAGTGCTTGTCAATCAAGGTTCGAATCACTGGATTAAGAATAAAACAAAACAATTCAATTTATCACCAACGTATTTATTTATTGAACAATAAAAATTAATTCAACACAAAATTCACAAATGCAGTGTTTTTTTATTCGCTCCCGATACCTGCTATCGAGAGCCGTCATTTTTCTACGCCTAAATTTAAATTTGACGCGCTATTTATTGGTAAACTATACTTATTTAACATCAAACTATCATTTTTAATTCAATTGTTTGGCAAAAACTTCATATAAAAAATATTTGGCTCTACCTATTTATACGGAGCACTATCGGGAGCCACATTTTATATGACGGCTCTCGATAGCAGCTATCCGGAGCGAATAAAAAAACGCGGCTAAAATCAATTTTCACACAATTTTGCTGTACACTTTAAATTTTTAAATCGTATACTACAAGACTTGTTAAATCACTTTTTAATTCCTTTTTAATCTTTACACTATCTCGTACCAAATACTAATCAATGCAATTCGATCTCGTTCACACAAACCAAAGTTCTAAAAAGTTCTGACTTTGCGAGTAAGAATAGTGTAGAAATATTTAGAACAGTTTTATCATGGAAAATTCTATTTTAATACAGCAAAAACTTTGAGCTATTAATTTAACTTATTCTATTACACCCTAGGTGTCACCGTAACATTGTTAAAGGATTTTTACCTGTCTGTCATTACATGATTTTCACAAAAAAAAGGATTATTTCTTTTTTTCAGAACGCGATTTTTGTCAATCGGAATAAATGAATTCGCGATAAATTTTGTGTCTGTCTACGGTATTGTATTAGGTTAATGGAAACGAGATTGTAGTTAAGTTTAAGTCATTTTAAACTCAAAGAAGAAACTGGTTGGATTGAGTAGAGGTAGAGCTGAAATCCAAAATGGCGAGGTGAATATGCATTAAGAATTTTTTATTATTAACGCCATAAAAAAATATTGCCAGAAAATTAAGCGTAAAAAAAGTCCAAAGTGTATTTATAATATAAGTAGCTTTTAAAATTTCAACTCAACCTAACTCGATTTCACGGAAACGATGAACACTTTTTTGAAATTAACGAAATTCTCATTTCAACTCAACCTAATCCCAACCCCATTTATGGAAACATGGTAATTGATTCCTAAATTCTTATCCCAAATGAAATGAATATTGGTAGTATTGAACATTTTCGAACGTTTTATTCGGCTTTATTCTCCCTTTGTGTACCTTCATGCATACACTAAAAATACCTTTGTCCACGACTAACGTATAATATACTCATTATACGTGTGTTTCTTCAATTTTTATAGGGCCTGTTTAGACGAGTACTTTTTGGGCGCCGATTTTCCTCGTTTCTTACTTCTCTGCCTACAAACTAATTTCACTCAGATGATTTACGACACTCGCCTATCGGCTCGTGTCGGTAAACTTCATCTTCGTGAATAACAGCTATCATTATATGCTTGTTGAATTATATACTATTAATTTGTCTCAATAAACTGCAAAAATTAACTTTTTGTGCAATAAAAATAATTCCACGCATACAAACGTATCGTTCTATTTAGCAAAGTACACCGCAACAAAGTATATAGATTTTTGCTCAAGTGTATAATTTTCAACTGTTCAAGTTTAGTGGTATATGTTAAAAATGTGAGTAAGTGAAAATATTGAAGAATAATTCAGGGAAGTTACTGATACCATTCTGGTCCTTACTCGGTTTAAGAAATTTAATGTAATAACTTAGAAATAACCGTTCAAAAATTCTATATTATATATTTCTTTCTCCCTTCTACCCCGGTTGTATTTCAATTTGTTTTACGTTTTGTTCACTTTGATTTTAAACATTGTGTAAATCAGTCACAGGTTTTTTTTTTAAATTTATTTTATGTAATTACAATCTAGTCTCCTGGACTAATGAGCAATTTGTTTCTGACTTAATTTACTAACTTAAATTAATCTATGGCTTCTTCCCATTGGCGTTCCGTAGTGTTTGGTAAATTGAAATAAACCACATCTTGTGGTGGATTTTAGATCAGCATAATGCTGCTTAAACTGACAATCACACCAGCTCAAAAGGTTTGGTTCTTTTAAGTCTGCATACTAAATTCATGATGCTTAGGAGCTGAGTTGCCTCAATGTTCACATGTTGGTGGAGCCTTTCTTCATGTCTCCGCGCTTTTTCCTGGATTTCGTTTAAGATGAGGTTCATTTTAAGGTCCCTATGAAGGCCATTGTTCCTGACATACCAAGGTGTGTCAACGATGTTCCTTAATACCATATTCTGAAATCTTTGGATGATATTTACGTTGCTCTGTTTTGTATAACCCTAAAGCTGAATACCATAAGTCCAAATCGGTTTCAATATTTGCTTATAAAGTAGAAGCTTGTTGTATGTTGATAAAGAAGAGTTCCTTTCCATCAGCCAATACATTTTTCTGTATTTAAGTCTTAATTCTTCACTTTTCTTCTTTACGTGTGCTTTCCATCGTAGTTTAGCATCCAGGGTCATGCCGAGATACTTAGCTGTGTTCGCATGCGGTATTATTTCCCGATTTATGGTAATCGGAATACGTTCGAATCGTCTGTTTGTAAAGTTGATGTGAACTGATTTAGCTTCATTTAGTTTTATTCTCCATCTTTTTGTCCATTTATATATTTGAGTTATAGCTAATTGTAACTTCTGTGTTGATTCTTCGTTGCTTTTTCCAACAGCTAAGATCGCCGTATCATCTGCAAAAGTTGCCACTGTGTTGTTTTCTAATGTAGAAAGATCATAAGTATATGGTAGGTATAAAACCGGCCCTAATACACTGCCCTGTGGAACTCCTGCTTTGATTTCTTTCAATTCAGAAAATGTATCATCTAACTTAATCCTGAAGAACCTATCTTTCAAGAAAGATTCCAGTATCTTAGCAAATTGCATTGGTAGAAGATTTCTTAACTTGTGGTTAAGCCCTTCATGCGACACTCTATCAAACGCTTGTGCAACGTCTAGAAATACTGTTGAACAGACTTTTTTCTCCTCTAATGCTTTCTCAATTATACTGTTTTTTTTTTTTTTTTTTTTTTTTTTTTTTTTTTCGTCCCTGCCCAAAAGCGGCTAGCACTACGACCTAAAAGATCTTTTGTGCTGTTGGGTACTGTTACTCCAGGAGCTTCTCCACCTCTCTAATAAAGGCGAGAATGCTGTTTATAGAGGCCAATTTACATTTCTCCGGGGTCAGATACCTCTCTTCAAAATGAATCCACCTCCGTGTGCACAGAGCAACACACTCACATAGTATGTGTTCTGCGGTTTCTGTCTCTTCCAAACAGAGTCGGCACTCCGTCTCTGTGGACAGGTTCATTTTGTTCAAATGATATCTCAGGTTACAGTGACCTGAGAGAAAACTCACAAGTTTCCTAATATTTCCTTTGCTGAAATTGATCGCCAAATTTTTGTGGTGAAATGGTCTGATCAAAGATTTGGCTTGTCTAAGGCCGGGAATACAGTTCCAATAAGTCAAGCACTGTATTTTTTCCCATTTACTGATTGTGTAGGTTGCAGAAGCCCACGGGATACCACAAAAAGGCTCAGGGCCAATGAGTGTAGTCGACGAGCCTGCCCGTGCAAGTTCGTCGGCTATCTCATTTCCAGTGATGCCCATGTGACCAGGCACCCACCACAACCTTACTTTGTTTTGACAAGAGAGAGATTGTAGCAGTTTATAACAACTTTGAACCGACTTGGAAACCAAGCAGTTAGAAGCCAATGCTTTCAGTGCTGCTTGGCTGTCAGACAAAATGTGGATGGATGCGCCTTTAAGACCTTTGGTCATAATAATAGAGGCGCAGATTTCGATGGCGTGAATTTCGGCTAGAAAAACACTGGGGTAAGTACCCAGTGATTTCGATATTTTGTGATTGGGTCCAAAGACACCAATGCCGACTCCACTATCCATTTTTGATCCATCAGTGTACCAGACTAGGCTGTTAGGTTCCATCTGCGGTAACCCAGTATCCCAGTCTGTTCTATCGGGGATTGTTACCACGAAATTCCTGCCAAAGCAGAGTTCTTTCGGCATAACGTCCGGGACACTAAAGAACATATTCAGGTCTGGAAGTTCATTCAAAATGTCCAGGTGACCCATATGGTCATCATGACTGTATTGATTCACGAGCTTCAATCTAGCTGCACAGGTAGCAGCTGATTTTTTGACGTGGATATGAAGTGGAGTGAGCCCGATGAGAGCTTCCATTGCCGCCGTAGGGCAGGTGCGCATAGCACCTGTAATTCCGAGACATGCTAGTCTCTGTAATGAGGTCAGCTTGTTCATAATAACTTTTTGCTGTACCTTAGGCCACCAAACTATTGCCCCATATGTTACAATTGGCCTCACTATCATGATGTACATCCAGTAAATCATTTTTGAGTTCAGGCCCCATGTCCTGCCGAACATACGCCGGCAGGCCCACATGGCCCTGGCCGCGCGTTCGGTAGTTGAAGTAATATGAGAGTTCCAAGTTAGTTTCTTATCTAGGACAACACCCAGATATTTGACTTCATTGGAGTATCCGATATTTATATTATTAAGACTAATTGAACCAAGGTTCAAATTACGTCTTTTGGTGAAGGGCACCAGGACTGTTTTGCTAGGGTTAATCGAAAGGCCCTCCCCAGTGCACCAATTCGAAATAACAAGCAAAGCCTGTTGCATCCTGGCGGACATCGTACGTTCATGCCCTCCAGAGACTATGATAACCAAATCGTCCGCATAACCAATGGCATCGTACCCAAGTAGATGTAAATTATCAAGCAACTCGTCGATCACGAGTGACCACAGCAAAGGGGACAGGACACCGCCCTGCGGACACCCTCTTGCTGCCGTAATCGTGACTGACTCATTACCTAATTTAGATGTAATCTTCCTACTAACCAACATGGAACTAATCCAGTGGTTAGTCGGATCGTCAATACCTCTACGCTTGATTGCCCTAGCAATTGAGTCGTATCCAGTATTGTCAAAAGCTCCCTCAATATCCAGAAATGCACACAGAGCAATTTCTTTCGAGCGATAGGCTGCTTCAATCTTGGTGACAAGTAGATGCAGCGCACCCTCTGTGGATTTGCCTTTCCTATAGGCGAATTGATTTGGATTTAGAGGTCTGGTTGCAGTTAACCAGTCTCTGATATGAAGATCTATAAGTCGTTCCATGGTTTTGAGAATAAACGATGTAAGACTGATAGGTCGAAAGGACTTAGGAAGTTCACATGGCCGATTGCCAGGCTTTGGGATAAAAACCACGTTTACTTGACTCCAAGCCTGTGGTATGTGACCCCAATTGAAGCTAGTTCTAAACAAGGCCACCAGAGCAGGGGTAATCAAGTCCAGGCCCCTTTGAAGGAGGGCTGGGAAGATTCCATCCCCTCCTGGAGCCTTGAAAGGCTGAAAAGAGTTAATGGCCCATTTGACTTTATCCGGAGTAAAAAGCTTACCGGATAAACTATTAACCCAACCCATATTTACACCCATGTGTGTACCAGATATGGAGTTAGTGATTGTATTTGTGTCGCAAACAGTGCAGCCCGGAAAGTGCACTTGAAGCAGGGTTTCGAGCGACTCTTTGCGACCTGATGTATAACTACCATCGGATTTCAGAAGAAGCCCAATCCCGTTGGACTGATCTTTAGCTAGAACTTTATGGAGTCGAGCAGCTGTAGGTATATCCTCGATATTTCCACAGTTTTTCCTCCACGTGAGGCGTTTGGAACGCCTTAGTTCTGTGTTGTAACTGGTTAGGGCTTGCCTATATTCATTCCACTCATTGGAATGCTTTGCCCTATTAAATAATTTCCTAACCTTCTTACGAAGTTTAGCCAGCTGTTCTTTCCACCATGGAACTTTGCGATTAACCACAACGTTACGCACCACACAGCTGCTTTCGTAGGAAGATAGGAGCACGTCATTAAGCAGACCAGCTGCGGTTTCTAGGTCACTAATTGAACTCAAAGATGTTGGCAGCATGTCTGCTTTGATAAATAAAATATCCCTATATGTTTTCCAATTTGTAAAACAAGGGATACGACGCTCTGTTGCCTGTATGATCACTCCCGGTATATCGAACCTGATGTGCATGTGGTCCGACAGAGAAGCTTCGCTTGAAACATGCCAGTTTGCAACAGAGTTGGAAATAAACTGACTTGACAAAGTGAGGTCCAACACCTCTCGCCGAGTCGAGTTTATGAAAGTGGGGTTCGAACCTTTATTTAAAATGTCTATGTGCCTACTCATAAGATAATTTAAAAGGGACTCACCTCTGCCATTTGTATCACTGCTGCCCCAAATGATATGGTGTGCATTAGCATCGCAGCCTATGATGAAATGCTTGTTTTTTAGGTTGCAGTAATCCACCAGATCCTGTACAACTACAGGTGGAGCACTAACCGACTCACCAGGGAAGAACGCAGAGGCACATATTGTCTCCTGCATTCCCCTGCTAGTCGGAACCTCCAGGATTACTGCAACCAAATCCTTAGTGGTGAACTCTGGAATTGGAAGAACGTTAATATTAGATGAAACAAATATTGCTGCTCGGGGAACTTCCTCCCTTCAATCGTAAATCAACTTACATGACTTGAGGTGGAGGCCTCTGATTTTTCCTCCATTAACCCAAGGTTCCTGGATAAGGCCAAGGGTTAAGTGTTGTTTCGCGAACCTGTTGCAAAAGGTATCCGAAGCTCCTTTTGCGTGATGCAGATTCGCTTGTAGTACCCTAATAGTACCAGCCATACTGGATGATTAGGGTAAAGGAGCTCTACGCTCCTGGCTGCTTGCCAGCCGTCTGCTTTGCGGGACTTGGCCTGTTTCTGCCACTTTTCCCAGTAACACCCCGAGCGCCCATATGCTTAATTTTCGGGGTGAGTGCTGATTTACTCGATCCCACAGTAGGAGTTGCGGAGAGATCCGTTGATCGTGCTCCCGACGAAGAGGCAGCAGGAACAGAATGCTCAATAGCGCTGCTGTTCCTGGATGCCTCCTCGTCTGTGATTGTGCCTACTACTGGGGCTGGTAAAGTACCCTCCTTACTGGAGCTGACTCCAGTGGTTGGGTTGGTAGAGGGGGAATCCTTCTTGAGAAGGAGTTTTATCCTACCAAAGCGGTATGCGATGTTCCCGTTGGATTCGCGTAGTTTCTTCATGGAAGACTCGCTAATGGCCATAACCAAATGGACGAGTGCGCCAGTTGTCGTCCGTTGCAGTATCTTCCATGAGTTGGCCGCGAGACCATCGTTCTGCGCGGCCATGGTAGCGAGAATCTTCTCGCTAGTTAAGCTAAGGCTCTGTGGAAAGAACCCCCTAACGATGTTTGGCCGAGGAAAATCATCCTCTTCCACCAAAGTTATGTTCAGACCAATTTTTTCCCTTAGGCTTAAAAAACTGTTCCTCATCCATTCCGCTGTGGAATGATCGGAACATATGAAAAATAGCCAACCTGTTCTCCGGAAACAGCCAAGGAATTGCGGCTTGTGGTTTGAGCCTTGCATCCCAATAATGAGGTCAATGACACACTCCTGTATGTTTGCCATTTGCTCCATACTAAGAGGATTGCCACTGAGATCACCTGGTACGATGCCCAGCTTAACACTGCCTGCTACCTGGCTGAAAGAGGGCTTTACCGGAGAAGGCCCTTCTTTTGCTTTTTTGGCAGGTGGTTTATTTGGTTCCGGAGCAACCTCGAAAGTCCTCTCACGCTTACCACCAGACCTCTTGTCTAGGGTAGGAGCAACAGGCCCCGAGGATGCTTTCAGAGGGGTCGCGGACTTAGCAGCAGCTAGAGCCTCTTCTCTAGTTTTGCCTTCCTTGAGCCCCTTTTTAAAACGCCTTCTTTCGAAGGAGTTGAGCTTAACCCATTCCCCGGCGTTGAGGGACATGTTCCCAATATCAACACCAATGGTTGAGGTGCCCGATAACTGAGAGATTACACTTATGTTGTCATCACAGAAGGTGTCCATAGTAGAAGAGGTGGACTGTTCCACCTTTTCCTTGGTCCGGACGTTAAGATAATCAAGAGTGGTGGCCCTTGTGGCATCTACCATTCCATCATAGCTTAGGAGACCCAACTCAATAGCTGGTGAAGTTGATGCTTTTAAAGAGGCATCACCCTCTATGTTTTTTTTAAATTCGGTTTCCATTTGAATCCCACGAGTATCCGAGAAATGAAGGTCACCCACAGCAGAGATCGGTATACTGTGGGAAGGCTACTTTAAACCGGGGGTCGCCTGGTACCCGGAGTTCACATACTAAAGACTAAGCTCCCCCTTAGCCACGCAGCTCTCAGCGTATGTTGTCCCACCAAAGCTTGGGGCAATGGATTTACCGCCATTGCACGGTCGTGTAAGTTACTTGGCTACATTCTAGGATGCATTGCCCGGTTGTCGCCACGAGGAGGCGTAACTACACTAGGAAGAAGTCTTATGAGAATCGCATATCCTAGAAAGCTTTGACTCCTAAAACTACTCCCCCAACAACCAATTATACTGGTTATTCTGTGTACTTGATCAATTGTTGAGTGTTGGTTGCGAAAACCGCACTGATGATTTGGGATCAAGTTTTTACTCTCGATTATCGGATTTAATCTTTTTACCAGAAGCTTCTCAAAGAGTTTGGACATGACTGGCAATAGCGAAATTGGCCTATAAGACGATGTTATGTGTGGTGGTTTCCCAGGTTTTGGGATCATAATTACTTCTGCAATTTTCCATAAGCTGGTATACATTTGATTCTAAATGCTGCATTTATAATATTGGTGTGTTTCACCAGAGCTTTCCTTGGCAGTTCTTTTAAGATTCCTGCAGTAATAAGATCTTACCCAGGTGCTTTTTTCGTATTCTTATTAGCTTTTATCTCACGCATGACTTCTTTTGGTGTTGTGGGTAGGATTTCTTTACTTTCTTGCACAGCTTGTTCAGTTATTATCTCGGCTTCCAACGATTGGTCTTTATGTGGCTGGAATATTTTTTCGAGGTGTTCAGCAAATTCTCGAGCTTTGTCTTCATTATTTCTAGCCCATTTCTCACCTGCTATTTTTATTGGGGGAATCTGCATTATTGGTCATTTGATTCTTTTGCTTGCTTTCCAAAGAGAATAATCAGCACCGTTATCATTAGTTAATTTTCTTAAATAGTTGCTGATTGATTCATCTTTTAATTCTTTGATCTCTCTTCTTAATTGTTGAGTGAGATTGTTCAAATGAGTTTTATCTTGGGGGGCCCTTGTTTGTTGCCATACCCTTCTCGCTCTTCTTTTTTCTGCGAGGAGTTCCCTAATTTCCATAGAGTAGTTGTTGCCCTTGATTTTCGTTTTAATTTCAGGAGTATTTTCCCAAGCTGATTGCTGTATATCGTTTACAAATTTTTCTTTGTCTAATTGTTCTTCAGTCTTTATTGGAACTATTAAGTTAATTTTTTCTTCTAGCGATAGTCTAAAGCATGCCCAATTAGTGTGATTATTTACTAGGAATGGGTTTCTTTCTTTCTGAATGATTTTTTCACTTAACGTTAGAAGTATTGGTGAATGATCAGAGTTTAAGTCAAGGCTTTCATCTACTTGTACATAATTTACAGATATGTTCTTTATTATGAAGAAATCAATCAGATCTGGTAGTTTGTTTGGATCTGTTGGCCAGTAGCTTGGTTTTCCAGTTGAGAGGGCTTCACAACTACATTTTCTGATAGCTTTTAGGAGTTCTTTACCCTTAGTCGTTGTTAATCTGGATCCCCAGTGGACATTTTTTGCATTAAAGTCTCCTCCAAGTACAAATCGTTTTCCTAATTTACTGAGGAACTCGAGATAATCTTTTTCTTTCATTGAGTGCTTCGGTGGGCAGTAAATACTAGCAATACAAATAGAACTACTTTTGGATTTGACAATAACAGCAGTTGCTTGTATTTCTTCCGTTTCATATTTTAACTCCTCATAGTGATGAATACTATTTCTAATTATAACAGCACTACCTCCTTTAGCAGTGTTTTCAGGGTGAATAGTGTGATATATTTGATAATTTTTAAATTTAATGATTGATTGGCTAGTGAAGTGTGTTTCCGTGATGAGACATACATCGAATTTTTCTGTGTCCAGGGCCACTTGCAGTTCTTGTTGATGTTGCATCAGTCCATTGGCATTCCAACATAAGATTCTAAGATCATTTGCCATTTTTCTGTTTAGGGATGGCTCCCTTAGTGCTGTACTCTAGTTTCTGTAATCACTCACAAAATGAATTTAGCCTGCTTAAAATTACTTTAAGTGTTTGACTTATATCGTCATTTTGAGCAGTTTTTCCTGGATTTCCGTTGCTCATCATTACTTGAGCATAAGTCATTTTACCAAATTGTCCTTGAGTAGTTCCCGACACTCTACGATTTACTTCGGGTCGGTTCATCTTAACCGCTTGCTTCCTAATAAACTTGGATTTTTAGCAATCACGTTCTTAATTTTGATGTTTTGCAGTTCAATAGCAACGCTGCATCCTCTGTAGTTAGCCGGATGGTTTTCTCCACAATGAACGTAATTAGGTTGAACATTTTGGGCTTTTACACAATCTTTGGTATGATGTTTATCTAAACATTTAACACACCTGGGTTCCCTGTTGCAATATTTTTGTATATGTCCATAGGCTTGACATTGTTTACATTGTGGTATAAGTTTAGATCTTCTTAGAGGCTGAATAACCACTTTGCACCCCAATATGTACTTAATTTGATAAATTTTTTCGATGTCTTCATCAGTATCGAAGGTCAACATAAATATGTTGAGAGGTACTTTGCCTCTCCGTTTTAGCTTAATCGATGCTTCAGTTGCCTTAAATCCTTTTGTTTCAGGTCATCAATTATCTTTTCTGGTTTACACGTAGAGTGTAAGTTTTTAGCCATGACCCTAATTGGTCTGATTTGTTTGCCTTCAAACGTGTGCCAAGCACGTTTTTCTTCATTTAACATTTTTGTCATTTTTCTGTATGTTTCAACATCTTCTAAGTTTATTTTGATGGTGTTTCCATTCATCACCTTTGCATTAAACTTATCAGTAGTAGTTATTGTTTTTACTTTCTCATAGAGTACATCGTAGTCTTTGACTTCATCTATTACTATTGGTGGTGGTGGAGGTATTTTTTTTGGTTCTTTCTGGATAATATTTGGAACATCATCCTTTAATTGAGGTGGGGAGGGCGTATTATTCCGTCTCTTTTTTTTCTCCCACCTTTAACTCTAATCCACTCAGTTTCTCGAGCTAGTTCTTCTTCATCCGTATGATACTCTTGTGGAGTTGTATTCTGGTAAGGAGTAGAACCTTTGTCCTCCTTTGACTAAAGAGCTTTAATTTCGTTTTCAAGCATCTTCATACACTCCTGCATCCATGCAATTGTAACATTCAGTTGCTTGTTTATATTGTTGGCTTCTACTAATGCATTATTAGCTTTACACAATTTATTGTGAAGCTTTTCTTCGTTTGTCGAACGAGAATGCGACATTTTGTTACTCCTCTGGAAGGAATGTGAATTATCCTTTTCTGTTTCACTCAATTGAGCTTGTTTATTAACCAACATGTCTTGGGATTGGTTAAAATAATTGTAGTATAGCAATGGCTGGTCTCCCCCAGAATCCATGAGACCGACCTCCGAAAAGGGTAGATTTACCTGAGCAACAGGTGTACCACCTGGGGTATTTGTTTCCATATTTGTTCCGCTCATTGCTCATTTATATTTTACTGCACTCGCCTCTAGTAATTCGCCGATGTTTCATATCGTTGCCCGGGTGTTACCACGTGGAGGTATACTAGACACATTTGGTGGTTTCTACATAGTTGCAGCGTTGGAATATAGACCACGAGATACATGGCTAAAGACGGTCAACCCCTACCCAACACCCAAATCAGTCCAGATAAAAAATTTTGTTTTATGCCAAAAACATCTGTATCACAGCGTTTTAAAACTCGCTCTGTAAAATTTGTAATTTCCTTTCTACACATCGAATAATAATTTTTACAACTGATCGATTTGAATAGTGAGTAGAAAACCAAAACATATTCTGATGATTATTTATTTTGCGTCGAACAAAGAAGAAAAGAAAAAATATTCTCTACTCAGTCAATTCAATACTACGAAATATTCTATTCGTTATTCAAACAAAGGAGAGAGTGAAACTTAAGAATGGAAGATTAGTTTTGTTTAAGTTATAAAATTTGTCGTTTTTTCCCAAAATTATCATAAAATATTCGAATTTTTGGCCAAAATTATCACTGTTCCAACTCAATTCTCGATATAGCCCCAAAAATAAATCAAAACAATTTTGCACCTTTAATAAAACTTGTAAATTAAATTCCTATTCAAAAATTATTCACTAATTATTCATTCAGCAGTGAACAAAACAGAAGAAAAATATATTTCTATTCTATTCAGTAGATCGATTCTCTCATTTTGTTTCTTTTCTTCGCTTATTATTTATTTGTTACTGAATAGTATTCGTGAATTTTTGGTTGACTATTTTGATCGAAGAAGAGAAAAGAGAATTGGAAAATTCACTTAAAACTAGAGGAAAGGGAATAAAAACAAACTGAAGAGTAATTTTAAACGCTTATCACCTGTTCAGCTCAAAATTAAGTAAATTATAAATTTATTAAGTAAATTATAATTAATAAAAATCATCGCAATATCTTTAAATGACCTGAATGAATGACATTTTGCATTTTACAACTGCGTACTTTCCCTTCCTTTTTGTTACAGATATATCGATTTTACACACGCATTTCATTTTGGAACTCATGCGAAATTACTTACTATTTTAGAACATACTTTCTATCAAAAGTCAATAATATTCACAGAAACAACAGTTTAGTTCCGGGCCCTGAATATAGTTCATCTAATGCATGGCTCTTTAGGGGGTGTTTTTTTGTATTCATTCCAAATATTCCGGACGCTCCGAAAATTAAATAAAATGTTTTTTTATTCGTTCCATTCCTTCTATTCCTTTTTTGTACTGCCCAAGTAATTTTATTTCCGAAAATGTTTGCATTTTCCTGACATTTTGCGGATTTCATCACCGACTTTTGTCAGGAATAATGTCCGACTTATTATAAGATTTCCTATGAAAGTTGGCCAAAAAACTCGGAAAATGATGACAAAAAAAGTTAGGTTATGGTACGACAAATTTGTGGGCGGGGCTTATAATATAAATTTTGGCGCCAAAATTTTACTTGACAATTTGGTTACATACGTAAAAAATAAAAATATTTTTTTTTTTTTTAATTTAAAATTTCATTAAGAATTTTTTTATTAAACTTAATCTTAACTTAATCTAATAAACTTAAAAAATTTAAATTAACACAAACTTAATTTTAACTTAATCTAATAAACTTAAAAAAGTACATCTAAAATCTAAAAAGTAATGATTTTTTCTTTGCGTTTTTCGTAGATTAGAACTTTTTCTTTGTGAACGGGAACTTCTCCAATGCACAATCTGAAATTAAAAATAATTAGATTCTTCAAAAAAAAATGGTATATATCAACATTGTTGTTGTAAAAGTGAAATATGTCCAGCTGTCAGGATATAACAAACATTTTCCATACGAAGTTTAAATGGAAATAGTGTCTATTTAATTTACATTTTTATTTGTTAAAATTTTAATGATCAGCAAATTTAATTAACCCTTATGTAGTTTAAAGGGTAATTTTTGTGTACTTGAGATTCATTTGGAACAAGAATTTTCGTAACACTACATAGTTTTTAAGGACAAATTTCTGGCATTTAAAATTATAAAACTGTTCCAAATGACTTAAGTATACGGTTAATTAAATTTGCTGATTACTACAAATTTAACAAATAAAAATGCAAATTAAATAGATACTTCCATTTAAACTTCGCATGAAAAATGTTTGTTATATCCTGGTAGCTGGACATATTTCACTTTTGCAACAACAATATTGTATATACCATATTATATTATGTACATTATTTAATCTCACACTTTGTTAAACAGAAAATAATTATATGCATGTGCAAAATATTTACCTTACGGATGATTACCAAGGGTAGGAAGGTATTGGCCGTATGGATTTTAATAATAATTTATTTTAAGATAAAAAAAATTTAGCGTAGCAATTGCTACGCAATTGTATTAGTTAACTAACAAACAAAAAATCAACAAATGGTCTCTAGGTCTCTACAGAAATAAAAAAAAATTATACTTGCACTTCAACGCTATATGTGTCGAAAGTTGGAAACAAAATTTCATAATTTTCCGATTTTTTCGTTCGAAAACCGGACAAAAATTGATAACCGGTTGAAGTTTTCAGTTTTTCAGTTTCCCATTTTGTTTCTGTTTTCTTAAACTTTTAAAAGATAACAGGAGAAATTTTGGAACAGTAGCAGTTTTGGAACATACTATAACATACTAACTGCTTAGCTCAATTTCCAATTTTTGCGATGACATGTTTTGGAACTAAAAAACTCAATTATGTTATTTACCTTATAAAACAATAAATTATTACTAAAGATACATGTTAAACCGAAAGTGATCTGACTGAAAACGTCCGAGATAAATTCAACATGTAAACGGTGACTTGACTGAAAGTTATCTGAAAGTAGTCTGAGTTCGGTCAACTTAAATTGGGTTGGTTGAGTCATTTTGTGTGTTGAGTTAAACATGTAAACTTTAATTTAGTTGAATTGAAAGATTTTTTCATACTGGTAAAAAGGCAAAAGGTTTTTATACATTTTCGTAGTGTTTTTCAAATTATTTTAAATATTTTTTTAATAATTTAAATGTAATTTTAAAACAAAGTGACATTTGAACTGTAGGCTCAGATCAAATAAAAAAGTACCATGTAAATACCAACCCAAATTTTCAGTCAGATCACTTTCAGATAAAACTCAGTCAGATCACTTTCGGCTTAACATGTATGAGTAAGAATTATAACAATTGATTCTTAAAGTCTGTTTTCATTTTATTTATAAATATTTTTCAGTATGGTAACATATCTGTTTCTTTGAGGTTTGAAACATCATTTTTTTATTTTATGTTTCGTAAATACAATCTAATATGTAGCAATAATCTGTAAAAATTTCTAAAAGAATACTTCAAATTTACTTTTTAATTTGTAGTAATATCACAGAAGAAAGATTAACCAGAATAGACATTGCGTGGATCAATTTTTTTTTTCATCTTACCTTCTTTTTTGGACATTGAAGTATAATTATTTTCGAATATTATGAATTTTTTGAATATTTAATACAAATTATGCTGTCAAAACAAAACTTGTCATATAATTTCACTAACTATACTGTTAAGGATTCTTAATTTTTATTATTTCAAATAAAAACCAGTAAACCAAAGAATACATAACCCAACTTTCTCTTACCTTCGGCAAATCAAGGTCAAAAAAATGAGTCCAAATTTTTCCATACAAAAACAGCGTTATGACTGTTCTATGGTAATATGTTTATTAAAATAAAAATGGCAACAGTGTGACAATTTGTATATAAACAGAACCAACACAAACATCAAAACGTGAAGCAATGCGTGAAGTATGATGAAAATTTGGTATATACAAATTTCTTCTTTATTTTACTACTACCAAAACCAACAAAAATGTTTATACAAGCCAAACAGTACAAACACTTAAGGTATAAAAAAGTACATTAAGGCGTAGTATTAGTGATGCATACAAATAAATCAGAAAGTATATATACACAAAACAGATAAGTATAGGTGATACATTCATAATAAATATAGTGTACATTTTTTGTGATAGAATCTGTGTAGGGCGCGAACGAGACGGCTTGTATAAACATTTTTGTTGGTTTTGCTACTACACAAAACACAACTAGAACTTTCTGATAAATATACTATATATACTCGGAAATTCTCTTTTTTGTGCTTTCGATTTCCTTTTGTGTTCAGAGAGAATTTCTGCCAGCTTTGTTTTATTTTTATATGGATATATATACTTACAAACATTTACATACCTTACCGCTCTAACTGTTTTTAAATTCGAATAAAAGAGTTATTTGTATTAATGTATAGGTATAAAAATTACAATTCGGCTTGAATTTATATAAAAAAAGCAGTAGGTAGTAGAAGTTTTTAATGTTTAAAATTTCCACAGAAATAGACATAATTTAAAATATTGAGAAAGAAATTAATTTTTATTTTTTATTTGAGAAATTGCTAAATAAAGGTAAAAACAAGAATTTGTTAATTAAATAGATAATTTTAAGTTAATTATGAAGCAATTGATTTTTATACTTTTTTAGCGAGAAGGATACATTTATCTTTTGATGGTGAACAAGCGTCATATTAAACAAAGTAAATTCGGAATAAGTGCTTTAAAACGGTAAGTGAAAATTCTAAATTTGATTTTAATAAGTAAACTGTAACAAAACCGACTTTCCATAAGATAGTTAAACTTATTTCACGTTATATAACCCCTACTTAGTGATATTAATTCTTCTTAATCCGTGATGGTTCCTTTTCGATAACTTGTCTTAGAGCACTGTTTGTTCTTTGCATGACAGTACCCCTATTTATGATAATCAAAGCCGATAAACAAAATCGTTTTTTAGATACAAATCATATTCATAAGTAATTTTGTCATTATAAGATAAAGCATTTAGAAATGCCGCGTTCTTGTTGTGTTGTAGGGTGCAAATCGAATTATAAATCACAATCAATAAGCGTTCCCGTTTTTCAATTTCCATCTGAATATGAACGGAAAATTCAATGGATGAATGCTGTTGGAAGAACAGATTGGCAACCAACTAAATATTCGGTAATATGTGCCAAGCACTTTGTTGACAGTGATTTTGCTCGACGCCCAAATGAATTTTTAAGCGTTTTCTACTACATGATTTTGCCATTCCCTCCGTTTTTGTGTCACCTTCTCCAATAATAAATTATGTACCAATTGATCAAATTCAGCAAACTAAATCAGTTGAACAGATTCCAGCAATTGAACCGTTCGAACAATTTTATGCGTGATTTACACGTTCCAACAATGTTTTTCAACTTTTTTTGTTGAGACTTAGAGCTACACGCAATAGAAAATATTTACATGCGATAAAAAGAGAAAAGTATAAAACGAAAATGTCGGTCATGCTATAACTTTTTGGCGGTATAAAATCTACGATGTCGAATAGGGCGATAATACAACTTTATGTTTCAAAATTACAACTTTTCTGGCTAAAATAAAGCTTTTCGAAAGTAAACTTCCATTTTTAAACAAAATTTATAAAAAAATAAAACAAAAATGTCGGGCATGCTATAATTTTTGGGCGGTATAAAATCGACAATGTAATTTTTGAAGAATGCCGCAGCGATACCTCTTTATTTATCAAAATTACGATTTTTCTTGGCTAAAATGAAAACTGTTCGAACGTAAATTTTAATTTTTAAATAAAAATTTAAAAAAATAAAAATAAAGCGCTATAAAAATTTTACAAATCGCCATTTTTAATGTGTTTGTTGTTGTTTGTTTCCATAAAATATACTCGGGTCGAGTATATTTTATAGTCAAAAAAAAATTTTTTATGGAGACAAAGTTAAAAAAAAAGGCAAAAAAAAGTCCAACAATATTTTGTTTGTTTATATATTTGTTCTTGCCTTTCAAATGAAATTCGCGATATACTAATCTCTTCATTTTTTGTTGGGAAACATTGTTGGAACGTGTAAATCACGCTTTAGCCTAAAATTGAAGAAATAGAAGAATATGTTGAACAGATTGATCCTTTGGAACAAATTGAATCGACGGATCAAATTGAACAAATTTTAAAAATTGAACCAGTTACACCTGATTATATCGGAAATTTTGAAATTTTTCTTAATCTTTTTCGAGAAAAATTAAACTTTTCAAATTACCTGATATTTCAAAATTCTGAAAAGGTTGTTTTTTATGAATTACAAAGTTCTGATGACATGGGATGCAATATATCGACTCGGATATATGTCAGCAATAAACTTTTCATAAAGATTATTATTCGTAGGATCTTCGTTAGGATATTATTGTTATCTAAAAATTTGAGTATTTCAAAATGGTTAGATGAAATTCATATTGAAAGAAATCTCCAATACAAAACCACTAAGATTGGTACGGTGTGGTATTTATGATTAAATCAATTTTTGGGAATTTTAAAAGAATTGTTCAAAGTGAAACGTCCTGCTGGTGATATATTTTACCATTTGACTAAATCGGTGATTCAGGTTGTACACTCACCAGGTTTTATAGTGTTGACAGTTATTACCGACATTAATAAAATGAATGAGAGTATGTTTAAAATTTTTAAACCGACCAATTATAATAAGATATTAATAAAACAATCGTCTTCCCCGATTTTGAAGATTTTTCAATTAAAAAGGCCTCATTTTCAGATTTTGAATTATTATTTAATAAGCCAAAAAATTCTTCAACTGAAAAGGCGAATCCTTACAAGTTGGATCAAAAAACTGTTCGTCCAATTGGTCTAGATGTTGCCTTAATTGAGAATTTATTTCATGATTCTACAATTGGTGCATTAAGCCAATGTAAAGAAATGAAAGAAACTGCCGACTTTTGTACTATTATAAGGAATTGGTGGAATATTGTTAATAGAAAAGATCTCCAGATAAAATCAATTTTAGCTGACAACTTTAAATTTTTAGAATTTTTTTTAAGTTGGCTCGATGTTTGGGTATTAGTTCTAATGATAGTGAGCCTCTAATAGCAAATACCGCAAATGCCCTCAAGATCAGCACTAAAATTTTTATTGATCTGATTAAATTTGCATTTTCTGATTGTAAAGCAGATAATTTTGTAATTGGGGAAACTACAAACGGACGATTTAGCCGGTAAACTTAATTTTCATCATTCTAAAATTATGTTACATAAAACTAGTAACACAACAAAAAATTGTAACATAGAAGATTTTGAGACCAGCCGCGTTCAGCTAAAAAAACCCAACCCCCAGTTAGATAAGCTAGGAAAATTTCTAGTGTTGGTATGGTTTGTTGCTATCACAATGGACCGTCACCGGTCTAAGTGTGCGTAAGCAGCCACTCCAACCTATGGTTTGTTGCTAAACGAAGGGTGTTGTCGATTCTTTTCGTTGGTGTTTCTTCGAAAATAGAGCCGAAACCAGCAAAATATTCATAATTTTGTGGCATTTTTCAATAAAATATTAACAGAATGAGTCACTTTTGAAGCCTAACTTAACGGTCAAATATGGAAAAATAACTTGATAAAGCCTTGATAAATTCTTTTTAGTGTTAGCCTCGAGTTTGCGCAGAAACTTTATTAAAGGCAATGATTAAATTCGAATACGTATTTATTTAGAATCTTGCTTTGAATCACCTTTGCTTTTTTACCTTTTACTATCAGTAATACGGCAAAAATAGCATACTGCCAACCACCAGTTTCCTCCCAAGGCGACACGAAATGAGATTTCTAACAGTTCGTCTTCTGCATACGCTATCAAGAATCTAGGTATAATGCAGTTATAATGCAGTAAATTCGACGTATGTATTTTCGAATCGATGTTTTTTATAAATTGTGAGTAAAATAATTGTCCTGTGTCAGGTTGCAATATTGTTTATGACAAAATAAATCTTACTCTTATTTAACGAAGTTGCATGTTAAACCGAAATGTCTAACATGTGTAAACTGCAACCCAACCGAAATACTGAGCGAGCCACTCGGTTAACATTAGGTTGGTTGAGACAGTTTTATTTTTCAGTGAACATATAAACATATATTTCGTCAAATCTCGATTCTTAACTAACAAATTTAATACCACTATTCCCTTGGGCGTGTCACTTCATTCGACGTGATAATTGTCGCGTCACTTCAACTTTAAATTAGTATTCTCTTAGTCGATCGAAGTGATAATAGAAGAGAATGCGATGTAAAAGAATGTTCGTCACTTCAAACGACGATTGTCGCATCGATCGACTAAGAGAATACCAAAATTTGATTGTAGGTACAAGTGACAAGTGACACGACTAAGGGAATAGGGGTGTAAAAGTGAACCAAAATATTTGAATAATAACTAATTTAAATAAATTTTAAAATTACTAAAAATTAAAAGAAATGCTGCTTGAATATAGAAATTGGAGTATTGTTGGACAATTTATTTTTTTATTTAGTTTTGCATTTATTTATTTATGTATTTCCACTAAATTAACAACAAGCAAAACATATACTTAACCGAGCATTCACAATGAAACAACTTTTTACTTTTTTACTTACAGGTTTCTATGAATTCCTATTTCTAACTTAACGACAATAATTTTTGTTCGTTAGGTTGGAAATTCATACAAACCTATAAGTCAAGTCGTTTATTACGACTAAAGTCACTTTATACGACAGATGTTACTTGATTTTTGCAAGTGACAGACAAATATACCACAAAATGGAAAGACACGATTATTTTATTTTATATATTTTAAAATGTTGTTTTTTGAATAATTTTATGCAATCTTTTAAATATGTTGTTGTTTAAAATAGTAGTATTGTTGTTTTAAAACGATTTTATTTTTTATTTGCCTAATATATTTCAAGTTGCAGTCGTGTCACTTGGTTCGCCTTCAAGAATATCAATTTTCAAGTGACGTGAGACGACTATAGTCACGTCACTTGAAATGATACGACTATGGGAATTGGGGTGCAAAAGTAAAAAGTTTTTCTATTGTGAAATGCTCTGTAACCTTTGATTGAAAATTTCCCTCATTCATAATTTCAGCTCACAACTCAGTCGTTCTTGTTTTTTTTACTTGGTGTTCAACCTGGTTTGAATCAAGATTATCTTTCACTGTATGTAAACGAACGCGAGTCGTCTTGAACTTATTTTTTATTGTTATTATTTATTATTAACTGATTAATTTAATTTGTTTTTGGCAAACTCTATTTTGAGCTAAAGCTCATTTACAAAAGAGTGCACCAAAACAAACAAACTCCAAAAATTTAATACAAAAAAGTGAACTATTCCTCTACGATTGTGGTGAAGCGCAAGTTTTCATTTCTGCACTAGTAACTGCAGTTGCTCCGGTGAAAGTGTAGGCTAATGTACAGCATATTTTGGGCTGTTTTACCTTATCTGTAGTCAATATCATAGCGTATAATCGCTCAACTCTGGTAGCCTTCAATTCGAATAAAATACCCTACTTTTCGAGCATCTGGATGTATCTATAATATTTACACACATCAGCGATGACGGGTTCACAAGTTACAACAATTTTGGAATCATAATTGTTTTGTATAATAACAAAAATACGATTTTAATAAAATAATTAGTTTTAAGGAAAAATAAAAAAATCTATACGACCATCTTCTGACTCAAAAATCAGAGGCTACCTCTGATATTTGTTCGAACTTAATTCGCCTGGATCTAAAAAAATTTTCAAGTCGGGTCGAGAACTATAAAACAAATAAACTAAAACGCCAGTCTTAATTTTTAATGTGAATGCGTCTTTTTTCAAAGAAGGCAGCTGGACATTATTATGGAAATGAAAACCATAAGGCATTTTGGATTTATTTTTAACGATCGAAATCAAATAGAGGACTCTTAACGATCAAACAAAACTTTTTTTTTTGTTTTTTAAATGACCAAAAAACTCATTTCAGAATAACTTTGAATAAACTGAGTTTACAACCTCTGTTAGTAATAGTAAACACAACCACAAACTGAGCTAAAAATAAAAATCCCAATGGAAATACGTATGTACATACTAACATATAAAATGTGCTTGTTTTTGTAGAATATATGTACGACTAGTATCATTATGTACAACAAGCTGTAGAAATCAACAAAACAAAAGGGGAGAAAAACAAAATTGAGAGATTTGTATTTTATGTGGTTGTCGATTCAACAAAAAAGAGCAAACCGGCTTGCTCTTTCTGCTGTCAAACTGTTCGATTTGTCAAGAAAAGTCGCTCGGTCGAGCAAAATTGTTGTTGTTTTACTAATCTCGATTTTTGGCAGATTTACTAACACAAACATAAATAGAACTGTCATTTTGAAAGCGTCATTTGTGTTTTGTGTTTTTGTTTGTGTTTCTGTTTATTTTTATATAAATATTTTATATTATGAATTAACTTGTTGTAATGTATATATTAAGGCTAATGAGTAATGTACATAGAGCGGCGAATGTGTACATTCGCCGGTAAATGTGCATATTCTTACTGAATTCTATTTGGAAAAGGAGAATATTATCTTTGGGGAATATGTACATTTACCGGCAAATGTACACATTCTCCTATTTTGTACATTAGTCGTAACATATATAAATAACACAAAAGAATATGTTATGTTGTTTTTATCAAGTATCGATCTTTTGTAAAAATCATAGGTTATGTTTATATAAACGTCGAAAACACACACGCATACATAATACGGAGCAACTGTTCGATTTACACAGCAGTAGAGAGTGATCTTTGAAAGATTTAGTAAAAGGCGAATCGAAATCGTACTACATTCTACATATAAGTAAATCTTGTCTTTTATTCTAACTACTGTGTTTTTCGTTGAAATTTTTACTCGAACGTATCGTCTCACAACAAAATACGGCATGCAATAACTAAAGAAACCATGCAAAGGTAATACTGCGATAGATAAAGGAGCAAAAGTTGTTTTATGTAAAACTCGGTTTGTTTTGTTATACTGTTATGTATTAGTGTTCGTTTTAATAATATTCATATTCGAATATAGCTAAAAAGCAAAAGCAACATACATAAGTTCTAAAAATGTTTTGGCCTGCTCATTGTAAAGTGTACGAAATAAATATTAATTTTTGTCTTTTCTTTTTTGTTTTCAATTTATATTATTTGCAGCCCCCAATACCTATCTTGAAATGAGAATGCCGTTTTGGTGACAATGATATATGAAAAATAAAAATAGCTCGTAAATGCATTTTTGTTGGTTTCAAATGAAGGAAC
Source organism: Tipula vernalis (assembly GCA_958295665.1). Taxonomy (NCBI): domain Eukaryota; kingdom Metazoa; phylum Arthropoda; class Insecta; order Diptera; family Tipulidae; genus Tipula; species Tipula vernalis. The sequence goes on from OY282558.1 coordinate 307,123,719, forward strand.
GCAATTATTTAATATTATAATACCCACAAAACAAAATTGACAGTGTTGGTGATGTGTCGTCGTGTTCGTGTTTATAAATATATACATGCATATGTTGCAAGATATACTTCAATTTTTTTTAACAAACCGTATCTACAATTGATAATGATAGTTTACCGAGACCCTTTTTATACTTTTTATCTCTTTTTATGGTCCAAATATTTGAGAAATAATTCCTTTGAGTGTATAATGTCTAAGATAAATGGAAAAAAGGGTACACAATATTATGAGTAGATAACATAAAACAATTAAATTATTAAATGTTTTTGGTCATTTGAACATACGTACCAAATATTAAAATTTTTCTTTTTTACGTTATGTACTCAAATTTTTGCCATCTATTTTCGTTTGGCTTCAAATTATTGGTATCCACGTACCTATTCAAATATTATGTCCATATTCAACGTTAAATATAAATGTAAAAATATATTAAATAAAAATTCAGTTCACAAACTATTGTTAACGTTATAGCACTGTTTTCTCGTGTTGAAAGTTTCAAAAATATTCTTTGTGTTAAGTATACATTACTTGTTTATTTGAACGGATGTACGCACCTATTTTGTGTACCTTTTACGATTTAAAAAACAGACTAGTGATTTAGTGCATTTTGACTCTTTTGAGATTCTCAAAATTGAATTCATCTTTTTTAAAACAATAAATTTAAAAACAATAAAAATTTGAAAAGTGGTTTAATCTAATTAAAGTAAATCAAACTTTGTTAAATAATGGTGAGTTGTGCTGTGTTCAATTGCAAAAGCAATAACAATAAAAAATTAAAAAGAAATTCTGGTGGATCTGTGGGTGCACAAGATAATATAAGTTTCTTTCGATTTCCAAAAGATCCACGTTACGCTAAAATTTGGGTGCAGAAATGTAGAAGAAAGGATAAATTCATTATTAAAAACTCTTTCATATGCTCAAAACATTTTACTAATATCCACTATTTAAGAAATCTTCAACATGAATTATTAAATTATTCACCAAAAAATAGTAAGAAACTAAAACCAGATGCGATACCTTCTGAAAATCTTCCGCTATCAACATTAGCATCACAACCAGTCACAAAACGCCAAGAGCGCCAAGAAAAAAGGCAACTAAAGGCATCTGTGGCAACTATCATCTTGTAAGTTATTTCAAATATTTATATTTATTTATAAAAATTAATTATTCGGTTGTCAAACCAATAGTAAGTTTTATTAGTGATCCACTGATTTAACGTATTCTGAAAAAAATTAAGATACATGTTTTTATTTCATGCAAAGTTCCTGTGCTTCATCTGCTGACCATTCTACCAACAGTCCTCATGTTGAAAATGCAAATACTAATACTACAATTGTTAGTTCCAAACACTACTTTCCCCTAAAATTGGATAAAACCACCAGTACGAGTACACTTAATTTAAATGAAAACTTACATCATACAGTACAGCCAACAGAATCATTATTAAAAGAAAATGAGAGGCTTTTGAATGAATGCCATAAGCTAAGAACTGAAAATAATTTCCTAAAAAAAATGTTTAGACCAGCTCAACAGAAAAAAAATGCATAAAATGAAATTAAATAAAACTATAAATTAAAATTAAATCTCGGGATTATTTCATTTATTGTCATATGGTTTTCGCTACAACTAAATCAAAACACCCATTCACTGTTTAGTGTTCTATATGTGTTCTTATCAAAAGTACAATTGATAGTTTTGTTGCAATAGGCAACAATAAACATAAAGTGTTCATTTTTTACTATCATGTACAAGCGCAAAATAAATTTATAATATTGGTGACAGTCAGGCTTGTAGTACATTAGTGTTGGATTTGAAACAGCAAAAGCAACAAAATTCATTAAATATGTACATAAAATAAGTTCTGAAAATGTTTTTTGCCTGCTCTTTGTAAAGTGTCCAAAATAAATGTAATTTTTTTTTTTTTTTTAAATTATGTTATTTTCATCACTGCCTCTAATACCCTACGTTGAGAAGAGAAGGCAAGTTTTGGTGGCAACGGTGTATAACAAATACAAAACGGCTCGAACATTAATTTTTGTTGGTTTTGAATGAACTATGAAGCAATATATGTATAATATTATAATACCTACCACAGACACCTACATGTATCCAGACACAGTATTATGTTTTGCACTAACACACATATACGGTCTATTGAATGAAATTAAACAACGGACACAAATTAACAAAAAATGCATGGGAATTGTTTTTTGGATGATTTTCATTGAAATGCAAATAAAACTTCAATTTTTTTTTTTAATTTTAATAATTCAACAATATTTAATAATACATAAATAATAAAATAAATAAAACATAAATTTTGGAATTCAATTCATTTTTGACTAATATATAACTAATATTAATGAAATTAAAATTAAATAAAACATTTTTAAACAATAAGTAGGAATAACGAAAATTTATCACAATACATATTTCATTAGGTAATTACTTATAAAGAAAATTATAAAGGTATATATTATCACATATCAAGAAAATTTATAAAAAATTGTTTAATTTTCTTTTATTAAAATTTACTTTGGCAAAGTTATGGTTTACTTCCTTGCAGTAATTTAACAATATAATGTTTGCCATGGGAAATAATAACATTTTGAAAATGTTAATATTTGTTTGTCCGCAATTGCAAACTCTATTGGTGTCGATATAAAAATTTTCTTGCTGAACGCTATTTAAAGTAAGGCAATGTAAAATTTTTCTTTGACTTGTTTCGCAGAAAAATTTTGTTTTCATTTCACCATTACGAATAATTTCTTGGAAAATTGCGCACATATGGAAAAATAGCTGTTGCACCACCTGAGTTGGTTGAATCTTTGCATATAGTCGAAATAAGTCTCATGAATTTTAGTCCCTTTTTCTTTAATGAACACAAACAGGCAATCGGAACATGAAATCTTCTTACAAATTGAGTGTGCCGCATAACCGCATACGTAATTATTCGAAATATCATCCAATTCCACATTCGCTAAATAATCCGAGTTTAATACATTTGTGTAATCAGACATTGAAACCAGATTTGAGTCATCTACGTACTCAAGGTTTTCGTTATTTTTAAAAAGATTTAATGGAATTGATTTTCGAAAAATTTTCCTAATTCGCAATTGGTTTTCGGATTCAGAAATATTTCGAAATGAAACGTTGTAACACCGTCCCGATAAAAATCTGTATTTACTAAACCTTTTTTCGATGTCATCAGATTGAAATTTACCGAGAAGAATGTAAGCTATACCAAACTGTTTAAATGAGTATTCTGAGATCTTTATTAACGCTTTCGTAGATTTAACCATGGCAGTGTGTGTTTCACGAGACAACCTACCATTATTATTTTCTGTGTTATGCCAGTTTTCAAGCCATTCTATGATTTTTTCTAAAAATTTTATTTTACTGTCTTCAGGGCTTGTAATTGGTTCGAAATATTCATTTCGTTTCGCTGTTCCTTTAAATTTCGATTTTACGTTTAAAATATCCCACCATCTTCTAATTATTTCCAGGAAATCAGCTGTTTCATTTTTGTTATTTTGTAGAAGGGCAGCAATTGTGCTGCAGTGAAATACATTATCGACAAGTGTAACTTTTTGGCGTTCTAAATTGTTTGGATACATAGATTTAAAGTTCAATTTGAAAGCAGTTTTAGCAGGTAAGCTTATTTCTTTCATATATTGTTCTCTTAAATCGGAAAATCGAGCATATTTAATTTCTCGGGTTTCGAAGTCTGGGTATACAAATGAATAATCAAAATTTTTAACATTTAACCAATTATTGCGTATATTTTTAAAAATATGGACAGAATCATAACAACAAAATACAAGACGTTCAGAATCGCAGGGATGGAGGAATGAGAAACTATCTTTATTGCCAGTAAACATTTCAAACATTGTTCTATTTATACTATTATTGTCGGTCATAATTACAAAAACTTCTAAACCAATATTGTATAAATACTGCAAGATGTTTTTGGTTAGCTGATGCAGTTCTTTCCCTGTGCAAGTTTTAACGGGTATCAATTTCACAACTTCCTTGAAATTTCCAAATGCAGATTTAACCATAAAAGTTTGAACAGTCTTAGCTAAAGAATCTGAATTATTGTTTGCGAAACCTTTTACACTACCACTTTTGTAATCAATCCCGGATTTAACGTAAATTTCGTCAATCATTAAAATTACTTTCTTTTCCCTATCGGTTAAAGTTTCAACAATGTTTTTTAAGTAATTATTATTGGAAATTTCTGTGTTAGGAGAAACATTTAAAGATGTGGAAATGTGGCGAATATGTTCCGGATGTGGTAGAGTTAAATATTGCCGTATAATATTGTAGGCTGCACTAGACTGCGAATGTAAAAGGTGGGAAACTATTATAGTATTTTGGGAATATCTAGGTACTTTACTTTTCATTAATAATAATTTTATTTGATCGGTCAAAAAATTCAGCTCGTTATAAAATTCAATGTCGTCAGGGATGTTTTCTAAAGCCAAATTCATTATGTTAAGCGCATTTTCCAACAGGGTGTTACAATCTTTAGAAGTATTAATATTTTCAAAATTTGTATATCTTACCAACAGATTTTCCAATTGAGACCAGAGTGTTAATTTTAAAGTATTTGGAAGAATCCAATTTAAATCTTGCTTACTTACTAACTCACTATATGTAAAAATATTGACCTTAAAATCACTGCAAATCACTATTCTTATTTTGAAATTACATCCTTTTTGTAAATCACCATCAACTATGTAAAAAGTCAAACTAGCTTTTTGTTCGAAAGTCTTATACTCTGTTAAAATGTTTTTGTTCATTTTCTCTTTATAATTTTGTGGAACGTCCTGATATCCCTTAATCATGTCGGCTTGCAGAATAGCTTCATTATTTTTCTCAATTCTACAATTGATTTTGTGATGATGTTGATTTTCTGGTGGCTTACGTTTGTTTGGCGGTTCGTGTTGATGAGGTTGGCCGGGAAAAACTGTTGGAATGCTCCCATTTAACAATTTTGATCGTGAAATTGGGTAATTTGTATCTTCGTTTCTCAGCATTAAATTTTTTTGCACTTGACCTGGTAAAAAATGTTGTATGCATATCGCCGAGTACTTCGACGGCTCCCAATTTGGCTTTTTAATAGCTGCTATCCATTTAAATTTCAAATTTGAATCCACAGGAAAAGAAAATGTTGGAATTGTCTCACTATTGTTTTCTTTATTTTGGGTCGAATTACTCAAGCACCCATCAACACAACATCTTCGAGGCATATTTTCTAATTGTATTCCATTAAATACGGAATTTGTTTATAAAAGCCGAACTGTAATATTATAATAACACAACACTAAAATAATTAATTGAAACATTAAATAATTCAAATAAATCCAGTGACATTACCTTAAAACACAACGTTCCACTTCGAAATATAGAGAGAAACTAAACAAATTCAATAAAGAAAAAATTCAATACACACATTGACAAAAATATTACTGTGTCTGGATACATGTAGGTGTCTGTGTACCTACGCACAAAACCGAATTTAAAGTGTTGGTGATGTGATGTCGTGTTCGTGTTTATAAATATATACATGCATATGTATATATACTATATAGGGAATAAAACGAGAAAAAAAAAAAGAGCGAAGATTCCGCCGTTAGAAGGCCAAACGAAATATTGTGACAGAAGAGTTTCGATTTTCGAGAAAAAGAATTGTTTTTTTGTGCAAGTTACATTTTATTGTGAGATATTATAAAAGGAAATATTAGTGGTAAATAAATAATGTTTTTAAAGTTTGAAAATTTTGCTTTAATAGATTTGTAGTGATCGTTACATATTACAATGCTTTTAAAACCAATAAAAAATTCACACATGATTAAATTAATATTTTTATGTTAAACCACCTTATTACACACTCTGTTATAAATGAGCATCGTGCTCAAAATAGTTTGTGTAAGTATGGGGTTGGTCCTTAACTCAAAATGTTTGTAAATAAATAAAATAAAATAAATAAAAATAAATAAAATAAAATAAATAAAAATAAATAAATGAGCACCACGTTAAAAATTACAATAAATTTCTGACTCCAAATTATTATTCTTGTTATGAATTTATTTTTACATATATATATATATTTAAGATGATTTATATTTATACATCAATTTAATTAGTTAATATTATATTTCAAGAAAATTATTATTTTTAATTTAAATTATACAAAATAAAAACTACGTTAATGGCTGAAAAAATTAATATTTAACCAAAGAAAGAATGTGACTTTCACATTTTCTATTTTTAGGCGGAAAGACGCTTTTATTTTTATTTTTCTCCTCTGCGCCCTCACTCGCGAAAATCTCCATATAACTAAAAGAACTATAAAGGAAATAGGGTGTAAAAATTTAACCAACATCGGGTAAATATGAAGATGTCAGCACTGGTATCTAAACGATATTTAAAAATTTAAAAAAAAACTTCTTTTTTAAAATTTTTATAAACACGAAACACAACAAACGAAAAAACTATGACTTTGTATAATGACAAATGGCGAACAAGTAAAAATACAAAAAACGTTTCGTTAACATTTAAAATTTGACGAATGGCGGATTGGTGCGACATCTATATAATTACCCAGTAATCTTTTAACGAAAAAAAATATGACAATATGTCGGTGCGCCATTTTACTATGGAAAGTATGAGCAATCGCCCTTATAGTTCTTTTGGTTATATGAAAATCTCCAATCATAATCTGTTGCCCGATTAACGCCGTGAAGTGAGTCGTTTAATCAGCCAACATAATCACCCAAGAAACCCAATAAACGGAATTATGAATGATGGTGGTAGCCACAGATTCATAAAACAAATCAACGATTAGGGAAGAGTTTCTTTAGCCATATTATAAATAGAGAGCCAAATTTGATATTATTGCTATAATTCAGATTTCGTGTTTTAACCGGGTAAGTTGTTGGTTCATAATCCCAATCAAGTTATTGCTTTTCATTTTATACCCTTTTAGATTTTATTGTTAAGTTAAAATGCTCCGTCATTGCTGTGTTGCAGGCTGTAGATTTAAAAATAATACAGACCAAGCTTATGTCCCCACATTTAAATTTCCCAATTACCGATGCCGATTTCACTAATTATCAATGTAACACACCTAAGCGTCTTTGATTAAACAGTGGCGCTGTACCCTCCAAATTTCTCACAACCAATTTGTTATCATCAAAGTCACTTAAATAATACTAAACCAATATTTGCTTAAACTGAAGTAACACACCAGCACCTGATTGTATCGGACATTTTCAAATCTTTGCAAACCTTTTTCGAGTACGATTGAAAATTTCAAAATATCTGATATTTCAAAATAACGAAAAGGTTGTTTTTTATCGAAAAAGGTTGTTTTTTATCGAAGAAGGTTGCAATTCGCTGAGGGGTGCCACTTTTCGATTCGCATATGTGTCAATAATAACCTTAACGTTAAAGTTATTATTCAAAATACAGAACTATGTAGCGCGGATTTTGATTTGTTATCTCTTAATATTAAAATATCAAAATGGACTCAAATTTCAAATTTACTTTCAATGTTTCGCGAAGAATTTAGCGGAATACCTCAAAAAACTGAAAATCGCGAGCATTTACTAAATCGTGCCTTGCATTACTTAGCCAAAGCTCGAGATGTAGACGAAGATTTTCCACATTACGGTAAACTAGATATTCTAATTAATTAGGTTGATCTTTTAAATAAAGTGACGCCAAAATACGAGCCCAATTACTTGGAACATGTTTCACCTGATATCCACAGTTCATCTGATTTCAATACATTGAGTAATGATGAGAATTATTTATCCATCTGATTTCAATACATTGAGTAATGATGAGAATTATTTATCTCATGCAGCAAAAATGGTTCCTAAAACAGACAAATGTGTCGCCTTTTTCATAGGCGAAATTTATATTGACAGAAGCTTTCAATATGGGAGTAATTTGACTGGTTCAGTAGTGGCTTTATGATAAAGTCCATTTATGGTAGTTTTAAAAAATTAGTTCGTCTAATGCCAGTATTACGTCCTACCGGTGAAACCTTATACAATTTGACAAAATCTGTATTACATTTTGTACAGTCACTTGATTTTAAAATATTGACAGTTACTGCCGATAACAACAGAATCAATGAGAATATTGTCATTTTCCTGTTGCAACAAAAAACAGATTCGGAGCGAAACCCAAGTTACAGCAGCTGGCATTCGTCGCTCGGTAAAATTTTTTGGGGCGATTACATTTAAATGTCATCGAAATGTCATTTAAACATCAAAATAAATATGCGGAAAAATATATTTAAAATACAGTAAAATAATTAACAAATAATAGGTTATTCAAGAAAGAATATTTTGTTATGAAAAAATAAAATTGTTGGACACAAATGCAGCTGTGAAATGTGAATGGGAATCATAAACGTCATAAAATGTATTCCATAACTCTGTATCATTAACTCCCTATTGCTTTACGATAATTAGGGCAATCTCTTTACGGATTTAGTTGGTTGGATATTATCAACCTTATTAAGGTTTCTATATATAAAGCGTACAAGTACAACTAGGTTTAAAGATTAGTTTACTGTACGACATTGATTCAGCATTAAGTATTTAACAAGAACTTGAAAAAATTGTGGTGTATTTAATTCAAAATTGATTTTGTAGACAACTGATTTGTCAATATTTTTGTTTATTATGTTAATGTTCTTATTTGTTTACTTGACTTCAGTTTTTGTCTACTTCACTTCAACACAAAATTTATTTTCATATGATTATTGAATTATTCATAAAAAATATACATGATTACAATAAATTATTTATTAATTTACGGAAAAATTCATCAGTATTAACAATCTAATTATAAAAATAGAATTTGACAATTAATACGTATATTCACACAACCATATAAAAAACAAAAAATCGCAGAATCCGGATTTTTGGCTGTTCGGTGTTCCAGTTAAAATGTCAAAAAACTGTCACTTTTCAACTCAGATTCGACTCCGAATCTGTTTTTTGTTGCAACAGGAAAACCACATATATGTTTACAAGATTTTGCCCTACTAATAATGAATTCGTGAACCATGATTTTCCGAATTTGAAATTTTTTTATCAATATGACACCGTTGGTCTGTTTAAAAGTATGTATAAGGAATAACTGGATCAAGTTAGAAGATACAAAGAAAACATTCGTTTATCCCGACTTTTACGATTATTCACTTAAAAAGACCTCATTTTGTGATTTTGATAACTTAAACAAAATCTCAATGGATTCTTCGATTCAACTGGCGGAACCTCTCAAACTAGATTTAAAAACCATAAATCCAAATAGTTTAGAGCGACAAAATGTCGCTTTAGTGGACAACTTATTTCACGATTCAAATATAGCTGCATTGAATCATTATGAAGAAATGTCACAAACTGCCGATTTCTGCGCTATTATAAAGAAATGGTGGAATATTGTAAATGCAAAAGATCTCCAAATAAAATCGTTTGCAGATGACAATTTCATATTTCTAGAACATTTCATGACTTGGGTAGACCTTTGGAGCTCCATTAATAGTGAGCCTTTAAAAGCAAATACTGCGAAGGCCCTTAAGATTACCACACAAACTATTATAGACCTAATTAAATTTACTTTTTCTAAAGGTAGAGTAGGATATTTTGTAATCGGGAAATTACAAACTGACGATTTGGCCGGTAGATTTAGTTTATATCGTTCGTAAATTAGAAAATGTTGACACCTTTTCGAATAGAAGAAGAGCCGCTTCAAATTCTTTTTAATGGCTTTTTGGTTTTAAACGGGTTCGGCATCATAAACGCAAATATTCCTAGATTTTAATAGAATTATAATTACCGAAAACGTTTTTGATAAGGCAAAATTTATTACATTAAAAATTCAACCAAATATACATATACTCTTGTGAAAACCAATGTTTTCATTCGGAAGCTCTTAGGAACTAGATGTAAATGTTGATGCTCGAGTTTACATTTAAATATGAATATTTACATCCATTCATTTTGAGCCAATCCCTTTTTTTATTAATGATTTCAAATATTTTTAACTTTTGAAAATCCTAAAATTTAAATCCAAACTCGATCATAATAATCAAAGTGATATCATGCCAGCTGACAAACCTTAACATCTTAACATCTTAAAATCATTTTCGTTTCGATTTCGATAGAGTTTATCTCTATTGTTTCATGAATACAACTGTAGTCTATTTCGCGTTTTCTACTGCGAACTCAGCTTGCACGAAAAAAACAAAATTCTAGGTCTACTTCTATATTTATCATTATTTTGCATCCAGATTTTTTTTTTTTTTTTTTTGCGAGACTATCGATCTGAGACAAGCTTTATCGGAAGAAACAACAGACGAAAACTTGATCGTAATCGAATCGAAAATGATGCTATATCATCTCCTTCTGAATACTACAGTACATTCTACGGCATTTTTCATACCAAAAGAAATTATTTTTCGAGGGTAAATTGTTATATTCGCGGAACGGCACAGAAAGAGGCGGACGTATACTTTTTCTTTATAGATTTTACCTTCAATAATATGGCCATTCAGTAAATAACCGAAACAAACAAAAATGGTCGCAAGCCATTTCTCGGCGAGGCGAGCACCATAGTAAGGGAATTTCGTTTAGCTTATGAACATTTTCAACAAAGTAGAGGGTCACTAGAAGATGATATTGATGTGGAAGATATTTGACAACAGACTTCATCATTATGCATGGTAATCTAGGTCATGTGAATGATCAATGCAAGAGTGGGAAACCAATAAATAACAAAATGAAGCTACAATTTTATTTAAAGGACAACTCGAGCTATTACGCTTGACACACTGCACTGCAATTTCATAAAACGGATTTAGTGAGTTTTTCAACCTCAATTTTTGCTATTTGCGTTCAATTGCATAGAGTACCTTGGACCGTTTTCTTAAAATTCACCCGAAAAAAGTCACCCGTTATTTTCTAGTGAAATACGTCATTTCAGTCGAAAATTTAAATTGTTTAATACTAAAGTCACCGGCGACTTTTTTCGGTGAATTTCAAGAATACGGGCCCAGCAGCTGTATTCTAAAAAAAAGTATAAAAACGTGATGGGTAACGCGATATTCCTTATAACGTGAACGTTTCTTTTTTGTCAAATTCCAATTCCGATGAAATAAACGTTCACGAACATCGAAAAAACATATAAAACTGGAAAACAGAAAAAATGTTCTCTCAAATTATGCCATTTGACAACAATTTTAAAAGTATACAAGTCTGTTTGTAAATATGTATAACATAATTAAAATGTATGTTTAAGCAAACCAACAGCGACACTGGATGCTGGCCGAACACAAAAATTTATTGATTTTAAATTACACAATATAAGGCCGGATTGGCCAAACCGTGCTCTGATTTGCTGTACATTTCCTATACGAATTCTACTAGAAAAACTAAAATAAATTATTTGGTAAGAAGAATTAACATTATTCGTTTACTTATGTAGTTGAAATCATCGGAATACTTCCTCTATCCCGCTGTTTGCTTGAAATTGTGGTTCGCCGCTTTTTCTCTTGTCTGTCCATTAAATTACTGCCAATTTAATTATTAAATTCTAAAGCTTAACGGCAACCAAACTATTTTCGTTTTAATAATACAAAATCTTTTTGTCATATACATGAAAAAACGTTTCAAAAATCGAACCAAAAAAACGTGGGTATTTTTAACGTCGGGAACGTGAACGTTTTTCATGGGTCAGAACAGGAAATAACGTTATTTATTGTCATAAAAAACGTAAATCACAAAGTTACGCTTTTTCAGAATACAGCTGCTGATCGAGCTTAGCTAAATTCGTTTTATTAAATTACAATTTGTCGATGGTATTAGATAGTTTTTACTCAAATAAAGAACCAATGGTCGCTTAGTTTAGTTAAAGTATACAATGGGCACTTACAACTCATTGTTTACAAACGTTGAGCAAAACAACGGCTCACAAGCTTAACATAGCTTAAATGTTCAATATGCCTACGGGCTCAAGATTTTGTTTGTTGGAGAAATAACCGAAAAGTAATACCCTTAAAAATACTAATTATAATTATTACAATCCTAATTAAATTAAATGATTGTTAAACTAGAATAAATAAATAAAAATGTTAGTATAACTGTCCTAAGGTTCTGTGCGAATAGGAAACATATAAATACCATCGGCTCGATTAATGAAACCGCGAACAGAACTGGAAAATAATTTTTATAAATCATAGTCTCAGAAATGTCCACGGATTTTCTTAAAATCGTCAAAAAAATGTGTTATAGCAGTTTTCTGGGATACTTTAATTTAAAGTAATTGTTTCCCATTTTTTTATATGCAATTTTTGATTGACGCTCGATTCACTTCCGCGGTTTCAATAATCGAGTTGAAAGTAATGTTTTATTAAAATCTTTGGTGTGAATAGTTAAAATTTTGTGTCAACCTAAACAAAGTTTAATTTAATTTTAGGTTTGTTGTATGAATTAGTAAAACGATACAATATAGTTACGCCACGATACAATCGTGGCGCAACTAAATTAGAAAACTTCGCTTTTTTCCTTGAAAGGATGTTTGAAGTTTGTGTGTAAATATATAAGAAAATTATTTTCCCATTATAAATTTTCATTTCTAATTCACACGAAGCGCCGAATATAATTTAGAATTATAGATAATTTAGATCTAATAAAAATTGTTAAAGTAAAAATGTTAAGTGGAATTATTGCACTCTATTATAAAAACATTTGAGTATAATAATTTCCACCAAACAAAACCACGACAACATCTCAAGGCAAATAAAGGGATATTATGGACTCAGCATCTAAAAATTTGGCGAAAAATTCGGACGCTCCTTAGAAACAACTGCACCGTGAAAAATGTTCCTGAACTTAAACCCTCGCCAATACAAACACGATGTCAGCATTTCACATCAAAAATTTATTTGATAGGTAACTGCCTTATTTAAAATATATAAGATAATTTTACCATTAGACTTCAATAAAACGATCATAAAAACTGTACACTGTACGTATATTATCGGATCAAAGGAAACAAAAGTAAAGAAACCAAAAACAATGTAACGTAACTTCGAAAATGAACCCGGAAAGGAACCACAATTTTATGTATTTACTTCTTCATAAGTCGGTCGAACACTGACCCCTTTTTATTATTACATTTTTTGATTATATGATGCGGTTATATACATAGCGCTAAAAAAACATTTAAAATCAACAGCTTATGTACATAACAACATTCGCAATTTATATTTAAATTAAATTTTATACTTAATAAAAAAAATTTACTCGTAGAGTCAACATTCTCCGCACTTTGACGGAATCATCCGTCAACATCTTCTTCTTCGTCTATTGGTAGAGGGCAAAGCTTGATGATTGCACGGCTGAATTTGCCTCTAATGGTGTTGACAGTCGCTACTCTAACCTTCTTGTCTATCCCCGGATGTAGTTCGACGATTTTACTAAGTAACCATTTGCACGGCGGAAGGCCTTCATTCTTTATGATCACTAACTGCCCTTCTTTTAAATTAGGTGATTCGTTGGACCATTTATGGCGAGAGTAATGAAGTTAAGTATTCTTTCGTCCAGCGAACCCAAAACTGTTGTACAAGAGCATCCACTAACTCCCATCGTTTCAAAAGTGATAACTTCTGTTTTGTATAGTTTGATTGTGGTAGTGACATTAACGGCCGGCCAACTAAAAAATCGCCTAGAGTAAGAGCACGATGATAGTGGAACTAAAGGTCTAGAGTTGAGAACGGCTTCGATTTGTTTCAAGGTAGTAGCAGCTCTTCGTAGGTCAATCGCGCGTCACCCACAATGCGTCTTAGATGAAACTTCGTACATTTGACCGCTGTTGGGGCAATCGACGATCGCTTAATTCCCAAGTTAAAATAACCAATAAAAACTATAATTTGCTCAATTTTTTAATAAATTGTGTTTTATTAATAAATACTTTTATGATTAACAATTTTGGTGTTTACAGTGCGGTGGTTGAGTTGAGAAGAGAGATCAACACAAAAGCAACTCGTATAAAACATAAATTATAGTACAAACATTTTCTCATAGACGGCTACTTCATACAACTTTCATGATTTAAAATTATATTACAGGTTTTCATCTTGGTAGCTGTCAAAATCTTAATATAAACAAATGAAGTTGTACGATTTTTAATGTACATTGTTTCGACAAATTTAGATAACAAAATGAAATTAACATAGTTTTATAATTTTGATACAATGAACATTGATAATGGTGATTTACTAAGATTAGTGTCAATTAGCATACCTTCTTTCTAGGTACCGAACATCCCGCGCCCCTTGAACTCCGTTCAAATCTTCGTTCCAGCTGTGAGATGAGTTGATGATTCCTAGATGCTAGTTTCATTTCATAAGTAATCAGTGAATACTCGAAATATTTTCATTTATCAAAACCTCATCGTTGATTTGAATGAGTATTTTTAACTTTTTCCGTTTGGTTCTTGCTTGTAATGACGTCTGACATTTATTTTGCCACATTTGATTTGATAGCTGGGTGATGTCCAATTCTGGAAGTTCCGTCAATGTATGCCCACCAAGAAACGACGCTAGTGGTAATGGATCCATCTGGTTCGAATTTTTCGATTCCGAACTTGGTGAACTTTAGCATGGTTTCCCACTTACCATCGAAATGAGAAGCACTTCGTGATATGAACTGAACTGCCAGGAAATCGAATTATTTGAAATAAATTGAGAAAAATGAATGGACATTTTTAGTAGTTTTTGCTTTGATTCTTTCTTGGAATTAGTTATTGGCTCCCATAAAATTTGATCGACTATTGAAATGACTTTCAAATGATATTGTCCTTCGTGTCAACAAACTCTTGAGTGCTGCAACGAAGTCTTCGCTCATTAGATGTCCTCCCAAAACGAAATGGGCCGCTTTGGTAATCAGGCACAAAAAAACACAAACACGTCAGCTCTTTCAACCGATGATGCAGCCATACATACATTCCTTTTCCTTTTTAGAAATTCACTTGATGATTCATTAACGATGTTTGCCATACATACATTCCTTTTCCTTTTTAGAAAATCACTTGATGATTCATTAACGATGTTTGCAGGCCACTCAACTCAGTGGTTGATTTTGATAGAAACAGTGGACCATGGAGCCATATGTTTGACTGTGGCATTTGTGACGGATATAAGCCACGCGAAACGATGTCTGCTGGATTGTTTCTAGAATCGACGTGTCTCCATGAAGAAATTTTGGTCAGTTCTTGAATGTTTGACACCCCATTGGCTACGAATGTCTTCCATGTAGATGATGGGGCTGGAATCCAATTTAGCACAATGGTAGAATCCGACCAGTAGTTAATGTTTGAAATCTTCATATTCAGTGAAGTAGTGGTTTTTTTCATCAATTGGGCAAGGAGTTGGGCAGCACATAATTCCAACCGCGGTAATGTAATTTTGCTTAAAGGGGCAACACATGAGATTTGGCACAAAGTAGCGCAGTGTAGAAATTTCCATCAGGTAAGCAGCATCTTGTATATATGACAGCCCTATACGCCCTTTCGCTTGCATAAGAGAAACCATGCAGTTCAATATTTGATGGCGCATCGATCTTGAATAAGTATCGTGAAATACGAAACGACATTAAATTTGGTAAATCATTACAAAATTTTATCCATTGATTAATGAGCTGGTGGAAGCTGATCATCCCATCCTAACTTTAAATTCCATAAATTTTGCATAAATAATTTTCCTACAGTGATGACTGGTGCTGATGTCCCAAGAGGGTCAAACACACGAGCAATGTCTGATATCACTGATCGTTTCGTTATTGCTAAATGTTGAGACACGTTTATTTTTATGTGGAATTCATCGCTGTTAGGTTGCCAATAAACGCCCAATGTCTTTACAAATTCACTTTCATCTAATTGTATTAGCTGTTCGCGATCTTCAATTGGCACATCTTGAAGTATTTCTGAAGAATTAGAGTACCATTTTCGAAGTTCCATACCAGCTGAACGCAGTAATTTGGTTGTTTCCGATTTTACAGAGATCAAGTGCTGAATAGAATTTACTCCAGTTAAAATGTCGTCTACATATATGTCATCTTTCACGACAGCGGAACCCAATGGATACGTAGCTTGTGAAGTTATTGCTAATTCTTTGAGGCAACGAGTAGCAAGAAATGGTGCACTTGTTGTGCCATACGTGACCATGTTGAGTCGAAAAAACTGAAGTTAAGTACATGGATTATCACGCCACAAAATTAACTGATAATTGGTGTCATTTGTCGATACATCTTTGATATATCTGCACTAAAACGTATCGATGGGTTCTGAAGCGAAGTAAAATGGTAAATTTTAATGACTTTCGTTTAATGACTTTCCACTTGTAGACCTTGCATATCCATCGAAGACGACACGTAGTTTTGTCGTTGAGTTGTCAGGTTTCAACACACAATGATGCGGAAAAATATAGTTACGAGGTGGCACGTTGTCTGAAGAAATCGGTGTCATATGACCCAATGGTTTATATTCGTTGATAAGTCAGAATATTGTTGCTTCAACTTTGGATTACGTCCTAGTTTTCCCTCTAACTTATAAAATCGACTTTGTGCCATCGAAAATGACTTGCCCAAAACTGATGGTAACTCTTTGAATGGCAGACGTACAGTAAATTTGCCTTCTTCATTCCTCCTAACATTTCGTACAAAATGTTCCTCACAGGCATGTTCCTCTAATGATATCGACTTAGATTCATTTTCGACTGATTCGAGTTTCCAAAACGACTCTATTTTATTTTCTAAATCGAGCGATGCAGACAAACACGACAAAAAGGTGCTTGATTCTGAATTGTTAGATATTGGTGGCATAAATTAACCTGAGACCACCCAGCCAAACACGGTGTTCTGAAGTATCGGAAGGTCATCAACCAGCCGAATCTGTTCATTTGACAAGTTGCAGAATATCTCAGCTCCCAATAGTAAACCGATCTGTTGTGGTTTATTGAAGTTCTCATCAGTCAACTTAATATTAGAGGGCAATTTCCAATTCTGAATGTCAACCAACATTACTGGTTGAGGTTGTGAAATTTTTGGCAAGACTTGAACATTGATTGTAGCACAGTAGTCCGAGATTGTCGACATAATTGTGATTGTACCACAAACATCTGAAGTGACCGTGGAACCTCCAATTCCACAAACAGTACTTTTAGATCCTTTAAATTTGAGTCCTAGCTTCGTGAATAATGTCTTAGTTATAAAGCTGATTTGAAACCCGGAATCTAGAAGTGCTCGTGCTAGCACTGGCTCTCCATATTTACCCAACACTTGGACGAGTGCAGTAGCCAGAAAGATGTATTTCTTTGATGTGGAAACTAACGAATTATTCTCAATTGTTGATCATTGATGTGCAGGTGATTGCGATGAGGTTGTATTGGTTTGTGGTGTGGAATTAGTCGCAGTAGGTGAGTTTGGAACTATGGAAGACGTCATTCTATTGGTACTATGCTAGATCTGGATTGATGTACTGATGAAGTTGAAGACGATGATATTTTCTGAGAAACCACCGTTGTTTGAGGTTGTACATCAAGTTTATGACAATAAAGCGTAATAAATGTTGATAGCTCTTGAAATGTGGCAAGTTTCTTTGGTGGAGCGGCATCTAACCATTTCAATCGGGTCTCTGAATCTAACTTAGAAACAAACAAAAAACAATCAGGTCATCCCATTGAGCAGTTGGCCGTTTCATTGTAGTAAGCGATCTCAAATGGGACTTGAAGTTATCGACGATGTCTAGCAATTTTTTCGATGAAGGCTTATCGATTGCCTTGAAGTTAAAAAACGATCTTAAATGTTCTTCGCATATGTATTTTTCGTTGTTGTATCGTTCTATTAAGATTTCGATTGCCTTCAAATAATTTTTGGCAGTGAAATCCAAAGATGCAATAGTACACAAAGCAGACTCCTTTAACGAATTTTTCAAATACGTAAATTTTTTCAAATTTAAACGACTCAAAAAAATCTGACCAATGCAACAAGTTGCCAGTAAATACCGGAAGTGAGATATCGGGTAGCTTTGGAAAACTGTTCAAATGAGAATTTCAAGTTCCTTTTGTCTGGCATCAACTCCTCTATTCGAGATTCAATCTCAGGTCTAATATTGTAGTAGACATCGTCAATTATTTTGCGTGACTCATCTGCCATATATTTCGTCGTCGATTAACAAATGTTCATACGCATCTTGGGTTTTAACAAATGAATTATACGTGTTAACTATGTCTTAGGCGCAACGTTAGAGCGGCCTTAAAGGCGGTAGCTAAATTTGCTTTTTTCCACTCTAATGACCTATTCATAAAGTCGATATGAGTTGCAATTTGCCTCGCTCTTTTTGCTTTATCTGCCATTTTTACGAATATTAATCAAAACTTGTACTTACAGTTAAGTCAGCCTCAATTCTGAATTTGATGCACCTGATTTTTTGTCCTGTTAGATTGATGAAGTGACGAAATATACCCAAAATGCCGATATGTATATCCTCTAGTAGCCAATGGAAAGACCGATCGCCGCAATAGCAGTAAATACAGTTTTAATAGCAATTCCCCCGTTGCTCACCAGCACACAAACATCCACATGTATACAAAAATGTTGCAGTATGCCCTTGTTCTTTTATTATGCAACGATTATACGGTTCTTTACTTTCCTCCGCATGCATCCTTCGTTACTGTAGTCCAGTTAGAATATTTCTTCCACTTTTCTCGCCGATGTGGCCGAATTGGCTATCTCACAACCACGCAGTAAAGTTAACGATAACACGCCCACTAACGTGGATCTCACTTCTGACGCCAAAATGCGCTAAGAATTAAAAAAAATTAATAAAAATGGTTGATGAAAGCCAAGTAATAATTTTCTTTTCACAAATAAATTAAATGCACCGGAACAACAATTTTATGTATTTACTTCTTCATAAGTCGGTCGAACACTGACCCCTTTTTATTATTACATTTTTTGATTATATGATGCGCTTATGTAAATACATAGCGCTAAAAAAACATTTACAATCAACAGCTTATGTACTTATGCACTAATACACAACAACATTCGCAATTTATATTTAAATTAAATTTTATACTTGATAAAAAAAATTTACTCGTAGAGTCAACAGTACTCATTTGGCTCGCATTGAGTATAAAAGCATTCGGTAAAAATTAATGATTCCCAAGAAACTCGTAGGTGATTCACCGTTTTTGGGAGTGGAATATTTCCAATTTCAGGTACTCGTTTGGGGATTGGTTTTATACCTTCCTGAAATACTTCGTGGTTGAGAAAATTGATTTTTTTTTGGCGAATTGGTATTTGTGGATGTTTATTAAGATGCTTCTTCATAGATGCCGGCGCGACGAGTACGTCATCTAAGTATGCGAAATAAAAATTCAAGCCTTGCAATATGGAGTGCATGAATCTTTGAAACGTGTTCTCTGCGTTGCGTAAACCAAATGTCATTCTAGTAAACTCGTAGAGACCAAATGGGGTGGCAATGATTGTTTTTACTATATCTTCCGGCCCGACAGGGATCAGATGGTATGCTCTCACGAGATCTAGAGTAGTGAAAATGGTTGCGCCTGATTTGGTACTCTCACGTTATTCAACGCCCGAAAGTCCCCGCACGGTCGCCATTCGCCGTTCTTTTTGGGTACTATATGTATAACGGGCTGTCCCTTACTAAAATGAGGTCCTGGCACGACTGATTCATCGGCTTGTGTATCTATGAGGTAACTTACCGTGGCACATCGCCGTCTGCTGCCGTGAATCTAATTTTTTGCTTTGAACTGAGTCCATTCGGAACAGTTGGGACGACAATTTGTTGCTGCCTCCTTGAAACGGCGATGATAAAAAGAAATACGAGGTATATCATCATTGTTGTCGGGATTACTTCGCCTCGGTGTTGGGCCTGTCGGCGGCCCTCGGTTCGCAGACTTCGTTCGGTTACTTTCTCTCGACTCCAATTGGTCTATAGTCTTTTTATTAGAGCATCAAATCTATTCAACATGTTGACTTCGAAGATGCTTATGACTACGGTGACAGCTAATGTAATATCTAGTCTGCGTGTTCCGCCAATTGTGCTGCGGGAAGTGACTCGGCAGTCGGTGCTAGGATTTCCTGCGCTCTAGTTGGTTACTTTTTAATCAAATCGTTTTCACTACGTCGCCGTTGACCACAGACCCACCACTGGCTTTCCATTGTCAGAGCAATTGAGATGGCTTCATATCAGCCAACTCAATGCCCAGCAAAAGATAGTGGATCTGCGACTGTCGAGACTCGTCCAACCTCTCTAATATGACCTTTAAATCCGAGTAGGGTGTCGACGATATTGGTGCAGTGATGATGTCCCTCACCTCGTTACTCACTTTTTCATTTAACGCACAAAGGAGGTGGTGGTATTTAGTCGTCTCACTCTTGATCCTACTTAGTCCGAATTGTGTCTCAACCATATGAAACCATAATTTGGGGTCCTGGGACGTTAAGGGGACTATTCGCACCGAGATGGCGGCCATCGCTGCTGCGTGCGTGGCTGATGTTATTTGCGTCGAAGTGTATTCTGTAGCCTGCTGTGTGGGCGTACACTCTGATGTTCTATTGCTTGTGGAGACGTGGCGGCGTTTGAACCGTTGATGTGGTCGGATCTATTTGTTGGAATGAGCATTGAACTATCACTACACTTTTCGATGGAACGCGAAGTGTTGATCGTAAATATTACATGGCAAAATAAAACTCGTAATAATAATAATAAAGTAAATAACAACGCAATAAATTTATTTTGATTATAATTTATTCAATTTAAAATAGCTACGAATAATGAAAATTTGCGAAATTGTGTTGATTTGGGCTTCGTCCTAGCTATGCTGTTCTGCTCAACGATTGGAATGGGTAACTAGTTGCTTGTATAATTATTCTCCTGGTGGCGATGCTAAGTATCCGAGGTCTGGTAGTATGTGTATTAACAAAAAAATTCATAATAGCCCCCGATTATGCGAACCGCTTGAATACTGCAACTGTCGCCGCTGTGGTTAGTGATCGGCTGGCACGCATCGACAATTATAGGGGTTGTGTGGTGTGTTGCTGCACTCCTGTAGTGGGTAATGCGAGACGAGGTAATGTGTGCAAAATTTCACACACTACTAATTAAAAAAACTTTAACTTTAATAACACTCTGCTTGAATCGCTGTGTATTTTTTTTGTGACAAGCTTGGCACCCAGGAGGTAACCCTAATTCGAGTACGCTGAATCCAATGGTGCTAGTGTTATGTATCGACCGCTATTACCACTGTGGTAAACCAGTGTTGTAAACGAACTGCTATTGCAACTTGTAGTAATTAGGATCGTCAAATTCGTATCTTCGATAATTTTGAGTTAGGTGAAAATGAACAACGCACATATACATTCACAATTGAAAAATAAACTTTATTTTTATGTTAGTTATTCATTTTTATTATTTGAATAAATTGAATTGACAAGTTATAATTTATTTTGATAATTGAATTACACTTTTACATTTATTTTATTATTTCAGATTATGTACAATATTTATGATTAACGTGTTGCTTTAGGTACAAGCACAAGTATAATAATAATTTTTATTATTCTCGCTCTTCTTAACTAAACTCGGTTAACAATATAATTTGGTAGTTGTGATGGAAGAGTGTAAAATAATCCAGCGTGTTCCATTGGCAAACTACTCACAAGTACTTGTAACTACTCGCAACTACTCTTGTTCAAGTGATGGTGTAGTTGTTGGAAGTAGTTACGCATATAATTTTGATTTTAGTTCAAAAAATTCCAATAGATGGCTGAATACCAATTTTGGTTGTGTGAAATGTCCCCCACAACCCTAATCCAACCAAGATGGGCCTTTTTGGCTCATTTGATAAACGCATAGCACATTAGTTACAAAACTGTATCTATTTTATTTTGAAACATTTCCATACATTCCATACCACGTACTTGTTGGCATTCTTTGCAAAAATTTAGTAAATTATTTGATAAGAATTTGAATTTACTGACATAACAAAAATATCTTGATTGGATTAGAGTTAAAACCAAATGATTTTGGTTTATGTTTGTGATACGATGCGGCAATTTTTAAATCGTCAAAATATTTTAATTATTTTGTTTAATATTTTATTACTTATTATTATTAATGCAACGTTTTGTTTTGTCAAAATCTAGCAGTTTTATTTAAATTGAGGTTATGTTTTACTACTGTCACAAAAATTCGCGTTCCATTGAACATCTACTCACAAGTACTTGGCAATAGCAAATTGTTTCCAACGGAACACAGCGATTATATAGTCAAATAAATACTTTCAATAATCAAAAAAAGATTTTTTTGGACAGTTTTTTTCAGGAAAACTATGTGTTAAGTGGTTAAATAAGAGACGAAAAAATTCCAAAACCAATGTTTTTTTTTTCTTAGAAGGCGTTATAATTTGTACGTATTTTTAATTATTTTATTCGGGAACACTTGCTTCCGAACTATTTTTTAAAAACTGACGGTAAACTAATATTTTGTAAATGTATTGATAGTAAAATATAGAAGCTTACAGAACGACAAATATTTTTATTTTTCCCCTTTGTTTCGTTCAATTCTACAAAAAAAAAAATCTGTAAAATTATTTTATATACATACATCAAAACCTGCTAAAATTCTCTCTGTAAAAAGTCCGTTCATTTGTACATATACTAATGCTATAAAAATATAAGTATGTATATACTGCTGAATATATTTTTGAAATGACATCGTATATACACATAAATGGTTGTGAATACAGTTTACAAAACGTAAACAATCGCATGCTAAGAAACTAAAAGAGAGTAAAATGATAGAAAAAAAAACAATAAATTTCGCATGCGCAAAGCCAAAATAAAACAAAAATACAAAAACCAAATACAAAATTTAAAGATACAAATTGACTACTGGTCATAGTGTTGGTTGTGTATATATACGCCTTTAATAAAAAAAATTAACCAACACTAATATAATTTGTCTCTTTGTAGAGAGAATTTTAGCAGGTTTTGTTTTTTACAATGGAATATGAAAAGAAAAACAAAAAAATCCATAAGAAACATCAACAATTTACATCACGGCAACACCGTATAGTACTAGCGAATAAAACAAAACCTATTTATGTGTATGTTTTCCATTGAAAATATAAAATAAATTACAATAACATCAAAGTTTGTCTCATTCGTCTTGTCATCATATTCGAGAAAAATATTTCAACGTCAAAGCACCGGCGCGTTTTCTGGTGAAAAATTTGAAATATTAATATTTGATTGTTAGTAAATGATTAGAAATTTTAATATTCTATAAAAATCATTAAATCAATTATGATTCAATTAAACATAGATCGGTACATATTATACTAAAGTAAATACATGTTCATCGTTTCAGCGGGATTCTAGATGCGCTATCCAACTAACGGACTAAAAGTAATAATTGGATACGATTTATAAAAGGTGAGCGATTTGTTAAGTGATTTGGTGCAAATGTAAATTTCGGTTTAAGAAGTTAATAACAATTAAGTTCGAATTTATTTTTTATTTTTTTGTTATAAGTGATAAAAACATTCGCTAATTAAAGACGGTTTTAATTTTTTTTAAATATTTTAAATTCGTTGTTTTATCTCGATAAATATTTATCGCGTTTTTAATACGTAATCATCTTGTTTATTAAAAATCAAATTAAGTCGTCAATCTAGAATCCGGCCGTCAAAACATAAAATTGGGATTTTTTAAATGAAATTTAATCAATTTTAACAAAATTTTCATAATGTGCTACGTATAAATTTAAAAATTTTTTTAATAGTTTTGATATTCACAGACAATTTTGTCAAAAATTGTATTTCATGGTTTGAAATTTGAGTTAACGGTTTCTGCAATCATGTCTATTTAATTTATTACTGTCTATAAACAGCTGATTAAAAAAATGTTTATAATCTATGCCAAAAATGCTTATTTGTAATTTCTAATTAAATTTTTGTAGTTGACGTGTTGGGAAGTATAAAAAGCTCCACTTCCAGAGGATTTTAAAAACTTACCTAATACCGAAAAACCGAATAATCGCGGATTTTATATTATTAAAGGATTTTTGCTTGTCTACCAATAAACGATTTTCACAAAACAGGATTATTTCGTTTTCAGCACGCGATTTTTGACAATCGGTATAAATGAAAATCGCGATAAATTGTGTGTCTGTTACGATATTAGATGTAAACACACTTTTGCTATTAATATTTTTCTTACCGGCTGCGTTAACTTCGAAAACGAAAATTTGTTTTCTAACTTTTAAGTTTTATGATTACGGTTTGTTTGATCTACAGTGTGACGTTTTATAGAAAAATTTTGAAATTATTAAAAAATAAATTATTTTTAAGTGATCATTATTATATTCTTTTGATATCAACTTTTAATGAATTTTTGGAAGTCTGGTAAATTATTAAGTTGATACTGACAATGAAATAAATATTTAAATTCTATAAAAATTATTAAAACAATTAAGATTTAATTAAATATAAATAGTATAATTAAGTAAATGCGTATTTATTTTTTAGCGGGATTCATTGCATGCAGTAAATCATTTTATGGAATAAAAATAATTTCAATTGGAATCAACTTTTAACAGGTGAGCAAATTGTTGATTTTAAATTAATACAGTTAATTATTGTGCAATATTTTTTATTTTAGTGATATCAATTTTCGGACTTAACTAAAAGAACTAACATTTTCGATATTTTCGGATTTTTTTTATCTATTTTATGTTATCCGTGACTATATCAGTGATATTCCCGTTAAAGTTAAAGTGCATTTAAGTGGCTTGATACCCGTATTTAACATACAAAAGATATTTATTTTTTTATTTAAATTAAATTATTTGAAAATGCCTCGACGTTGCGCAGTATTGGGCTGTACTTCAAATAATGGCAAAAAACATAAAGTTGCAACATTTTCATTCCCATATTTTGAGGATTTAAAATCACAATGGATAACGGCTATACGGAGGCCGAATTGGATACCTTCTAAATATTCGGCAATTTGTGCGAATCATTTTAAGGAAGAAGATTTCCAATGTCGCCCGAACGAATATAAGAAACGGCATAAATTAAATGACAATGCTATACCCTCCATTTTATTGCCAGATCAATTTGAATATTTTGTTTCAACACCAAGTGATGTACAGGATTCCATCGGTAGTTTTGAGATTTTAATTAATAAATTCTCGGAAAATCTAAATATTTCAAAGTATCTAGTATTTAAAAACGATGAAAAAATAATATTTTACCAATTAAAAAGTTCTGATGACGTAGGATGCAGCATTTCGACTCGCATTTGCATATCCAAAAAGCTCTACGTCAAGGTTGTCATTGAAGATTCAAAATTATTCAGCGCGGATTTAGAAATGTTACCCGCAAATAAGAGAATATCGAAATGGTCTCAAATAGCCAATTTACTCGATAAATTTCGAGAAGAGTCCAAAAATGTTTCTGAAAATCGAAACCATTTATTAGATCGCGCATTGCACTATTTTGGAATCGCTAGAGAAATTGATAAAGATTTCATCCATCGCGGCAAATTTGATATCATAATTAATCAAACTGAAAACTTTAAAAGATTGAAACCATCATACGATTCCGAAACAATAGTATTTGCCTTTTTAATCTATACACATTCTGCAGCAACTTACAACATTTTAAAAAAATTTTTAATATTGCCTCACGTGTCATATTTGAGATACATTTCATCTCATTTTCATATTACTCCGGACCATAATTGTTTGAGCAATGATGAGAATTATTTAACTCATGCCGCAGAAACAGTTAGCAAAACAGAAAAATGTGTCGCCCTTTTCATAGGCGAAATTTATATTGACAGAAGCTTGCAATATGAGGGTAATATGACTGGTTCAGTAGTGGTATTTATGATAAAATCACTTTTTGGCAATTTTAAAAAATTAGTTCGTCTGATGCCAATATTACGTCCTACCGGTGAAACCTTATACAATTTGACAAAATCTGTAATACATTTTGTACAGTCACTTGATTTTAGAGTATTGACAGTTATTGCCGATAATAATAGAATAAATGAGAATATGTTTACCCGATTTTGTCCTACAAATAATGAATTCGTAAACCCCGATTTTCCAGATTTGAAAATTTTTTATCAATATGATTCCGTTCATCTGTTTAAAAGTATAAGAAATAATTGGATCAAATTAGAAGATACTAATAAAACATTTGTTTTTCCCGACTTTGACGATTATTCACTTAAAAAGGCCTCATTTTGTGATTTTGATATATTAAGCAAACTAGCAAAAAACTCTTCAATTCAATTGGCAAAGTCTCACAAATTGAACCAAAAAACCATAAATCCAAATTGTTTCGAACGACAAAATGTCCTCTTAGTTGATAACTTATTTCACGATTCTACTATAGCAGCATTGTATCAATATAAAGAAATGACACAAACTGCAGATTTCTGCGCTATTATAAGGAAATGGTGGAATATTGTAAATTCAAAAGATCTCCAAATCAAATCGATCACGGATGACAATTTTTTGTTTTTAGAACATTTTAAAATATGGCTCGATGTATGGGGCTCCATTCCTAGTAATATTGAGACTTTAACAGCAACTACTGCAAAAGCACTCAAGATTACCACACAAACAATTATTGATTTAATTAAATTTACGTTTTCTGAAGGTAAAATAGATTATTTTCTAATAGGTAAATTACAAACTGATGATTTAGCCGGTAAATTTAGTTTATATCGTTTGTAATTAAGATCAATTTACAAAGAATTAGAGTAAGAAAAAACTTTAGTTCATAAGGTTTGGCGGTATCCTAGTTAGGGTTCGTTTGAAAATATAAAATATCGAGGCTAAATTACATTTCATTTTAAATAATACAAAGTATTTTAAATAGCTTTCAGCATTGGTCGGCTTACCACCATCTGAACATTTATTGATTTATGCACCTAATTCAATTTTCATTTTCGCTCAATTATTTTTTAATCGGAAGGATTTAAAGTGTATATCTATTTTATATCTTCTTTTATTAGAGTCTGATATGCAGAAGAGAAGATATTGGACGATTTCCGCACCACCAAAAACCTCTTCAGACAATTAATTGCATATAAAGTATAAGAAGAGTTACTATTGTACCGTTGTTCGTCTGTCCATACTATATGTTTTTTTTAATTTAAAGATTGTACAAAGCACCTTGAATTATATGTAACATCATTACTTAATGAGTGACACGATTTTTTAAGGAAGGCCTACCGTATTTAATCCAAATTAATTCCAGAACAATAATTCCAAAAATTAACAAATATTTTTCTGGTAGTAAGTCAAAAAGTGAAACCTTGATTCGACTACACACAAGCCCCTCAAGTTTAAATGTATTAAACATTTGAAAAGAAATCTACCTCCTCGAGAGATTAACACCATTTCAAATTCAGTGAGTAGTCTTTTGGCTCAATAATGGCCAGCCCAAAACGCAAATAAAACATATTCGGAATACAATTAATTAAAATCGCCAAAATTTTGTTAGACGAGACGAATTGACTATAATTAAGCGCACTTAAAATTCAATTAACAATAAAAATCAAGAATAAGTCCGAGAAAATTATGTTAAGAAATTCCTTTTCTTCATAACAAGACTTCCGAAAAACGAAGATAAAACCAAAGATAAAATGAAAATGCTAATTATAAAAGAACTAATAAATCATATCTTGATTATGAGGCTACCATATATGTATGTACATAAAATTCTAGATCGTAAATCAAATATTTAGATCAAAAATGATCCCTGAAATCCTATCATCCCGACTTTTTTAAAAAGTCAACTAAAACTAATCTGTAAGGTTCATTTTTCTTCAAGGTGCTTGAGAATATATCTGTTGAAGATGGGAAATTACCGAGATCTTATTTGAGTTTTTAAAATAACCTGATGATGAGCGGTTTTCATGCTCGGTAGTCATTTTGTTTAATAGTTTTGTTATAAATTAAATAAAAAATTCACGTATTAAGAAAGTCATAATTTTAAAAACTTGTTTTTTTAAAATTGAAAAAAATTGAAATTTACAAATTCAATACCAAAGAGTATATAATGTATAAAGAGTGGTGATACTGAATAAAAGTTTTAAAATCATCAACAAAAAAATTCCAATTAATCCCTTTTTTACTGAAAATTAAAAATAAGTGTCGATGTCAAAAAATTGTAACCTTCAAAATTAATTTTAATTACATAACATTTAAATCAAATAAAAATTTTTAAAGTTAATTTTATGTTGAAATCTTACACTGGGCTGCATTCGGGTCTCGCAATATCTACTAGTGATAAAAATGACATTTTTCAATCTACTGTATTGCCTTGTAATTTTTAATTTATCATAAGCATTCACAACTCAACGCGCTGATTTTAATGAACATGGTGCCAACAGTACAAGATATATTTAATAAATTCCATCAAGTAAAACCACCTCAATACGTCACACACAAATGAAGGGATATTCTGAACTCAGCATCGAAACGGCAGAAAATTACGCAATGAAACCAACGCAATGAAATGTTAGGGCTATCAATAGAACGTTGTTGTTTAAATATTACATATTACAGATGATAGCAACACAATACTAGCAGATGTTCTGGTGCTTTAAACCACAGAGTACATTTCAAGAATTGCTTTGAAAGATAATAAAGTCAAAGAGTTCTGGACATCATTGGAGCACATCATTGTTTTAAAATCATCCAGATTTCGAAATCCGAATGGGAATCGAAAAAAATTAAAATTTAAAATAACTGAAAAATGTTTATCAACGATCAAAGGCACAGGACAATGTTTCGCAGACACATCTTCATTCAAATTACCTGACAAATGGTTGAATTATCCCGAGTGCTAAGTGCATCAGAAAAGTTAAATCAACAAAACTGTTAAGGGTATTGTGATGATCTGTAAAATAAAGCAACGATCAAAATATTAGAAATATCAGTGGTTCTGACAACATGAAGAGTGGTTATCTGCACAATATAAACAATTTAAAATTAAAATCGAGAATTGATTTGCAATCACCAACATGAGTATGTAAATAAAACACATAATAACATTGAATAAATACATATATATTTTTAGTTATTACAATATGTAGTATCATTTAATGTAACAATTTTAGGTCGATCGGATGACTAAAGATTTTATCACACCAAGCGTCGGCCGGGCGTCAAATTAAAATACATACAGTAATACCACAGAAGAAAGATTAACCAGAACAGTCATAACGCTGTTTTTGTATGGAAAAATTTGGACTCATTTTTTTGACCTTGATTTGCCGAAGGTAAGAGAAAGTTGGGTTATGTATTCTTTGGTTTACTGGTTTTTATTTGAAATAATAAAAATTAAGAATCCTTAACAGTATAGTTAGTGAAATTATATGACAAGTTTTGTTTTGACAGCATAATTTGTATTAAATATTCAAAAAATTCATAATATTCGAAAATAATTATACTTCAATGTCCAAAAAAGAAGGTAAGATGGAAAAAAAATTTGATCCACGCAATGTCTATTCTGGGGGGCTATTATGAAATTTTCGACGCGCGCTTTTTTTTCGACAACGTCGAAAATTAGCTATTATGAAATTATCCGACACGCTTTTTTTGCGATCATATCGAAAATTTTCCTATTATGAAACTTTGTTTTCGACAAAGTCGAACAATATGCGACTGCTCTTGAGGTGACGAATGCATACGCGTGTTCAATAATAAATCGTGAAATACAAAAATTTCAGTTATTCAGTTCGTAACATATATTTTAATTTTTATTTTCCGCCTAATTAATAAATTAATATTAATTTATTTTTTTTTTTCGATATTGTCGAATAATTCATAATAGCTATTTTCGACCTTGTCGAGTTGGTCGACAACGTCGAAAATTTGCGATGTCGAAAATTTCATAATAGACCCCCTGGTTAATCTTTCTTCTGTGGTAATACCCCGTTTAACGTCAAGATGCGTTCCAAAATTAAATAACGTAATTCAAATCAACGTTAAACGAGGCATGGATCTCTTGCAAAACAACGAGATAGGTGAATAAAACATAATTTATTAAATTCAAATATTTACTTACATATTAATGTAAAAAATCACAGTAATTCAAAATAAAAATAATATTTCCTCTTCATACCTCTTTTTTGTGTAATTGAATTGTGTATTTGAATTCGGAGATGTCCCTATTTAACTAAAATATATATTTTATTTTTATTTTGATTCTCGGAAATTCGAACAAAAGAACCAAAAAAAATTTTTATTTTTATTTTAAAAAATTTTTCTAAGAAAAAAAAATATATAGATTGGAAATAACGTTAAAGTGAATCAACGTTAAACGGGGTAACGTTATACGAGGTTTTGCTGTATTTATTTGCTTTTGTATGGATTAAAAACGATAATTTGTGAATCCGCCATTTTGGATTTCAACTCTACTCAATTCCACTAGCTTGGTCAAGATTAAAATGACTTAACGAAAATCTAACTCCAACCCCTTTTCCATGAACACCAAGTCCAACTCAAGCCGATTTGAACCTTTTATGGAAACAAGGTAATAGTTTTAAGCTGTGCTGTCGTTTTGAACATTTTGAAAGGTGTACTTTTCATCAGTTCTTGTCAGATAGTTTTTAGTGTTTATCATTAAGTTATACCTAGTTAAGTTTATTTTAGTGTTTATCATTAAAATTAGAACATTATCATTAAAACAATAAACTATATTGAGAAATAGATTAGAAAAATAGTTATCATTTTAACAGAAGAATACACTACATAATTTCAAAACAATAACATCGATTTTCTCAAAATGCATTTTTCTGTAGTTATGTAAAACATCTTTAATATGGCAATATAGAGTAGTACGAGTGATCCGAAAATAGTGAAATACTCGGATAATAGTACTTTCGACAGGGCTGGTTTTAAGTATTTTTTCAAAGTTATCCGGAGAAGTTTGTTAATCGACTCACGTTAGTTGTAAAGAGATTCAAACACATCCAAGCGAATTTAAGCATAAATCCATATCTTTGAATATTTATATTGTAATTTGATTAATAAATGAGTATTTCCTAAACATCAGTGCTGCTCTTCGTTTGCTGTGTTTTTCATCATAAGCAATACTATTTTAGCTACCGCATTTAAACCGATGCTAAAATTGGCATTTGCGTTTATCATTGCTAAAGTTGCTGTGACAGAAACAATATTGTTTGTTTGTTTTTTAGTTTGTTGCGGTCAAATAGTCCTATCCACATGGCCTAATTTTCCTTGTATTCCATAAAGTGCTTACAGATACTTCGGATAAGTTGTGTTGTTTATTTTGACTATTTAGTTTTTAGTTGCTAAAAACGGATTATCTGTGGCTATTATTACGATGAATGTGTTGTTTTGGATGTAGCAGCTTCGTTACTTAATTCTAATATAAATTATTTTAATTCATTTTTTGATTTACAGATTTTAGTAAAATATGATAAATAAATATTTAAAAGGAAAAATAATAATATAATGGAATAAATTAATTAATTCAAATTCACCGAATACCTTGAATTATTTAATATAAATAAAGAGATATTTAATTAATATTATTTAACGATAATATTATTCTTATTATCTTTTTTCCTTTTACAAAGAATTTTTTTTTTTTTATATAAAATAGTAGTCTAAATATAACATTATTTCTAGTTTACATAAAGAGTGTTAATTAATGATTTCTATTATAGACTTATTTAGGATCGTAATTTCAAAATTGTTAGTATTATACTAGTGTTAGTTTGTTTTAATATATAGTTTGAGCAAGATTTGTGCTTTGTTAGTTTGTGTTAATGTGAGAAAAAAGAGGCTTTTTGAATCAGACGAGAATATGAGATGTAAGTCACAATGATTATAGCTTGTACTCTATATCCTTAATGAATTTTAATAAAATTTTATATTCTAATTTTTTTTTTTGTTCTGTAAAATGTCTTGTAATTGTTTCCTTCTTAGTAATGGGTATTTGTTTCTTATATGTTCAAATTTTGGGCAATCATTTATGATATGATTATTGTCCTCAATTGTATCGCAGTCACTATAATTTGGTGAGTCTTTTAATTTTAATAGAGCTCTATATTTTGTATTATAAGTATGGCCTGTTTTTAATCTTGTGATTAATTTAACTTGATAGTCCGTGAAATTCGAATTTTTAAACCATAATGTTTGTCTTGGAGTAGGACTAATTTGTTTGTAATATTGTTCACTTGTTAAGGCATGAAGTTAGCCCAGGATTTTATCCCAGAAAATAAAAAAATTAATTCAGGCAGTACTAACAAAATTATGCAACATATACTCATGTGTGAAGTTATCCCAGCCTAGGAGTTGATTATATTTAATAAAAATAAATATAATTTCATTAAAATCAAATCAATGAAAAACAAAGAAAATTGAATATAAAATATTTTAATTATGTACTATACTACCAGTATTAAAAATAAATCGCAGTATTTTCATTTTATATTATGGTGCGCGAAAACTAAAAATGTCTCGTATTGGGGCTATATTGTTTTCAAAGGGG
Organism: Tipula vernalis; assembly: GCA_958295665.1. Taxonomy (NCBI): domain Eukaryota; kingdom Metazoa; phylum Arthropoda; class Insecta; order Diptera; family Tipulidae; genus Tipula; species Tipula vernalis. The sequence goes on from OY282558.1 coordinate 307,156,420, forward strand.
CTTAGCAGAGGCTAAATAATGTGCTATTTTCACGATGATCGGTATGTTGCAAGTTGCCGAAATATTGCCTTTGCAACTCAATAGCATTTACCCAGTTTTAATCAGTTTTTATTGTGCTGTGCCAAGACAAATTTGAAATGTTGCAAACAGGATTTTCATTAATTTGCAGGTTTAACGGAAGCTTCGTATTGCTGCTAATATCAATATCAGGAACGTTTTCGCAGTTCCGCCGGGCGCATTAAGGAAAAATAATCCACCGTTTCCATCATCGACAGCCTTCATCAGTTGATCATACAGTGCGTGTGCTGTTCATTCAACAGTGGAACATTTGTTAGTACTTATTGTTGCATAGTTGGCGTGTCGTAAGCACGCTCGCGTTCCAATTCATGATTCAATACATCTCTAGTTTGACGATTTGGCGCTATCATATGAACTTCAGTCAATAGTTTGCCACTCATAAACAAACACAAATCTTCAATCAGCACTAACGCTTCATTGTAGATGTCATCATTCATTTACAATTCGAAATTCCCTGTCGCGACTCGAAAGCGATGCAAAATGTCTTGTGCGATGTCATCTTTGTTCGTGTCTCTTAATTGACGTGGGTTTGAAGGCTGACATGTCGAAATCGGAATGATCATAGCGAAAAGTGTACGAACTTGATTGGCAGTCGAAGAAGCAATTGCATCGTCTAGCGTTTGATTCCAGTGATTATCGTGTTCAAGCGATTGTAACTATTGACATTCTTCTCGAAATGTTGCACACACCGTACCATTCACACATTAACCAAAAGTAACCGAAGGTAGAAGCAATCGTCGTTCTTAGGATGGATTGTGTAAATTCGTCCCAATGCATCAGTTGAAAACACACCTGGATATCCATCTACTGGTTGGCCTTGCTGTCGTGTGTAATATCGAGACATATCCGAGTAAAGCAATCACTCGCAAACGGATCACTGGCCCAAATTGAAAAGAAACTCGTTAATGTTGTTGCTGGTAGTCGTTCTACTCGCTGTGCTGTGTTCTCTGCGTTGAAATACAATCTTTGACCATTCTCCAAATGAATTGCCAGATGCACAACAGTCGGATGACGTTCATGAATCGCAAATGAAAATATTCTCCAGAGTGTCTCGTTGCAGTTCACATATCGGCCCATTTGAAACTTGCTGATTTCATCTCGTTCAACGCCAATGACCGCCATATCGCTTCCTTTGGTGACGTATTTGCAAACATACTTAATCGAACTGCAATACTCAACATTGATATATGTTTTAAATGCCTTAGACAATATTGGCGAATATGGGCCGATCCATGTGTTGCCAAGATATCACTCAATTGAGTGATGAATGTTCTGCCATTGTCATCTGGTGAGCGACGCCGATAGAGTGGATATCCATCGTTTCCTGTTTGAGTTTCCGAAATAAAGGCACGTGGATAGCGTTTTGTGCATTTATTGTCGGACATACATACCGAAGTGGGATTGGGTTGTCCGCATGTTCCGTGGAGCATATTGGACTTCAGCACTTCGTGCAACTCTGGATCTATCTCAGAATCAGGAATTTCGGCGGAAATGAGGTCAATAATTTGGTCTGGTGTAATTTTGTCTACCATCCAAAGAAGAATGTGTGCGTGAGGCAAACCTTTTTTCTGCCACTCAACTGAATACATCTAGCATCGAACAGTACCGTATACACGTTGTTTCGCAATAAAGTCCATTAAACATCTGAGTTTTTGTTTGAACACTCGCACTGTAATGTCGCAACGATTGCATGGTGATTGACCGGGATGCAATAACTGTGTAATCTCTGGCCATTTTGGATTGCAAGTAAACGTCACAAACAAATCTGGCCATTCATAATTGCGCACGTAAGTCATCGCGTTTTGCATTTGAAAACTACATGCACAGCACAATAAAAAGTGATTAAAACTGGGTAAATGCTATTGAGTTGTAAGACAAAGGCCATATTTCGCCAACTTGCAACATACCGATCATTGTGGTAGTAGTATAATATTTAGCTCCTTGTATGCCTATTTAAAAACTATATAGCCCCAATCCGAGAAATTTTTAGTGTTGCACAGCACAATAAAAAATGATTAAAACTGGGTAAATGCTATTGAGTTGTAAGACAAAGGCCATATTTCGGCAACTTGCAACATACCGATCATCATGAAATTAGCACATTATTTAGTCTCTGGTATGCCCATTTGAAAACTATTTAGCCCCAATCCGAGACATTTTTAGTTTTCGCGCACCATAATATAAAATGAAAATATTGCGATTTATTTTTAATACTGGTAGTATACATACTATATAGTATATAACATAATTAAAATATTTTATATTCAATTTTCTTTGTTTTTCATTGATTTGATTTAATTGAAATTATATTTATTTTTAATATAATAAAATCCTGCGGCCCTATTCTCGAATTCCACATTCATTTTCCACATGTGGACATCTGTCAAAATTCATAAAAATTGAATTTTTTCGGTACTACGGGAATATTTCCGAATGGGTATAAGCAGGTGAAAAAATTCCCCATATAGGAAAATGTCCATGCCCCATGTGTTTTATATACGAGTTATAATTTCCGAACGTTTTGATGAACTTTGACAGATGTCGGCATGTGGAAAATAGATGTGGAATTCGAGAATAGGGCCCTGGGCTGGAATAACTACACACATGAGTATAGTTGCATAATTTTATTAGTATTGCCTGATTTAATTTTTTTATTTTCTGGGATAAAATCCTGGGCTAACTTCACATGCCTCACTTGTTACCGTTAATTCACTGAATTTATTTATGCGTCCATTATTTATAAATTTCTAGGATTATATTATTAATCGAGTCTGATATTGTAGGTTCATTATCTAAGTTATGTGTTGGTATAAATATCGCTTTTTTAGCTAAATTGTCTGCTATACTATTTCCCACAATACCGCAGTGACCTAGTATGCAGTGTATAATTATTACTTTTGTGCAATTATGTCCTGCTGTATCAATAATTTGGTTCTCATAATGCCTCTCGGTGTTTTGAGAAAGGGCTGTTTGTATTGATTTGCTTGCCGATTATGAATCTGTATGTAGGTATGATTATATAGTTATTTTTAATAAGTAGAGCAAGAGTTATGGCTATTGTTATTCTAATAGTTTCTATTGTTTTTATATTAGCTAAATTGTTTAGTTGAATTGCTGAATTTTTAAGTTTTCGGGAATTGTGCATTTTTTATGGTAGGGCTTTATTTTTGATAGAAACGAGTATTTAATATATAGAGAATTAAGTTTTGCAAGTGATTTTTGGTATTTGATATCAGTACCGATTTTGGTATTTTTATGTAATTGCTTTATTATATATTATATATGTTACGGCTAATGTACAAAATTGGAGAATGTGTACATTCGCCGGTAAATGTACACACTCCCAATTAGAATATGCTCATTTTCCAAATAGAATCCAGTAAGAATATACACATTTACCGGCGAATGTACACATTCGTCGCTCTATGTACATTATCCGTAACATATATACCATATTAATGTTTTCTTTCTGATGTCCATTTCTGTTGTCATTTCCATAGATTCTGATAAAATTGCCGGTATTGGAGTAGTTTTGATCAAACCTAAACAAGTCTTTATGTTGGTGTTTTTAATTGTTTGACAAATCTTATTTTCCGTTTTGATATTGTCTTCCGAGAATAAGTATGTATATTCTAACTTTGACTTGACTATGGCTTTGTAAATATTAATCATTGTTTCCGGGTGGGTCCTCCTTATGCGTGATTAAGTGTTTTGAGTATAATTGATTTTTGAATAGTAGTTAGTTAGTATAGTATTTATTTAATGAGAGCCTATTAGTTAGCGTTACTCCCAATATTTTAGTATTTTGTCTTTCTTCTATTTCTATATTGTTAATTTTTAGTTTTATTATTTTCGAATTATTTTTATTTGTGTACATCCTGAGGAAGGGCGATTTATAAAGGTTTTTTTGTAGTTTTAGTTCTTGTAATTTTTGTGTGAGTTTTACTAGGGTGGTGGTTGCTATTGTTTGAAGGTCATTATGACTATTTCCAGCTATTATGATACAAATGTCGTCTGCATACTGGAATATTTTAACATTTATGTTGTTGAGCTCATGTATGTTTGTGGTATAAATATTGAATAGAGTTGGGCTCAAGCAACTACCTTGCGGGATTCCTATGTTTGTAAGCCGTATTAAATTTGTCTTTGGTTTTTTTTTATAATGATTGATCTATTTGTAAGAAAATGATAAATCCAATTTATTGTTTTATGTGGGAAATTGAACTTTGACATAGTTTCTATCATAATATGTTTATCAACATTGTCAAACGCTTTTGAGATGTCGGTACTAATAAGTATGGTTTTTTGTTTTGTTGTTTCTGATTTTTTATATGATTTGTTAATTCTATCAAATAGTCTACAATAGCTTTATTCTTTCTAAAGCCAAAGTTATTATAACTTAAAATATTATGTGAGTCTAGGTGATCAATTATCCTATTTAGAATTAATCTGTTGAATAATTTGGAAAATGCTGGTAAGAGGCAAATTGGACGATAATTCCTGTTATCCCTGTCTTCTCTCCCTTTTTTATTAATCACGATAGTTGATGCCGTCTTCCATTTCATTGGGTAAGTTTCATTATGCCAAATAGTGTTGAAGTGATCCGTTATTAATTGTATCATATCAGAGTTTGTAGCTATTATTTGTTTAATTAATTTATAATAAATCTTGTCCCTTCCGGGTGCAGTATTTTTGGTATTTTTTATTATTTCTGATATTTCCGTTTTATTAAATTCCTTAAATTGTGTTACAGTTTTTTGATTACAAAAAGGCACTTTAATATCTTCGATTGAATTCGGAAAATTTATGTTAAGGAATTGTTTGACCTACATCTCATTTTCCAGGATTCTATAATATGATTGCTTTTTATTTTTATGTTTGAAAGAAATATAAACCAAGACCTCTTCTCTCTTTTAATTTCCAATTTAAGTTTCTGAATGCTTTTCTTTAACTCTACAGCTGTGAATAATGTTTTATTACGATTATATATTTGTTGTTTTTGATTTTTGATATTCAAAGCCGTTGTAAATATCCACCAAGATTTTGGTTTAAAAGAATGTTTCCTTGTTATTATTTTTGTATTGTTCCGAATTATTCCTTCTAGACATTCTTCTATATTTTGTACACTGAAAAAAATAATTCAATGAATCACTTTCATTAAATTTTTCGGAAGAAAAATTCTTTGAACCAATGAATTTATTAACTGGTCACATTAATTCTAAAATAAACACGATTATAAATTAATAACCGGATCGTCAATTCAATTAATAGACATTCATTGACCGATTTCTCGTTGATATCTTGAAATGTAGGCAAGTTAATAAAAGTTTTAACAACTTTATAAACTAAGTTAATAAGAAAAAACTAGTAAAAACCAGTTTATTCCATTTGAGAAATGATTATTGGATTAAATATACGTATTTAAATAATTTTCTGAAAGAATAATTCATTGAATTGATAAACCATTTAATTGTTTTAAAATTGCTGTTACTCAGTCGTGATTGGGCATTAACTCTTTATTGTTTTAGAACTTATTTCTTAAATTATATAAAAACTTCATTCATTCATCTAAAATAATATTTATATAAAATTTCCAAATAAATTGTCTGATGGTGTTCTAGACCTAAATTCAGAGTGAGAGTTTGAATGAGGTTTTAAACTGATTTCGAATTTGTTCTTAATTATTCCCTAAATAAATCTTTCATTCGTAGGCAGCGACCAGAGTAAACGCGAAAAGCGATGCGAATCGAGAGGCTATACGGGACTACAAGCAAATTACCACAACACTCTAGAGAATATATAACATATTGCTTAGGTCTGTTTCTTGTTTGCGTTTCATGAATTCGTCTTAGCGTCCTGCTTGACTCTCCTCTCTATCTCTTTTCGCTGAACTCTGGTTGCTTCAGTATTTTACAGTCGCAATTCAACGAGACCAGACTGTTCCCATTAAGTAGCCTATATTTCAAAAATATGATCTATTTCGTTTTGTGATTACAGGAAAGAAAATTAAAATCATGCAGTAGGCATTCGGTTTCTCACTTGTTATTAAGAGAATAGCGACTGTTGTGTAACCCAAGACAAGTTGTTACAAGTGGAAAGGTATTTTTTGAATAATTGAACTTCATTTTAATAGATAAAAAATAGTTTGTACACTTGTTTTATTTTATAAAAAAATCCATTTCAATCTTTAATTATTTTATAAAAGCAAGATTATTTAGGCCTATTCTCGAATTCCACATCCATTTTCCACATGTGGACATCTGTCAAAACTCATAAAAATTGAACTTTTTCGGTACTAAGGGAATATTTCCGAATGGGTATAAGCAGGTGGAAAAAATTCCCCATATATTAAAATGTCCATGTTTTTGTGTGAACTTCGACAAATGTCCACATGTGGAAAATGGATGTGGAATTCGAGAATAGGCCCCCAGTCAGTTCAAATTTCATTTAAAATAAATAAAAGTTTCTTTCTTGATATACATAATAAACAAAATTATAAACTAACGGAGCAAACGGCGCAGTGGTTAAAGCTGCAGTGGTTGGATCGGGAGGTACCGGGTTCGAATCCCTATAGAGGCGATATGCAAAAGAAATTTTTCATCAACTGATTTCGATCGGTGATGAAGATGAACACATCTATGAGCCCCTGTTGAGAGTGCGGAATCCATGGGCCGACCCACCTTTCATGTCAGCACTATAGGTTGGCATGAAGCAATGCAAAGTGCAGGTGGTTTAAATGAAAACTGGTCTATAGCCATACGTCCTCGATTTGGCTACTGCTGCGTTAAGATAGGACGTAAAAAGCGAACTGCGAAAGAGTTGGGAGTGCCTAGAGCCCCAGAAAAGATTGCAGATATAGAAACAAACAAACAAACAAACAATTATAAACTAAATACATTTTTTAATGGCTTAATTTATTTGTTGATTTAAATCAATTCAAATGTATTACATTGTGCCAATGAATTAATTATTTAAATTAATAAATATAGGTGTTGTATCAATAATTTTGTTTCATAAATATTAGTATGATTAATTAACTAATTCATTAATAATATAAACCATATCATAACATTTCGTGAAACTTCTATTAAATTGGTACATTGATTCAATAAAAAGTTGTAAGATCAACCAAATTGGTTACAAAATGATAATTTTATGTTCGTTGAATTAATTAAAAAATTTATTAAATTTTTTGACAAAAGAATATGAATAGTTACATTGTATATATTAATTTGTTAGCTTTTAAGAAATGATATTCTAAACTAATAACATAGAGTTTATTCTATCAATCAACAACGTTTAAGGATCCCAATTATTAAAAAATTCATTGCAACAATAATCTTTTTTATTGAATATGCGTACGTTTTTTTTTCAGTGTATTGGATTTTTGATTGCTATATTAAATTCATTTATTATTTTTGCCCAATTTGTTATCTGTCTGTTTGTTGATTCATTTAGTTTTTATGTAATGTGTATGGGAAAATCATCACTGCCTTTATTCTCCAATTCTACTTTCCAAAGCAGTTTTTCTATTAGATTTGTGGGACATAATGTAATATCCAAATGTTTTAATCTGCACTGTTGCAGTGCGATATGAGAAAATTTAATAATTTGATACATAGAAGCTCTAGGTTGGCTGGATTTTGACTTAAATTGTCCAGATGCGACAAAGTTGACTATATTTATAAAATTCATCTCTCGCCTTTATTTGGTCCTTTAGTGTATTTACTAGATTTGTCAAAATTTGAATTTTTTTATCAGTTTGTTCCGTGTTAATGTTTGACCATCCCTGGTTTCTGTATCCTTTGTTTCCTTCCATATAGTTTTTCCTTTGATTCTTTAAAACTTGCCTTATGAATTGTCATACACGTACTATATATTTAGTGATCTGTCTTTGTCTGTATCTTTCCTGACAAACTCTATGATTGGTTATATGACCTACTCCGCAGAATTTGCATCTTGCATTTTTATCACAAACATGTTCCAGTTCCGCTGTTTTTGCACTAACACAAAGTGGTTGTTTATCCGATCTACATCGTTTAGTGGTGTGTCCATAATATAAACACAGTTTACAGTGTAACGGGTTGGGAATAAAATAATGAACTTTTATTGTAATATTTTCATACATGACTACATTATAAGGAATTGTGCTTGCCTTAAAAGTAAGTTTCACTAACTCCATATTGTTAGATACTTTTGCTTTACGCTCGTTTTTTTCTATTTTAAGGTTTGATTTTATATTATTTTGAATGTCGGATATTGTGAAGTCTAACGGTATATTTTTGATAACGCCAATAGTGGTATTGAAATTAGTTGGTATGAATGCATTATATCCATCGAATTTATTGAAAGCTTCTGATTGGATACAATGAATCGTATTATCAAATTTTTTAAAACTAATTTTGGCCATATTTTTGCTCAATTGTTCGGCGGATTATATATTTAGGAATTTATTAAATTGGATTGATTTCCGCCATTTTGTTAGTTGTTTCTACTGTATCCATATTACTAATTACTATTATTTCTGTATTTACACACGTTTTCATTTTTTTGTCTATGCTGTTAATTTCCCTTTTATATTCTTTATTTGATACTACGTTATTCTCACTGTATGAAATTATTTCATTTTTATTGTCTGTAATTTTAATTCTTTTATTTGTAAACTCATCTGTTTCTGTGTCTGAGGTAGGTCATTACCGTACTGTAATTGGGTGGGTTAAGCAGTTATTGCACCCCCGCCCACGAATCAAATCCAATGTCGAAAAAATAGAGCATCCCGCTAGCTGAAACGAGAAATCCTGCAAGTGTGGTAATGGGTAACAATCCGGTACTGTAACGCTATTCAAAGCTCTATAATCACCACAGGGACGCCATTCGCCATTCTTTTTTTTGCAATAAGTGCAGTAGACTTGACCAGGCGCTACTGCTGGGCCTACAAATACCCAGAACTACCATGGCTTCGAAATGCGCCTTTGCGATTTGCAATTTATCGGGAGCTAAACGACGTACTTTGCATGAAATTGGTGGGCCTTTAGTAACTAAACAATACGTTACATTATGCTTGATATGCGTATTGGCAAAAGTTTCGTGGGTAATTGATACGAATTTTGCCAACAATTTTGAGATATCTGGATCGATTGTGGCTTTGTTCAAGTTGGGATCTGAGTATATGTAAGTGCACCAGTCACAAAAATGGATGTCAATGGGTCGATAACTCGACGCTGTTTGATATCCACGATCAGTCCAGTACTACGAAGGAAATCTGCGCCCAAAATGGGTATTGTAATGAATTGATTTGAATAAACAACACAGAATAGTGGACTGTAATTTTCTTATTTATTTTATTTTTACTAACAACATGTGGTTCTTCGTGAACGTGTTTAAGCAACCAAAAAAACTAAAAAATTCCCTCCTTTTTTCTTTTCTTTTTCTTTTTTGTTAATTTCGTTTTGTTGTATTCATGCGACATCTATATCCCAATGAACAGAAAAAGATATTACAAAATAATGGTTTCCCTATAAACACAAATTCAATTCACAGCGTCAACCAGGTATCGTCACGTCAGCTACGATAAACGTCCAGGTAAAAATACGCCTCAATCCGATATTGATGTTGAGTGTACGCGTGCCAAATGCTTTAATTGGTGTACCGTTAGCAGCGTATATGTTAAACTGTGCTCCAACTGTGCTCCGATATATCAGCTCCAGTATCAATCAAAAAAAACTGATTGGTGTTCTTTCCTTAATAATAAGACGACTAGACTCTGCTCCAACCAAGCACGCCGTCGAATGTGGTTGAGCGATTAATTTTTTGGTATGGTGGATTTGCCAGAACTGCCAGCAAACATTTGATGGTGCTTGCAACCGGACACACACTTCATTGCTTTGTCCTTAAAGCGACGATGATAAAAACACTCATCGTTATATTGATTGGACTCGCGTGAGCTAGAACGATTAGGGCCTTTGTCTCCCCGATCGCTGGACTTGCTACGATACGACCTCTGGATACTCATTATATCTGACACCTGTTTGAGAATACGGGATTCAAAATCTTCCCATTTCTTCTCTACGCCTGGTGAATTAGCTGAGTCCCTAGATTTTTCGAAAGTTAACTCATTATTATCATTGTGGTTCGAACTGATTGCATAAAGCTGCTGGTGAGATAATGTCTCGATAAGGTTATCTGCTCTTTCCGCGAGCACTGTTAAGGCCAAGTCTTTTTCAAAAGGTGACAGAACCAACTGCACTTGTGGTGGAAGACGCTGCATCCAAAGCTGACGTATTGATACGTCATCGAATATACCATCTGCGTTGAAACGGAATTTGGCGAGCAATTGAGAGGGTTTTAAATCACCTAAAGACAACCCGTGCAACAAATTGTGCAACTTGGACTTTGTAACTAAGGTTGACTAGATTTAGTTTGACCTAAATCAAGTCGTTACAAAAATTACCTTAAGGGGGGGAATGCTACCACGACTTAATCCCGGTGCTCGAGTCGGATAGAGGAATTTGGTCGTGGGGGTTAGTAGCTCCCCTTAAGATCTAGTTAAAGTCGTGTTAGAGAAAAATGTGGTTGATAACAACCAAAAGAAAGGAAAAAATAAATAGAAAAAAAAACGGATCAACCACATGGTTAAGAATGTGGCCTACCATTTGGAAATTATCTCTAAGGGAGAACAAACAGAAGAATCATAAAAAAAATAATAAGAAAAAAAGTTGGCCATCGGCCCCTAACCAATTATTAGTAAGAAGTTAGGTTGTTGGATGTTGTGAACAGAGGGAGAACAGTGCAAAGCACTTGCCATCTCCCGGCCCATACGGGACAGTTCACAGGCATCCAACAACCGGTGCATTGTGTTAGTATTTCATATTTACCTTTTATTACATATAGTTACAATAAAAAAAAACTTGTTGATTCTTTCCCTCCAATTGAAAGAAGACAAAAACGAATTAACTTAAAGTTTTAAAAACAATCGACAATTTATATTTATTTGCAGGTAACTAAAATTATTACCCCACGCGAATTGAAAATAACAAAATTTACTCACTCAATCTTAACACAAGAAACTGAATCATCGCAATAAAATATTGGCGAGGTTTTTATACAATTTTTCTGCTGATCGACCAAAAAAGAAAAAAATAATTTTTTCACATTGACCAATCACCCGAAAAACGCATTCTTACCCCCTCCAATACTTCATTGGTTATTAGTGATTATGCAAAAATTGCAAATATTCGGCACGTTTTCGTTCAATGTATAAACACATGAACTGCCCAAATTGCCCACAAAACAACAAAAAAACTAAATTCAATTTGGTTTCAATTAGCCGCAGGTGAATAAACGCTAAAGAAAAGCAAAAAAGAAAATTAAAAGTATTATACACACGCTTGACAAAAATCGCGTGTGCAACAACAAAAAGAGAAAAATGTATTTACGTTTATTTACTGAAATTTGATACTTTGATGTGCAGAAATAAATTCATAAATTAAACGTAAATGAAAATATGATTCGTATGGGCACGCGCCACTAGAATACTTAGAATTTTATGTTAATTTGTTGTACAACCAAATTTGATACAACTCAACTAACGTAATTAGAATGGTAACTGCATCCGGACATTGTCATGGGGATTTTTATTGGTTTTTTTAGAAGAAAATATCTTCAAAGGTGGGAAGCAGTTTTCTTGGTTTATTTTCTCGGGAATTAGGTATATTTGGTAACGGGGATGACAAGTGACCGTTACAACTTGTCTGATTCACCCAGTCCTTTAATAATTTCCTGCTTAAATGTGGTATAAGGTGTATTTCCCTTGTTGCCCATAATGAGACCAGCAAATTGATAGTGTAAACGTGCATCAAGTGCACTGACTACATGTGAATACTTTGTAGCCTCCTGCGTAATACCAGCAATAAGGAACTGTTGCTCCAAAATCTCGAACCATACGCACGGATTCTGTGAATAAAGCGGCTGAGGGGCTTTAAATGCGATATGTGCTAGTTGCGCTCCAATCTTAACATTCCTACTACCCAATTCCGAATTATCACCACAGGTGGTACCTGTATCTTCGGTCTCCTTATGCTCATCAGGGCCTCGTGCCGCTGCTATTCGCGCGTCGACCATTTGCTGTACCCTAGCGTCAATTAAATTATTCAACTGTGTTACAGTGACAGTGATCGAGTCTTCACCTACATTTCGGACCATATTCGAAACCGAACTACCTGGAAAAGTGTGCGCAGCGTCTGAACCTCATACGCCGGTACTAGTAGTTAATAATCGCGTAAAATAGCAAAAAAATAAAAATAATACCGAAAAAACGAACAACACTACGCGGAACATTGTGACACGAGACGTCCGAACGTGCACAAAATTGAAAAACTGTTAATAGGAAAAAATAAACTGTGCTGGATGTTGTTACTGCTCCCAAAGCTTCGATGCTGATGATGATGATGATGTTGAAATCCAAAAAAAATCCAATACGGATGATGTAGCAACAAATAAAACATTTATTCACAATAATATTTAAACACACATGTATTTTATTAATTTCTATTCAAGGAAAATGATAGCTTTTAAATTAAAGAATAAATTTTATCAAACATGTGTTTTATTAATTTTAATACAAAGAAAATAATAGACTCTTTTCGCGTCTGTCCTACTTGAAATATCTTACTCCACTCTAATATTATTTCTATTTTTTTTTTGTGCAATTTCATTTTCGCCCAACAAACAAATTCTAAATAATCTACCTCGTCCGGGCGTGTTCGTGTCTCAACCAACCGTAAAATCAAAAGAATACAACAACGACTATCGCAATTGCTCTCGAGCAACTCCAAACGCCACACTTCCACATTTTTGTTGCGATTTTTTTCTTTCGATAATGGGGTAGGTTCCCCGATTATTTGGATATTTATAGGAGTATTTGCGTTAGTTTTAGTGAATTTTACTGATAAATATGTTTGAAAATGATTTTCAATTTTTTTTATTGAGAATTGGGCGATGCCATGTAGTTCCAAAACTATAGCAAGTAATGGTGTTTTGGCTTACCTCAATTTTTAATTTTTGGGATGACATGTTTTGAAACTAAGGACGTGTTCGAAGTTTGTGATAATTTTGTTTTTGTAATAATTTTGACAGGAATGAAATAATTTTCTCTTTCACATTATGCAATAAGTTGTATTTCTACTATTTTTTGTAGAAATAAATTAGTGTAATACAGCTTAATTATTGCTATTGCGCTCTTTTGTTTATGAATATTATTACAGAAGTGTCAAATTTACAACAAATAGTGGCTGTGATAATTTGGTTGTGTACAAAATAATGTCATAATTATTACAGCTGGAATAATTATCACAACCTTCGAACACGTCCTAAAGAACTCAATTGTGGGTTATTTACCTTATAAAAACAATAAAGCAATAAACTATGAGTACGAATTATAACAATTGGTTCTTAACACTAGAACTACCGACCGGTGAAACCGATCGATTTACATTTTTGAATTCATTTTTTTAATTATTATGTTAGAATTGTTTTGGAAATGTTTGATGATTTTTAATATAATTACTTTATTGCCGTATCAAAAGTCATCATAAATTTCTAAAATAATTCTTACATAATAATAAAACAAACTAAATTTAATAAATGTAAATCCGTCATTTTGACGGGTCGGTAGTTCTAGTGTTAAAGTCTGTTTTCATTTTATTTATAAATATTTTTTTGAATGGAAAGCCATTCCCATTTATCATTCACCATTTATTATTATATTTTATGATTCGCAAATACATTTTAATATGTAGCAATTAAATATGTAAAAATTTCTAAAAGAATACATACTTCAAAATTTACTTTCTGATTTGTAATAGTCTGTTTATCAAAATAAAAATGGCAACAGTGTGACAATATGTATATAAACCAAAACCAACATTAATGTACTACAAGCCTGATTGTCACCAATTTATATATATGTATATATATAAGCATTGGTGATCGAAAGATTATATAAATGAGGTAGAAAAACATACAAATTGTAAATAAAACAAAACAAACGAATTGTGGAGGGAAAATTGGGTATTATAATAATGAAAAAAACTAATTGGGATTGGTTAGATGAGAGTATTTTTATTCTATTTTCGCACTAACACTTTTAACTATAAAGTATTAAATGTAAGAGGTTATCTGTGTGCTTCATCACTGAGGCTTGTCGTATTACGTTAGTGTTGGTTTTGACATAAACAGAACCAACACAAACATCAAAACGTGAAGGATGATGAAAATTTGGTATATACGAATTTTTTCTTTATTTACTAATCAACACCAACAAAAATATTTATACAAGCCAAACAGTACAAACAAAGGTGGATTTATATTATCAGTTCCTTTCAGTTCCTACTCGTACTCGTATCGTGTCAGGCATCATCAATTTATACTATCCGTACCTTTCAATTCAGGCATTTTCTTCGTATGATTATCATTATATATTCGTATCTTTGGGTTATTACATATAGAGTAAAGATAACACACAAAAATACAAAAATGTTTTAGTAGTAATTTACAATTTTTGTTTGTTTCGCTATTATTTCGTATTTTTCCGCCTTCAGATATCATACAAAACATTCTTTTCAACAATATGTGTCTGTGTCAGTACGAGTAGGAACGGAAAGGAAAGGATAATATAAATACTCATATAGAAAGTACATGTAACAATGTTTTTTTTGTCTGACACGATACGAGTAGGAACTGATAATATAAATCCACCTCAATTAAGATATAAAAAAGTACGTTAAGGCGTAATATTAGTGATGCGTATAAAATAAATCAGAAACTATTACTAAAGATACATGTTAAACCGAAAGTGATCTGACTGAGTTTTATCTGAACGTGATCTGACTGAAAATTTGGGTTGGTGTTTACATGGGACTGTTTTATTTGATCTGAGCTGACAGTTCAAATGTCACTTTGTTCTAAAATTACATTTAAATTATTTAAAATAATTTAAAAACTACTTGGAAAATGTATAAAAACATTTTGCCCTTTTAACAGTATGAAAAAATCTGTCAGTTCAACTAAACTAAAGTTTACATGTTTAACTCAATATACAAACTGACTCAACCAACCAAATTTGAGTTGACCGAACTCAGACTACTTTCAGATAACTTTCAGTCAAGTCACCGTTTACATGTTAAATTTATCTCGGACGTTTTCAGTCAGATCACTTTCGGTTTAACATGTATCTTTACTATATATGTACCCAAAACTAACACATGTCTATAATTCTACGAAAAATTCTGTTCAAATACCGATATATAGTATACCAATACATAAATAAACATTTTTGTTGGTTTTGTCAATGCCACTACATAAATAGCCGTGACATCAGTCTAAAAAGTCAAACCACTAATATAAAGAGGGGAATAAAGATTTTTATTTTCCTATGAAACGTAAACAAAATACTATGGGATTTTCAAACACATTTTTTTATTCGTCTCTATTTTCAATTTAAATAAATATTTTTATTTACAAATATAAATAATTTGATATCAAATATATTGAAATGTAAATTGTGAACAATTTTGATTGAAATTAAAAATCATTTATTAAGTAATTTTGCATTTTTATAAAAATATTTGTTTCGGCATGCTTCGTGTTCCTCTAATCTTAATAAATTTATTAAGATTAGAGGAACACGAAGCATGCCGAAACAAATATTTTTATAAAAATGCAAAATTACTTAATAAATGATTATTAATTTCAATCAAAATTGTTCACAATTTACATTTCAATATATTTGATATCAAATTATTTATATTTGTAAATAAAAATATTTATTTAAATTGAAAATAGAGACGATATAAAAAAATGTGTTTGAAAGTCCCATAGTATTTTGTTTACGTTTCATAGGAAAATAAAAATCTTTATCCCCTTAACACATACTACCACACATTTTTGTGTCATGGCTTTTTATGTAGTGGCGTTGGTACGACCATTGTTGTTATTGTGATTGGTATTATTTTCCAACACAAAACATACACATAAAGCCGGTATTCCATTGTGAAAAAATGTTTATCAGCAAAAATATATTGAGATAAAAATATAAAATCGGTGGTTGTGTGAATGAGACACCCAACTTCGTCAGTAAACATTTTTATTACAAAAAAGTTGTGGCTGTGTTAGTGTGATGCCATAATTATTGACAAAAAGTATCAAATGGAGTACTTTTTATTGCAACCCTCTAACACATCTACATAAATTTTGTGTACGGATGATAACATATTTCTCGCACACAATATTAATTTTCATAGTACGTCATTTTTATGGTAACGATATTTTTTATTTTTTATTCTGTGACGGAAAATAAATGAAAAAATAATAATTCTGATATGGGTGAAAATAATATTTAATTTTTTAGATAATTTTGAGAGGTGAAAATATACGAATTAAGAATAACGCATAATTTTGTTCATATTTGTTGGTTATGTTTTTGTTTGCTGTCAAAATTTATCCATACAATTTTGCTATAAAATAAAAAATAAAAAAATTGTTTTTTCTTTGTCACTCTAATGTAACATTTTTTTTTTTGTCTTCTTTCATTTTTTCCAGCAGTCAGTAAATTTTTCATAATGGAATACCGGCTTAAATAGGATTTGTTTTTACACGATATTATTAGACGGCGTTGCCGTGATGTATATTGTTGTTGTTTCTTATGTATTTTTTGTTTTTTTTTTCTTATTTCATAGCACAAAACCAAAACAAATTAGATTAGTGTTGGTTAGTTTTTTTATTGAAGGGTTATATGTACACAACTAACACTATGGGCAGTCGTCACTTTGTACCTTTAAATTTCGTATAGTTCGTCTTGGAATTATAGATGTTTTTGTTTCACAACCATAATATCAAAAACATCTATAATTCCAAGACGAACTATACGAAATTTAAAGGGACAAAGTGACTACTGCCCATAGTGTTAGTTGTGTACATATAAGCCTTCAATAAAAAGCTAACCAACACTAATCTAATTTGTTTTGGTATTGTGCTATGAAATATGAAAAAAAATACATAGAAAACAACAACAATTTACATCACGGCAACGCCGTATAATAATATTAAATAAAACGAAAGCTATTTATGCTTGTATTTATGGGTACGTTTTGTGTTGGAAAATAAAACAATTACAATAACAACAATGGTTCTGTGATTCTGTCATTCGTCATATTCGAAATAATTGACTGAACGAAGACTGACCTTTTTGTTTAAATGAAATTCATTATTTATTTTAATTAATTATTGAATTATTTATTTATAATTTTGTTAATTACATGTTCATTGCGAAAGGTTTTATGCCTAATGGAAGCAATAACTGAATAGTTTACTAAGAAATGTGCTTCCATACGGCTTTTACTTCTTTAATATATTTAAAAAAATTATACCTTGTTGTTTATTTTATTTACCTACACGAAATTTATTAAATGGATCTACATATACGCCAAGAGCTATGAATTTTTTTGGTGCTTTGCAATCTTATGCAGTGTACTTCGTAGTGTATTCGTGCTCGCATTATTCGAAATTAACATAATTTCACACGATCGAAGTCATCCGAATGCCGCGAATGTATCAGACTCTGTTGGTGAATATTGCTCAGCGGAGTGTACACCATACTTGATGGTAAATATCCAGGTGGATTGAATATGGATAGACACATTGTTGATCCAACGTTGTTCGTTCGCAAAATCGATTGAATTATCAAAGAATGTTCACCACCAATTTGTTTGCTTTGGGCCGTCGCCGTATTATTATTAGTATTGAAACCTCCACCACCGCGCGTTATATTCAAGTCTTGTAGAGCATGTTTTCGTAATCCTTGCACAAAATGGCGGGCCCCACTTGGCATTTTCTATTGCAGATTTTTCATGGTGAAATGAACCAGTGATAATTCAGTCATTTTCAACCTGCGTATATTGATTCGTTTGGCAAACTGGTTGGGATGTAATTTGTTCCTCCTCATTACTGTTAGTGAGCTGCCAATCTGGATTCCCAGTTTTCGCACATCCATTTCGCAAACGAACTTACAACAAACGAAAAAAATCAACAATCTCCAAAGCCCGTGACCGGAAACAGAAGTACATGACAAATGGCGTAACTAGCGGACTATAATTCGTTAACAAGATGAATCTGGAATAAGCATGAATTTAATACAAAATTAATGTAACTCAAAGATACTAGTAGTTACCACTTTCAGTTGCAACAATTGTCCGAATTGATCAGGTACTCTTGATGTACATATGTAATAATTCACGATACGATACTGGGAGATAATGAACATGCGCCGAATGGCTGTCATCAATTGTTCAGGACACCAAATTAAATTCTCATCAGGAATAAAGTTGTGAGATATAACAACAACCGCCGTTAATAGTGTCATTTTAGTGAGGACATTTTCGACCTGGACAACATCCTCATCATAAACGGTTAATATGACAAAAACGCTTAAAATACCACAATTAAAACTAATTCACTCGATAAATGTCGTAGATATAGTCGGCCATATCGTGATCAGCATCTCATTCAAGTTCCAGGTTCTCGTTTATTCAACTCAACATAATTTAAAAAAAAATACATCAACTGCCACAAAAGTATTAACGGACAGAGTATTAAATTTTCTACAACAAAACACATTATTGTCGTGACAACTTTGTGACAATTTTGTTCGTCGATTAGATTTGTTGTACGTACGCCCAAAAACGGGACCATAACTTTGGCCGGAACTAATTTCTTATTCATGATAGCTACAATATAATTTTTGAACCGCACAATACGATCATAAATATCGAACTCGGTCAGTAGCTTCTTATGTATACACATTTGCTGTTCAGATTGTACTTCTCCGATTCGTTTTTGTACTCATGACACGTTAAATTATCGAGCTCCGACTGCAATAAAATGGTTATTAGACGTGAAATATTGAGATTATAAACAAATTACTTACGTCTTTAATCTTGAGCGCTCTATTAAAATATATTTTTATATAACAAGGGCCACAAAAACAAGATGTCATATGTTTGTCGTACATATTTTTTGACATAAGGAAAAAGATGTATAACCTAACCTAACCTATTTTTATTACACTCTAGACCAAAAATTGGCACATTTCATTGTGTTAAAAAATACGAATAAGCGTACATATTTTAATGCTTTACTACATGTTAAATATTAAAATATTAACACACAATTCGATTTTTAATATTAAGACACCTTTTAAATTTAAATTATCTTAATAATTTTTTTATTAAATTCAAAAATGAATTCAAAAAGGTACAATATTTTTGTCAAGAGTGTTCAAATAAAAAGTAAATATGTATTTGTATGAAAATAATTGTAAAGTAATATGCGACGTTGCCGTCATGATTTAGTCACCAATACTACCTTCAGTAGTAATTACCAGACAATGACAAAAAATAGTTTGTCTTGGAATTATAGATGTTTTTGATAATATGCATATACACGATGACATTTTACGAATATATTCTGCAGTATATATGTATATATGTATAGCCAAAGAGAGAATCTGTAAAGCGAGAATTTTAGCAGGTTTTGGTATTTTGCAAAACCAACACTAATGTACTAGTACATCCAAAAACAACAACAATTTTTATACAAACCGTATTATGGCGACCCAAACCCAAATTAAAGCTACTACTTCTGTAAGATTAGTGTTGTGACGCAGTATAGTCTTTATATACTTTTGGTTATATAATTAGAATAGAAAAAGGAATGAATACGAATGATAAAGCAACAGTATGTGAGTGACAAACTGACATATATAGAAAATAGAAAAGGAATTTGTGTTCGACCATTCTTTCTCGAAACTTTATTGTGTGAGCGTTTCTTTTTTTAGTGAAGTATTTTATAAATTTATCAATTTTTCTTTTGATTTTAATTAAGTTTTATTTTATTTAAATTAATTTATTTTTGATTTGTTTGTTTTTATCAGTCGGGTAAGTTTTTTTCATAGTTGTTTTTTTTTATCCACAAAATAATAAATCCACCTAACACAAGCAAGGAGGGACAAAGTACGCAGTACTTTGAACCTCCACCATTTACTTCTGCTGATTTCTCTGATTCTGAAGATGAAATAAATACAAAAAAATCCAAAATCGTTTTTAATAATGACATAATAGTAAACAGTGAATATAATAATAATCCCAATAAGGAAATTAAAAGGAAACATAATAAAAATCACGTCGCAAATGCGCCAAATAAAGCAATAGTTCCTACATTATCTTCTTCAGATATATCTATTGATCCATCTAATAACTCAAACATGACGCCCATCACTGCAGATAAAATTAATTTATATAACCGATTAGATACCGGCCCATTTACTGTATTTGTTAGTAAAGAGAATTTAAACCTAGTTAACTTAGGTAAAGCAATTAAAATAAACAATTTCAAAAATATCAAAAATATCTCAGGTGTTAGCAAAAATGTGGCTAAGATTATCTTTAATAAATTTGAAGACGCAAATAATTGCGTCAAATCAGAGGCCTGTAAACAGTTTGATAACTATATGACCTATATACCTAAAAATTTCACATCCTCAATCGGCCTAATTAGAAACATTCCTATCGGACTCTCTGTTAAGGAAGTTCAAGAAAATATTAAATCGAAATTCCATATTTCAAATATAGAAAGAATGACAAAATGGAATAATGTCACCAAAACAGCTGAAAATCTCGAATTAGTTAAACTCATTTTCGATTCTGGAACTATTCCATATAATATCACTTTATACGACAATATCTTAATAAAAGTAGAATATTTCATACCAAATCCCTTATTCTGCAAAAAATGTCTGAATTGCGGACACACAATTACTAAATGTAAATCAAAAAATAATACATGTCCAACGTGTGCAAAAACTGTTGAGACTGACCACGAATGAGATAAGAAAGAGTCTTGTAAGTATTGTGGAGTGGGCCACGCAACTAACTTTTTCCGGTACTAATAAATAAATCAAGTTTTAGGGAAGGCAAAAGCCACCTTTTTGGTGACCAATGATATCTCTGCTGGAAACCAAGCCTGGTCAAATAACAACTTAATGAACCCTGATTCTAGAAAAATTAAAATCCTAACTGATTTGGTGAACGAATTAAGAAATCAAATAAATGAAAGAGATTCAATTTTTAATGACGTCGAATTACTTATAAATAATTCTGATGTCTTTAATAAAAAATGGAGGTGTGGCCAACACACGACTTTCTTTTACGGACAGAGAATTTTGAGAAATTTAATTTTTTTTTATAACTTTTTTTTTTTAAATTTTTTATTTTTTATTTTTATTTGTTTTTAATTTTTGGAAACATTTTGTCTAAAGTATTTTTTTGTAAATCTTCTACTTTTTAAGATATTTGCAAAATAAATTTTCTGGACCAAGGGAGTGACCACTTCCGGTTAGCCGATTTGGAGTAAAATTCACTGGGACCTCCCAATTTATCAAAAAACTTAAATCTGAAGTTTCAGTTCGATTGGTTAAACCATCTGGGCTGTAGAGGGGACACAGACAGACTGACAGACAGACACCATTTCGAAACCCACTTTTTCGGACTCAGGGGACCTCAAAACAAATAAATCTCTAAAAATCTCAAGGTCCAAAATTTTCATGATTACTACAGGGTGGCTGATGAAAGCCGCTACCAAAAAAAAATTGAATAACTTTTTTTCTATTCAATGAATCTAGTTAATTTTTTTTTTATTTTGCAGATTGACTTTTACATTTAACAAAAATGGATAACTGGGACACTGAAACAAGAATTTGGATTGTCCGCCGCTATCACGCTCTGGAGTCCGTAGTTTCGGTTCAAAGAGAGTACAGGCGCACGTTTGGCGGCAATCCTCCGAGCAGATGGACCATAATGAGACTTGTAAACAATTTTGCCGAGCATGGGACAGTCAACAGAAGACCTTACCATCGAAACCCTTCAGTTCGAACGGAGGAAACAATCGCTGCTGTAGCTGCTGCCATACAAAACAATCCACGTGTTTCGACAAGAAGCTTATCTGCTCAAATGGGTATAAGCAGACAGTCATTACAGTCAATTATGCACAAAGATTTGGACTTATTCCCATATAAAATTCAATTGGCCAACAAACTGAACGCTGCAGACTTGCCGATTCGCTTGGAATTTTGCCAGAAGATGCTTCAAATGGTGGAAGAGGATGGAAACATGTTGAACTGTCTTTTCATGTCTGACGAGGCCCATTTCGATTTAAACGGCAACATAAACAAACAAAATTGTCGAATATTCCTTCCGTCGAATAGTGCTTCCAACCCACAGTTACTCCATGAGACGGAATTGCATCCACTTCGTGTCACAGTGTGGTGTGCAGTTTCATCACGCTGCATTGTCGGGCCCTACTTCTTCGAAGAAAACGGTCACACCGTTACGGTTACTGGAGACCGTTACTTGAGCATGTTGAGAGAGTTTTTCTATCCAGAATTACGCCGAAGGAGAATTTCTTTCAACTCTGTGTGGTTTCAGCAAGATGGTGCAGCTCCTCACATAGCCCAACCTGTTATGACAGAATTGCGACGAAAATTTCCCAATAAACTGATAAGCAGAAACTCCACATTCCGTTGGCCACCCAGGTCGCCTGACCTTACTGCACCTGACTTTTTCTTGTGGGGTTATTGCAAACAGGAAGTCTACAAAGCAAAACCAACAAATTTGAATGAACTAAGGCAATCCATTCGAGAAACAATTGCGGCTATTCCTGTCTCAACTCTCCAAGCAGTAATGAACAACTTTTTGGTAAGATGCCGCACATGCATCAACGAGCAGGGGGGGTATTTAAATTCCATTATTTTTAAAACTAATTAAGCTATATTTAATAAAATTGAATGAGCTTTAACATGAATAAAAGAAAAATGAATTCCATACACTGAAAAAAAAATTATTTGAGTTTCTTAATGTAGCAAAATTCATCAGCCACCCTGTATACGTTATTTTACTAGAGTAAAAGAAAGTAATATTTTACTAGAGTAAAAGAAAGTAAAATCCGGCTAATATGGACTCTCTCAAAATTAAGTTAAATAGATTTATTAAAAAAATAAATTTTTGTTTTCTTCCAATTGTTGTTTTCATTTTATTCTTCCATTCATTAAGTTGCCTCTAAAAATTTTACAAATTAACATTCGTAGTTTAAATAGGAATAAAGATCTACTGTATCATTATATACAATCCAATCGTATTGATATCGTTATTTTATCCGAAACCTGGACAAGTCCAAACAGCAATTTAACTTTTAACAATTACAATCTTATTACTGATGACAGACCGGATGGTTTTGGCGATGTAGGTTTTTTAATACATAAAAAACTTTCTTGGAAAATTATTGTTGTTTTATATTGATTGTAATTATTGTTTTTAATTTTCATTACATCCGTTTTCAGGCTTTTAAAATTAACCTCAAATTTAAAAACATTGATTTTAATATCATCTCTTTTTATAATAGCTCTGTTAATAGACCTCAGGAAATCATTAACGAATTTGAACATCTTATTACTCAAAATCTAGATAACTGTTTAATAGCGGGAGACATAAACATTCATAATAGTCTTTGGGATAGTTCATTAACCCCTAGTTACGACAGAGTGGATGATAAAATTGCAGATATAATCACTGCTAATAATGTCTTTATTGAATGACGGCTCTCACACCAGACAAGATATTTTCAGAAATAATTCTTCAGCACTGGACATTACCACGCGTGTTAATGCTCAACTATTTTTCGTTATCCACATACTAGTTCACTTTCCAATGCACAAGTTGCATTTTGTTAGAGATCTCATTTCTAGTTCTTGTCTCTTATTCAAATTCGTGATTCGTGAACAACATATCAAATGACTCGAAACCATCGTCTATCCTATTCACTGATGGACATTCCTACTGAAGCAATAAACTACATATTAAAATACAATTCACGAAATTCCGACTCTTAAATAATCAAATGGCAAAGCTACTTACAAAGTTCTGGAAATAAATTCTACATTATACATTATTATACAAGATTCAAATTAAAAACAAACTATTGAAAAATTACGATTTAACTTAAACTACTGATTGTAGAAACAAAATTATAAAATATAAAATAAGTCTTGATTTCTTCATGAAGGTTTAGTCCTCAATGGGTAGTCTAGCTAATTTTACTATGCCCCGTTTGTATTCACCTTGTTTCGTTTTTACCATTACACAACGAACTTTACCATCCGATCCTGGAACACTTCGGTAACTCTTCCCATTAACATATGCGTCGGTGGTAAATTCTATTCGGCGATAATTACAACACCTTCATTGGCACAGAACGATGCAATTTCATGTTATTGACTTCGGATGACACCTTCAATTTCCAGCAATTCGTTATATGCCCCTACAAAGTTGGTATCGTTATAACTCCAAATAATCACACTGCGACCACGTCTATTGAAGAAGCGTTTCAGACATGCAACATATGAGTCAGTGGTTAGTCATCTTCGACCATCTCGCAATGCACTGCTTTTGTTGCAAAGCAAATAAAAATACAAACGTAGACTTTGTTGTAATTGTCCTTACGTTGGTTTCTGTATCGTACCGAAAAGGATTCACAAAAATCTAGACCAGTTGTATAAAACGGCCGACATACTTCTAAACGTTCCTTCGGTAAATTTCCAAGAATTTGAGTCATACCTTTTGGTTTTGCATGGAAACACGGAATGCATCGATAAATGATTTTCTTTGTTTGATTTTTACCATTGAGCGGCCAGTATTTTCGTCGAACTGCAGCCAATGTTTGTTGGACTCCAGCATGGAGATTCCTATTGTGTTTATGACGTATTATCAACGTGGTAAAATGATGTTGTGGTAATAAATATTGATGCTTTTGATCAAAACTTAATGAACTTTATCATCAAGAAATGGATTCAAACTCAAAATCTTGCTGTTGTTGGATAGTTTTCTGTCAATTAGCAAGCTCTTGATTTCAGCTTGAAATGAATTTCTCTGTACTTGACGAATAAGTGTTTTATTTGCAATATCCAACTCGATACAATCTAGTGGTCCAAGTTTTCGATTGGCTTTTGCTTTTTTCTGTATTCTCATATTTTGAATAAATCGTAAACAGTATGCTGTAACACGGACTAATTTTGTGTATCCACTGTATTTCGTAAAATCAATGATATCTTCGTTTTCGACATGTATGAATGTGAACACATTTGGTTTCAACTCCGGCAAATCAACCAAATTATCCAAAAATTTGTTAGGCCATGACGATTCCAATTGAGTTAAAAACAATGGTCCGTAAAACCAGGATTGACACGTTACGAGTTCCGCAGGCATGATTCGTCTCGAAAAAACATCTTCTGCATTGTTTTTGCTATCAACATGCCTCCAATGCATAGTTTCCGTTGACTCCTGTATCATTGTTACACGATTGGCTACGTAAGTTTTTAATTTATAAGGCGGCAACCGGAATTTACGTATTTGCTAGCGGGATTAGCCAAAAGTAGAGCTGCGTTAAGTTCGAGCATTGGTATCGAAGTAACCTGCAAGGGAGCTACACGAGACTTGGAACAAATCAAATTCATGACAATACCCTCCGACGTACAATTTCGCAAATATAAACAGGCACCATATGCCACTTGTGACACGTCGGCAAAACCATGAATCTCAAAATAAGTACCGTCCTTTGGAACAATACACCGATTGAGACTGATATCATTAATGTGAGTCAATTCCGACTAAAACCTTTTCCAAGACTGTTTGATTGGGTGTGGCAGTTCCTCGTCCCATTGAACTTTACTCAACCATATTTGTTGCATAATTAATTTGGCTACGGCAGCTACTAACCCTAGAGGGTCAAAAAGCTTAGCAATGCAAGATAAAACATATCTTTTTGTAATCAAAGCATCAGAATTCACTGATTTAATATTGAAATGAAACGTGTCTGTGTGGGAGTTCCAACAAATTCCTAACATTTTAATAGTCTCGTTAGAGTCGTGAGCAGTTTCACGATGCTCAATAGGAATATTTTCCAACAATCTGTTATTGTTTGAAGCCCATTTCCTTAATTGCATGCCAGCTGATTTCAACATTTCGACAAGTTGACGCTGAATTTCTAAAGCTTCGTCAATGTCATTACTTCCTGTCAATATATCGTCAACGTAAAAACTGTTCAAAGCCGCTTTTGATGCGAGTGGAAAGCGAATCGCTTCATCGATTGCCAATCTTTGCAAAACTTTTGTAGCAAGATACGGCGCAGACGATGTGCCGTATGTCACTGTCAACAGCTTGTAAGAACGAATCGGTTCTGCGGGATTTTCCCTTCAAAATATTTGTTGTAATCGAGTGTGTTCAGCACAAACATTTATCTGTCTATACATTTTCGATATGTCTGTTGTCATTACATATGTGTACAAGCGGAAATTTAAAACATAATTAATTCAGGCTGTATAATAGGCCCTACCATCAGCATGTCGTTTAGGGATGTGCCTGTTGAAGTCTTCGCCGATGCATCGAATACGACTCTAAGCTTTGTCGTACTCGAATCTGGTGCGGAAGAAAAAACACTGCATGGTGCGGAAGAAAATATTCAGGCAACATGCCTGAATCAACATTTGACCTCTCATCATTTGGAACCATGTGTCCCAATAATTCATACTCTCGCATAAACTGTATATATTGATTTCGTAGATCAACATCCTTCATTAATTTGTACTCCAGATACTTAAATCGTTTTAGAGCCATATTACGCGAATCTCCCAATCGATAGACATTTTTCTTTAGTAGCAAATGAACCGTAAAACGACCATTTTCGTCACGTGGATGAGAACTGTCAAACAAACGCTCACATTCGCGTTCTTCTGTTGTCAATACTGCTTTTTCATTAAGCGATTCGATTTCCCAAAACCGTTGAATCTTTCTATCAATACTCAACTCGGAATCAATGTCACAATTAATTGATGATAAAAAGAAATTAAAATTGTCTTCACATTTACTTCCGATAATCCATCCTAAAACTGTATTGTGTAAAGAGGGCATATCTGCCGATATTTCACATTGACCTTTTTTTAAAATTTTAGAATATAACTCTGCACCTAGCAGTAGATCAATAGGCCCAGGAATATTAAACTTCGGGTCCGCCAATTCAATTTTGGAAGATATTGGCCAATTTCTGATGTCGATACATTCGATAGGTGACTTTGTTGCTATATCCGGAACAATCAAAAATTTTAATTCCTTACTAAAATTACTAATTCGAGATCTAATACCTGTTTCAATTTGATGTTTAATATTTACTTGCATATTATTCAACCCACTAACACATGATGACACACTACTTGTCTTAAATCCGAGCTTTGAACCAAATTCATACGACATAAAATTGGACGTAGAGGCGGAGTCCAAGAGATCCCTGCCTAATATATATTTTCCACTGGCATCACGTACTCGAACTAAAGCTGTTGAAATTATTACCTGACTTTTTCTAGAATTACAAAGATAATTGTATGTTTGTTCAACAGAGTCTGACCCGGTACTAGTGCCGCTGTTTGAGACTGAGGCAAATTGGAATTACTTGAAGAAGCCGAATTGGCTACGAAACATTGTGCCTGACCTGGTTTAGAACTTGTCATATTATCACCATTATTACTAGAAGCATCAGTTTCAATATTTCCCAAATGCAACAATTTATTGTGTTTACTGTTACAAACTGAGCAAGGTGGAGCTCTACACGAAAATACTCTGTGGTTGGGTCGCAAACAATTTATGCATAGATTAAAGGCTTTAACCTTTTCAAATCTTTCTTTTGGAATTAATTTCAAAAATTCAAAACATAAATTGATATAATGATCTTTAGAACAAAGACGATAACTTTTATCGGCCGAGACGAGGCATCAATTGATGCAAATGATTTTGTGACATTACGTGATCTACCATATGAATTAGAATGTACTTTGATTTTATTATTGGTTACATTATCAAAACGATTTCCATTAATAGCCACTAAAACTCGTATTCGACGTTGTATAAATTCCTGTAATTGCACCCACGTTGGAACTTCATTCACTTTCACTTCGTTTTCCCACAGTTTTAATGTTTGAATATCTAATTTTGTTTTCACAGTATGGACTATAACTACATCCGACAATGCCTCATTTAAATTATTTAATGCATGCAAATGAATTAAACTCTTGTCAAGTAAATTTTGAAGTTCACTGGCAGATTCAGTTCTGACTGATTTTATGCCGAAAAAAACCCCTATATGCGAATCAACAATTGAATGAACGAACGTCATTGTAACGTGACATTAATGCTTTCCATGCTAATTTAAAACCAAAATCCGAAAAATCAATTTTACCAAGTGTACCTTTTTTGCTGGATATTCCAGCGATCCATCCAAATAATGAAATTTCTCAATATCGGAGATATTTTTATTCTCCATGATCATTCTCGAAACGGTATCACGAAACTTTATCCACGTTTCTTTATCGCCATTATATCGCGGTAATTTTATTTTAGGTAAATAATGAGAATTTAGCGACAAATTTGGTTGCGCATTCAAAACATTACTACATGACTGCAACTCCGATACACTACACTTAAACTGTTGCGCTTCTCTGTGGTCATTTTGTGATGCTGTATCACATTTGGTGATAAAACTATGATAAACTGACATTTGTCGTAGCTTACTGCGGTCCCATCTTGGATGAACAACGTCACGTCGTGTAATGGTTTGAATGAAAATGACCACAATATCTTCCGTCTTACTTCTACAAGTGGAAAAAATGGTTTATTTTGTTGTTTAAATTTTTTTATATTGAGTTTGGTTAAAAACACCTCTAATCAAAATTTCAAAAAGTGAATGAAATTTACATTGACGCGAATGATAAATAAATGATATTTATTAGGTTAGGTTAGGTTAGAGTGGCTGCTTACGCACACTTAGACCGGTGACGGTCCATTGTGATACCACAGGATGTATCCCCTTTTACCCCTATTGGAACCATTTCGAGCTACTTATGTAGCGTAAGACGTCCCGCACTTTAATGTTTTCGAGATCCGAGAGGCAGTCCATCCTGAACTTACCTAAGTGTTTGTGCCTTCTGAGAGCCAATGCTGAACACGAGCAAAGGAAGTGTACCAACGTCTCTTCCTCCTCTTCGTCCAAGCAGCTTCTGCAGAAGTCATTAGCCTCCAGACCCAGCCTTCTTGCATGTTTTCCAAAAAGGCAGTGTCCCGTGAGTATTCCTACGACCGTTCTTAATTCACGTCTTCGTAAGGATATTAATGCCCTAGTGCGCCCCAAGTCCAGCTTTGGCCAAACTTGTCTTGCAACTCTACAGGTTAGGGTGTTAGACCACCTTTCCCCCGGTGAGGATAGCGCCTGCTTCCCAAGTGCTTGTCTCAGCGCTGTGATAGGCCTCCCCAGACTTGCCCTTTCCGGTTGCAGCTGGAGAGTCGTACCATGCCTAGCAAGTTCATCTGCCCTGCAGTTCCCCATGACGCCCGAGTGACCTGGGACCCAGACTACCTGGATGTTGAAATGCTCACCCATCTCATTTAGAGATGAGTGACAACTCAACGCCACCCGTGACGCCAAAGACACCGATTCTAACGACCGGATCGCCGCTTGACTGTCCACATAGATTGTGATATCGTCGGAGGATAACACATTATGCTTCAACCACGTCATGACCTCCTCAATCGCTACGACTTCAGCTTGGTACACGCTGCAGTAATCAGGGAGACGAATAGAAATATTTACATTTAATTTGTCACAGAATACTCCAGCTCCTACTTTGCCGTCTAGCTTGGAGCCATCTGTGAAGAATTGCAACGCTTCAGTTTCCGATGACGGTCTATCCCTCCAGGATTCCCTTGAAGGGAAGGAGGTCCGAAATCGCTTTTCGAAGCGTAGAGTAGGTTTAATGTAGTCAAGATTCGCCAGCTCATCCTTCAACGATCTGACGATAGTAGAGTGTCCTATACTAAGACACCTCCACTGAGAGACGGCTGCAAGTCGTACAGCCGTATTTGCCGCCATCTGTTTGCCAAAAATGTCGACCGGAAGAAGGTGCAACATAACCTCTAAGGCACTTGTCGGTGTCGACCTCAATGCCCCGCTAACAAGCATACAGGCCGTTCTTTGCACTCTCTCAATCTTACTTTTGTAAGTTATCTTGTCCAGAGCTGGCCACCAAACACCCACCCCGTACATGAGTACAGGTCTCACTACGGCGGTGTAGAGCCAGTGTACCAGCTCCGGCTTCAGACCCCATCTATGACCAATGGCGTTCCTACAGGAGTACAAAGCAATAGTAGCTTTGTTTATTCTCTCCAACATGTTGGGCTTCCAACTAAGCTTACTGTCCAAGATAATGCCCAGATATCTAGCTCTATCAGTAAAAGCAAGTCTCGTGCCATTTAAGGTAGGAGGGACAACTACCGGGATTTTGTATTTCTTAGTAAAGAGTACCAGCTCTGTCTTGGACGGGTTAATACCAAGTCCACATTTGCCAGCCCATTTCGTAACGATGGTAAGCGCATTCTGCATTACGTCTACAATCGTGCCCAGGAATTTCCCGGTAACAGCTAAAGCTACGTCATCTGCGTACGCAATAACTTCAATACCCTCTCTCTCCAATTCAAGTAGTAACCCGTTTACCACTATGTTCCAGAGAAGAGGGGACAGAACCCCCCCCCCTGCGGAGTTCCCCTAGTTACTCGCCTCTTTAAGGTGGAGTCCCCCAACTTCGAGCTAACAATCCTGCTTCCCAGCATATAATTGATTAACCCTATCAGAGGAACGTCCACCTCCAAAAATGACAATCCCTCCTTGATTGCCTCCGCTTTCACATTATTAAAGGCGCCTTCTATATCCAGGAAGGCCACCAAACAGAATTCCTTCGAATTAATCGATTTCTCAATCGTAGACGCCAAGGCGTGCAGAGCAGTGTCCACAGATCTACCCTTTGTGTACGCGTGCTGAGACGATGCCCACTTCCTGGCACCTATTTTATCTCTGATGTATACATCCAGCAGCCTTTCCAATGTTTTCAAAAGAAAGGATGATAGAGTTATTGGTCTTAGGTCCTTAGGATAGACATGTGAGGTTTTCCCCGCTTTCGGTATGAACACCACATTGACCTCCGTCCAGTACCTAGGAATATAGCCCAGCTTCAAACACCCTTTGAATATAGCTTCCAGGTAGGGAAGAATAATTACTGAGTTGTTTTGAAGTTCCGCTGGTATAATTTGATCCGGACCAGCCGATTTAAATGGTTTAAAACCCCTCAGTGCCCATAGGATCCGTTTTCTGGTTACGATATCCTCTGTGGTTACTGACAATGATTCCTGATGATTGCTACGCACCAACAGGTCTTCAAAGCTCCCTGGGAAGTGTGTCTCGAAGAGAAGCTCCAGAGATTCTCCACTAGAAGCTGTCCAAGATCCGTCCGGTTTTATCAAAAAACTAGGACTAGATGTACTTTTGGAAAGAATCTTCCTAAGGCGGGAGGTTTCGGATACCTCTTCCATATTATCACAGAAGATTCTCCAAGACCTCCTTTGTGCCTCTCTTAATTCTTTCTTATAAATTCCGAGTTTCTCCTTATAGAAGTCCCAATCCTGAGCCTCCCTTGTATTTTTGGCTCTATTAAAGGCTATCCTACAAGCCTTACGATAGGTTCCCAGTTCCCTGGACCACCATACCGGTTTTTGCCTACCCCTAGGCTTAGCCAGTGGGCAGGCAGCGCGAAAGGATCGGTTGCATGCGCTAGTAACGCTAGCCACCATGTCCTCCAGCTCCCCAACAGTCGTCGGGGGCTCCATAGCCCTAGTCGGTAACATTTCCTCCAATAATTCCCCATATTTGCTCCAGTTGGTCCTTCTAGGGTTCCTGAAGGCTTCCCGGGTAGCAGGGTGAATATCGAGGCTATAGGTTAAATATCGATGATCAGAAAAGGAGTGTTCCTTATCCACCCTCCAATTTTTAACCATATGAAGAATATTATTTGAGGCAAGGGTCACGTCTAGAACCTCCTGCCTGTTACTAGTAATAAATGTGGGTTCCCGCCCAATATTACACACTGAAAGGTTAGTACTCATCAAATAATGAAAAAGCGACTCACCTCTTTCATTAATGTCTGTGCTTCCCCAGATAGTGTGATGCGCATTAGCATCAACTCCCAGTACCACACCTACCTTTGATTGTTCCGCTTTACGGATCAGCTCCTCCAGGTTATCCGGAGGAACCTCCTTCTCCCGGTCCATGTAGGCTGAAACTAGCCAGAATCTACAAGTGCCTACTTCCAGGCTAACTGCAGTAGTGTCACCATTGCTGTATTGAGAGAGAAGGAAAAGATTAATATTATTTTTCCCAAGAATACAAGATCTGATCTTCCCAGATTTACTAGAGGATATAATTTTATACCCCTTGGTTCTGAGGCCACAGATCCTGTTGTTGTTAATCCAAGGTTCTTGGATTAATATCACATCCTCACCCGAACTAGTCAGCCTGAGGAGTAGAGCTGCCGAAGCAGCCTTAGAATGGTGAAGGTTAATTTGTGTTATCTTAATCATAACCATTTAACCTCTACCTATCTCTATGGTATATTCCTGCTACCGCAGGAATATTATTTCTCGGTATTTTGGGGTGCGCCGGATCCACCCGTCTCGCCACCCCTCATACCCTCTGTAGAGGACTTGTCAGTGCCGACCCGTCTGGCCGGGCTGCCGACAGCGTCCTCCATCGGTACACCAGCTCCTTCGCTTATATGCCCCTCCGTATGCTTCAAGGGAGGCCTTGTCCGACCGAGGTCGCCGGCTTCACTCTCCCCCATACCCTCAGCTTCTCCCCCCATGCTGCTGGTACCCCCTTCAGGCCTGGGCGGGTTGCCACCATCCTCCGGTTGGCCTCCCGTACGCGCTTCCGCCCCATCCTTTTTATAAACGTTGAGAGTAATTGACCCGAAACCGAAGTCAATTACTTCCTTCGTTTTGTGCAGGAGGGCAAGGGACTCCTTATTTATTACCATAATTGATAATTTCGAGCCCCCCTTCGCCTCCTCCTGCTTGACGATCTTCCAATTTCCGGTCGGAAGACTCGGGTTACTGGCCTGAATGATTTCCAAAGCCTTGTCAGGGCTAGCCGGTTCGGATGGCAGCCAGACACGTGCCCTCGGCCTGCTGGGAATTTCCTCTCGACTAACTGCCGCAAGCTTTGCGCCTGGCCACACCTCCCCTACTTTGGCTATAGCCTTTTTATATAGATCCACAGATCTAGAGTCCAAGCATGCAGTCATCTTTACACGCCCTTGATACCATCCCGCATCTCTGCAGGATGGGGGTGGTCCCGGATTTTCACTCAGGACCTTTAAAAAGACGAGGTTGAGTGCATTATACACCAACCTCCATTTTTCCGCCGTGATGCTCCCATCTACTTGACTTTCGTCAATGACGGCTAGCATCAACACATGCTCCCTCAGGACCTCGCTGAACAGCTTTGCCCTGAGTTGGAGCTCGGCTTCTTTTCAATCACCAACTTGGCCCGCTTGCTGTTGACTACTTCCACCTCATCCTGGGACCGCTGTCTTTTCGACATATTGTCCCTTTCCGAGCTTCCGCAGCCCACAGTGCTCCTTGCCCAAGCTACTGATCTTCTTTGCTCTTCCGTAAGCTGCCCCTCGGGGGTCGCAGCCCACTTCTCGAGAATTCCGAGCGGCGATTCCTGTATCGCCTTTTCGCCGGAGGAATGTCTCTCGTCCCACTCCCCTGTGCTGCGTTGGTACCGCTAACTCCCGGGACTTGTGCCCTAGAGTCAACCACCTTTGCAACCTTAGAGGCCCCACCCGTCTGGTTCGAGGTACCTCCCTCCGCTGATACCGGCTTTTGAGGAGAGCCGGTGCCCTTTCGTTTTGTTTTTGATCTATCCATTGGATTCCCACGAGTATCGGAGAAATAAAGGTCCGCCTGCGCAGAGATCCGTATACGCAGGTAAGGCTAATTACAACTGGAGGTCGCCAGGTATCCAGAGGGCTCCGTTAGCGACTGGGCTTTGTTAAATGGGCCCCCAGCCTAGTTGACCATCAGCACGGGTCGCTTAACGCCTTAATCCAGCCCATTCGGCTCGCTCGCACCCCGGCCTCGCTGCACCCCCTTCCCTCCGCCCATTCTCTCCCCCATTCACCTAATCACATGGAGAGCCCAATCCAATGGGATCCATTTCATTCACCGGGTCACCCGTTTATAGGGTCCCCCACTCATGCCCCGCGGAGACTCCGGAGGTGCAGAGAGGACGTGACGCCCAGTCCGCCGTGGTTATTGGTCGATGGTTTTCTGGCGCCATCTGTTCGCCTTTCCATGCTGGGCATCATAGGCACTCAGAATTTAATGAACTGAGGTTAACCACTCCCCAGTTCCTTGAGACTCTCCCCCCAGCTGGACTGCGGTTGGGGGCGGCTTATTTAATTCACCGCTAACCTACCTATCGATAGGTCGTCCACTATCCACCACCTGTGACCCCCCGATAGCTGCAGTACGCCACGGGAGATTAGTAGTTGTAAGTATAATATACCAATTTTGGCATGACGTCATGCCATTTTTTGTTCGTCGCGACGAATGGAGACTAGCTATCACTATGCTTTGACTAAGATCCTGTTCGCACATTACTGTCGCACTTGATCCGTTTTTTGTTATCCGTAATTATACGTTTCAAAAAAGGTTCGATTTCGTATCTTTTTAATAGTGATTCGCAGATCGGAACGCGGTCCATTAAATTTTTCACTGTTAAATTTTGTCGTTCCCAAATACCCAGCTTCTTTTTGAATCCAGCTTTCTCCAAATAATTTAAAACTGTTTGATGGTGAATATTGAATTCCTCAGCAAAATGACGACTTCTTATATTCCTGTCTGGATGCACTGTTTGAATTATTGCAGCGATTTTTTCAGTAATTGGTCAACCAGAGCGAGATGCATCTTTGACATCGAAATTTCCTTAACGAAATCAAATGAATCATCCTCGGGCTGTTCTGTGTTACGGCATCATCACAATAAACTGCACACATTTTGCTAGCAGCATGCGTTGTCTTCTTCCCTTACTAAAACTAAGCGCATTCCATGTATATTTGCTGAAGCCACCGATTGCTTTCATCTGTCTTCTGAGCACTCACCGGTAATAGTAGCAGTGAGTACCGATGTCCTACGGAAAGAAACGACGAACCTTCTTGCAAACAAATGAACTGATTGGGTTCTATATAGAACCAATCGAACAAAATTGCCTACTGAATATTTCTCTTATCGTACCAGCAAATATTCATGTGGCAGCAGAAAATGTAAAATATGTCCGGGCAATATCAGCTGAAATGGCTACACCCGGCATAAGTAGTTCTGATAAAGTTAGTAAACTGTCGCATAATATACAACAAACAAAATCACCGTTCTTGAAATGTAAATTAAATCGAGCTATTAAGGCCTTAAGACTTGCATTGCGGGAAGAAGAAAACTAGAGCGTCCAGAATTATTTAAATAAACTCTCGGCAACCGAGAGATTATTCGTTGTGGAAGGCAAAAATAAATTTAAAAGGCCAACAAATTCGAACGACCGATTAGACTACGAGAAGTAAGTTATGAAGAAAAGGGCAATGCTTTGCTGATCATCTAACAACAGTATTCCCACCAAACAAAGAAGCAAATTATTTCGTGCTACTAGAGCAAATTACCAGACAAATGCATAAACTAATAACGTTCATATTCAATGGATGATGCAGACCAGTTATATTCCTCAAAACTGGAATGTATCTGTGATCACAATACTCAAACATATGCCAGGAAAAAATCAAACACAGATTTCATATCATCCATTAAGCATGCTACCTATAATCTCAAAGCTGCAATTTTTTAGATTTTAATTGTTTTATTTTTAACAACCCACTTCATTCAAATCCATTGGATAACAATCTAAATGCGGTACTCATATATTTTAGTCTCTTTTTTGCGCAGAATTTTCCATGCTTAACGTTTGCCTTTTTCAAGTCTACTTATTTTAGCGTCTTTGGGCAAAACCAACAAAAATGTTTATACGTATCGACATGGGGCGTTTTCAGGTCCGCCAAATGTTGGTAATATGTTGAGTAAAATAAACATGTTTTTTTCTGAATGCCATTTTTTCCATCAGTAACTTTTCAAGGGCAACATGTTGCGAGACCTGAAAGTGCCCATTGTACTAATATACATTGTACACCCCTATTATAGTTCTCACTTCACCGACGAGTTTCCGTGACTCGGAAAATCACGCGAGTTCAATTTTGGTATTATGGTTCTCGTTTTTATTTTGGCGAGAGCTGTGCGCTGTCGCTATGTGTAGTTTTTAGTTGTTAAGTTGGTAGCACTATTTATTTTTTGTATTTTTCACAGTTTATGTTGATGTGTCTATTAATTTTAATTATTATTGTGACTTTAAAATAAAGCGTACTATTTTATAAACTTGTAAAAAATAGGTTGGTTGCGGTATTAATTTATTTATCATGCTAAGCAGTATTGATTAATTTTTTTCTGATGATGTTGAAGAGAAAACGTCGTAAACGTCGCCCAGATTAGAATATGTTTAAGGGATAATTTCAATTCATTTACACTATCTGATGACATGTAGGTTTCTGACGACCAAAATAATTATATACATATTACAATGGATAGTCAAATCCCAGATGAAGAGAATTTTATTTCTCTCAATGAAATAAACGCCAAAAATTGTTTTACCAACACAATTTCACAACATCCATCACCAAATATAAAAGCGTCAACATGTCCTATCCACCGCGTCAAACAATAAAACCGTAAACCAACCATCCGTTATTACTACAGTTATCACTAATAGCCCGAATCAAGGACATCCAATTTCAAATGAACAAGCATTCACAACAGGCACAAATAACTCCGATTTACAACACCTATCCCTAAATGAACCATCATCACCAACCGGAACCTCTTTAAATGAATCAACCGTACATCAGCCTTCCTTTAGTACGCCCATAACAACTACGGCAAATAATCCAATCCCGGCAAATAGTAGAATGACTAATCATCCTTCCAATAAACCATCATCAACACCTAGAATACTGCGCAGAGCCAATAGACCTGATTTCATTTCGACAATGAGCAAACACACCGAGTCCACGGAATCCGAATTAACCGAAATTTTGTCATCCGTAAAAGAAAATATAGCTCTAAATAAAAAGATTTTTGAAATCAATAAAAAAAACCTGGAAATAAACCAAAAAAAAACTGGACATCAAAGAAAGGCAGGCACAAATTAAAGAGAATCACTATAAACTTTTAAATTTATATTACCAAAAAAAAAATGGACGCACTTTCGAAATAAAAAAACAAAATTTTTATTATATTGCCTACAAATATTCTTTTTATTTAACTTATAATATTCATTATTCTGGCCCTATTGTTGTAATAATTATCTCTTTACTTAAAATGACCTTTATTGTTTTTACTGCACACGCTTCATTTTATCTTATCTTACTTTACATGTCATCTGTAATGCTGCTCTACTACGACTAATTTTATACATCATTTTACATATATAATATGAATGGCCCTATAAACCGCATCGCTTGGAATGCATTACTGATATATAATGGACGGTCATTACATTACCCCTTCAATTAAAATTTAATTCATTAAATGATTTACAACCTAATTACAAATGTTGTA
Organism: Tipula vernalis; assembly: GCA_958295665.1. Taxonomy (NCBI): domain Eukaryota; kingdom Metazoa; phylum Arthropoda; class Insecta; order Diptera; family Tipulidae; genus Tipula; species Tipula vernalis. Next base: position 307,194,243 of record OY282558.1, read on the forward strand.
AGGTCATTTGTAGAAGAATAAATTTAAATTTATAATTAGACTATGTTAAGTATTCATACATAATCTTTCATATACACAGGTTCTTTCCTGATTCTCGTTGTTCTTCTCGGTATCGTCTCACTGTTAGGAATGGAATTACTTAATCCGAAAGATTGATCTTCTTTTTCCTTATCCATGTCCCCTTCGTCTCCACCGTCAGGAATCACTTTATGTTTTGCTTGCTCGCTTGTTGAATTATTTGCCATTGGTAACAATTTCTTCAAATGATCAGTTCTCCTGACATAACACTTGCCATCTACGCCCTGAACTACTGCAGCTTTACCATTTCTCTCCTTTACCACAAATTGTTCAGGATCGTAATTCGTGGATAATTTATTCTCTGGTTTCGTGTTCTGACTTTTCACATTATCTCCTATTCGTATGTCTCCTTCCGTTGCATTTCTCTTAAGGTCGGTGTACTCCTTACGTCTTAGTTTCACTTCTGTATCCCTTTCCCTGACATCTTCATCGAATACAAAATTATCACCCGCTAAATGTGGAATTTTCTCCTTGAAAACCCAGTTGAACATCAATTTTGCAGGACTAGCATTCATTGACGGGTGAATTGTATTTGAATACATCGACAAATAATCGTTTAATTCATCCCGGTACTCCTTTTTTCCAATTGCGCGATTTTTAAACGTTTTAAAATAGATCGGTTCTGTCGCTCAACCTCGCCATTTGATGACGGTGAATATGGGATCGTATGCTTGAGTTTAATTGCTAGTGTCTCACAAAATTTTCCGAATTCATTACTAGTGAATTGAGGTCCATTGTCGGTAATCATTACCTCAGGACAACCGAACCGTGTGAAAATAGGTTTTAAAATTTCGATTGTTTTCTGACTTGTGGTCAGTCTCATTACTTCCACGAGCACATACCGACTATAATCATCCGTTATTACCAAAATATAGTCTTTATTCGGTAATGGTCCGAGAAAATCTATCCTTATCTGTTTCCAAGGACCTTTGGGCAACTCCGTCAAGTATAATGGCTCTGGATTCTTTTTCTTTGCTACTATTTGACAACTGTTGCACGATTTTACAAATTTCGTTACATCAGCATCCTGGTTATACCACCACGTCTTACTTCTCAGTCTTCTCTTCATCATTGACTCTCCTGGGTGTCCTTCATGTGCCAATTCGAGATTTCTCAATTGCAAACTTTTTGGAATTACTATCCTTCTAAAACGCAACAGCATACCGTTTATCTCCGATAAAACTTCTCAATATCTTTTATAATTTGCCATTTGTTGCGGCCATTTCCCATACTTCAAACAATACTTTAAGTCTGTCATCTCCTCGTCTTTCATAACTTCGCTTTTGATTTCTTCCAATGTTATGGCTTTTGGTGTCGCAATTCGGATAACTTCATTAAGATAATTTTCACCTCTTTTGTCGTATGTTCTATCATTTGATTCTGATTGACACAACCTTGACAATGGATCGGCTATATTAGTTTTACCTGATCGATATATAACATTCATATTAAACGATTGAAGACGCAAGACCCATCTCTCAATTCTAGGACATGGCTTCGATGAAGGTTTAAATAGAATCTCCAGTGGCTTGTGGTCGGTTATGAGATCAAACTCCTTCCCCATCACGTACATCTTAAACTTCTCCACTGCCCACACCAATGCCAAAGCTTCCTTCTCCGTCTGTGAGTAACGTCTCTCTACGTCTGATAAACCTTTAGAAGCAAAAGCCACTATTCTAGCTTCCTTTTTATTGTTTTCTTGCATTAGTACTCCTCCTAGCCCATATGGACTAGCATCGGCTACTACTATTGTTCGGTCTTTTGTATCGTAATACCCTAAAGTCGTTTCGTTAATTATTAACTCTTTAAGCTTTTGAAATGAACTTTCCTGCTCGGACTTCCATTCGAATTTATTTCCTTTTCTAGTAAGAATCTCTAATGGTTCACTAATTGTTGCCAAATCTGGAACAAACCTACCTACATAATTCAATATTTCCAAAAAACTACGTACTTCTTCTTTGGTATTCGGTTGCCTGAAGTTCCCTATGCCTTGAACTCTATCTACTGTCGGTCTGATACCCTTAGAGTTCAAAATATGTCCCATAAAAACAATTTCGTTTTTTTTATACTGACATTTTTCCTTATTTAAAATTATCCCGTTTTCCTCTAACTTAGTTAGTATTCTATCTAAAATACAATTATGTTCCTGCATGCTCTCCGTAAAAATTAGTATATCGTCTATGTATACTACTACACTTGGGATTCCTACTAATAAATTCTCCATCGTCTTTTGGAATATCTCGCTAGCGCATGTCATCCCAAACATTAGCCTTTTGAATCGATAAACACCTTCGTGTGACACAAATGCTGTTATCTGCCTAGATCTTGGCGTAATTTCTATTTGATGAAATGCGTTCCTTATATCTAGCTTACTAAACACCATGCTCTTTGACAAACTGGGAAGAATGTCATCAAAAGTAGGCAAAGGATGTACCTCTCTTTTTATCGCCCTATTAGCCTGTCTCATATCTACGCATAATCTAACGTCATTACCGTTATTTTTCGGGACTACTACCAGTGGAGATATCCACTCCGATATTCCTTCGACCGGTTCTATTATATCATTTTCCAATAACTCTTTTAATTTAATCGATACTTTTTCTTTCAAAGGAATTGGAACTCTTCTGTAAGGCTGGCGAACAGGGATTATTGATTCATCGATATGAATCTCGACTTTAACGTCTTTCAATTTTCCGACTTTAATATTCGCTTCGTTCAATGACTCATACTTTTGCACCAATCGTATGTCAAACGAAATTATTCCCAGCTCAATTGCCACCTTACCACTTAACAGAGAAGTTCCATTACCTTCCACTATATACAGATCAGACTCTGTTTTCTTTCCTTTGCATTCAATGCGGGTTAGAGCACTACTTTAAATATCTTTATATTATTGCCACCATAATCTTTTAGCGTACTCTCGATTGAATTACATTACTTGATTATTTCCATATTTTTCTTTACTGCTTTAAGATATGTGTCCGTGCTAATTATGTTAACTCCTGCCCCGGTATCTACAACCATTCTAATTTTGACGTTTCCGACTAAGCAAATTACTATCACATCCCTATTTTTGCTGCACTCACTGCTAACAATATTCAATACCTCACTACTTTCCGAAGAGCTGTTCCCATCTGTCACAAATTTAACCCGATTGTTGCCTACTCTAGTTCTATATTTGTTACACTTTTTTCCTAATGCTGGGCAAATTTTGTCTCTACTAAAATGACCTACACGTCCGCATCTGAAACAAGCCAGTTCATTTCGCTTACATGTACTTCTATTTCTGTCCGGGTTCTCAGTAGATTTGTTTCGCCGATAATTGCTCTGACCTTGATGTTGGTTATGTTTTGGTTGGTTTGGTCGTCCATTTTGATTTATTTCAGTCGACACGTTGACTTTTCTCACTTCTTTATCAGCCATATGCATATCCACGATCTCTATACCTTGCATGATTTTTATTAACTCATCCAGTTCAACACTTCCTTTCTCGATCACTTTTTTTTTCTAATTCGGCATGTTTTGAATTATATACAATTTGATCCCGCACGTGTTCTTTCGCGTTGTCAAATTCGCACTTGGCAGCTTGTTGTCGTAATCTCACTACAAATTGATTAATGGTTTCCTCCCTATCTTGCTTCATGACTCGAAAATACCTCCTTTCTAGTGTTGAACTCGTTTTGGGCAAAAAGTACGCATCTAGTGCTTTTACCATAGAATTGAACTCATCTTCTTCCTTTTCCGCTTCGGCTTCTGCGTCTTGCGATAAATTATAATAAATGTCTTGTAATTCAAGACCACCGCTATGCAACATCTTGAATTTTTTTATTTCGTTGTTTGTTATTTGGTTAGCTTTAATTATTATCTCAAATGATTGTTTCCATTTGATCCAGTTTACCGCGATGTTCCCATCTAGATAAAATTTCTGTATTTCATTTCTATCGGTCGCCATTTCGTACACGTTTTTACGTACAATTTTTTTTTTTTAACCTCAATTTCTTCTCGTTTATTTCTTTTATTTTTTCTGGATTTAACCATTCAATTATTTTGAATTATTATCAGTTAATAATACTTTTTTTTTTAATCCTCGTCGCCAATGTAATAATTATCTCTTTACTTAAAATGACCTTTATTGTTTTTACTGCACATGCTTCATTTTATCTTATCTTACTTTACATGTCATCTGTAATGCTGTTCTACTACGACTAATTTTATACATCATTTTACATATATAATATGAATGGCCCTATAAACCGCATCGCTTGGAATGCATTACTGATATATAATGGACGGTCATTACAATTGTGTTCTCCTTGTTGTCGAAGAATTTGTCTGCTAGAATGTGCTGAAATATCATTTTCTTCTGTTTCGCTCACTATATCGTCGAATTCCACAAGGTCGTCAAATTGCAATGCAACGCAAACATTAATAATTTGGATATACTGTAATGGCTGGTACATTAAACTTCTTGAAGCAAGAAGTATTCGCCATCTATTCTTTAGTACTCAAATACAACGTTCGATCGTCATTCTGATCTTAGAATGTTTGGTGTTGTACAAAGCTTCTACCGAATAGGCGGTTTTATTTTTGAATGGAATTATCAGCCAAGGCTCCAAAGGAAATCCTGCATCTCCTAGCAACCAGTATTTCTCTTCTTCATAAATGCTCTGCATTTTAAGTCTGTCATCTTCCAAATGGAACTATCATGAGTCGCCCTCGGATGTGTTGCCTCTACACTTATGATTTTTAAATTGTGGTCACATATTACCATCACATTTAGTCTTTTGATATTCTGAATGCGTTTCTTAATCTTAACAATAATAATAAAAGGTTGTTATTTAAATTTTTAAAATGAACACACATAAAATATTTCCATCATCAACTTACTGTGTTTCCGACATGTCTAAGGCACTCATATTTTTTCTAATTTCCCCCCTTTCCTGACTCATTAAATTTTCCTCATCCAATTCATTGCTAGCCGGGTCCATCTCGATATTTCCCTGTTAATTAGAATTAGGATATTCAAAATTAACTTTGATTTTATATTAGAAAACCAAAAATTTACTTACTATTACAAAATGTGTAAACCGGTTCTATGTTTGTTTTATTATTGTACTATATTTTTAATGAAACTTTGTACAATAAAATTATAAAGTGTATTTATTTCAAGTTTTATTTATTATTTTATTAGTTTTAATTTAAAACAAGGATAATTCTAATTAAAAACACAAACAATTCTATTAATCTCAAACGATAATATAATTTTGACACTACCAAATGTAAATAAACAAAATGGAAATATGTATTGCCAACAACAACATTTTATGTCGAAAATGACAATATCGGGCAGCATGCATTTTCGGAAAAAGTGTTTCTCGTAATTACTTACATAATCGCGTTATGTCGCAATTGCGATCTTCTGAATTTCGAGTACTCGTAACTCGTAATACGAGAGATACATAATCGTACCCAAGATATAAAGAAATACCCTATGGTTAAATCCGTTTTTTTGTTGTTTTAAGCATGGTTTCCACGATGGCGAGGTGAAAAAATTAGTCAAACTAAAAAGAGAAAGCAAAAATTCACCAATAGTACGATAGAGAGAAAATACCATTTTGACAGAAAAATTGGGACGTCCAGTTTTAAAAATTTTAATTCAGCACTCCGAAATAGGACGTCTAATCCGAAAAAAAGATTAGATGGATCATCTTTTTTCGGATTAGTCGCTGATTTTCGGAATTCATAATGTCAATTTGAAGAAAATTTTATATTTATTTTATTATTAAATATTTTTTTTTTTTTTTAATTGGGGGAACACATTTTTCATCGCCAGAATCACCCTCAGTGCTACTTGAAAACATAACGGCATAATATTGCCATTAGTTCCTCAACAGTACCCATTTTTAACCAAATTTAATTTTAATAATTGAAACGTCAAAAATAAATAAATAAAAATGTGATGTAAGCGATTTCGCATATTCTTAACAATTTTCTTGCAATAATCTTTGTCGCCTAATTTTTAAATCAGCTACTAAAGTAGTCAAACTCGTTCGAATTCGTCGGTCTAGAGCATCCCATATATTTTCTATGGGGTTCAAGTCAGGTGATTGGGAGGGGTTTTAATCACTTTTGGGCAATTATATAATAGCCATTGTCGAACCAAATAGTAATTATGTCCTGGTAAAATTTAAAAGTGGGCAATATTCTCAGATCTTTAGCGCTTTTTTCTAGATTTGTGTTTTCATTAATAAAAACTAACTCCCCAACCACATTAGCTGATATTCATCCCCACACCATTACATGTTCACCACCATGCTTTACAGTCGGGGTAATATTTGATGGTTTGAGATCCTCATTACACAAACGCCACACCATAGTTCGTCCATCTGATCCAAAAATGTTATACGAGTATTTGCTCTTGTCAGCAAATATTACGTCATTCAAGAAGCTGGAATCTTCTGTAATATATTCATTGGCGAACTGGATTCATTTTTTCTGTTTCGCTCGTTTATTAATGTTTTTTTTTTCTAGCTACGCGGCCGTTAAAACCTTGCCGTTTTATTATTCTGCGGATGGTTTGTGGATCTACTGCTTTTCATAATTCTTTCAACACTTCTGATGCAATTTTCGGCGCACTGAAACGTGGATTTTTTTTTGAGTTTTCTTAATATCAAACATTCATCACTTTCTGTTAATTTTTTAGGTTGGCCTTTTTGCTGCTTCAAAACAATCCTCCCTTCATTTTTATACCGCGAACGATATCGCCAACCGTATTTTTTGGTATATTCAGCATTTCTGCAATTTCCGCATACGTATGACCTTTAGCGAAATGGCAAACTATTAACTTTCGTTGCTCCAATGTTGAATTTTTTTCTGTACGGTTCATTTTAAATTTTAAAAGTAAAAAATAAAAATAATAACTTTACAATATCACGGCCAACTGAGAACTACGTATTATTATAATAATTAACAAAATCCTTCAAAATATCGAAAAACTGTACCGTTATTTCACAAATTAATGTGCATATAATAGAAAAAACTGAATATTAAAGTAACGTTAATAGTATATTATGTTTTAACTAAAATAATAGTACATTATAATTAATATGAAATTATTCGAATTTTATTGAAAATTAATAAAATTTTAATTTTTGAAAAATAAAAATTAATATTTTTGTTATTATAATACGAAAAAGCCTTTGAAACCTAAAGATAATAGAAAAACCGAATATTAAAGTTACTCACTGTATGTACATTATCATACCCTAAATTTTGTGCGAAAAAAATAAATAAATAAAAAACATTTTTGTTCGTTTCGGTTTTATTTATTCATCCTTATATACTTCGGTTTATAGTATTGTATTGTTGAAAATTCGAATGGCTATGCATATGCATTATGGATGTATTTGTTCTAACCTAAAGAAACGTTGAGAAAAAAATTTGGTCTACACAAAATTTCTTATATTTTATACTACATATACATACATACACATACATACACTAAATTCACTTATAAGTATATGAAAAGTTATTAAATGCGAAATTGCGAAACGAAAAAGCATGAAAGAAAAAATTGTTTTTTCCATAGAACTTTTCACGATTTGTATATAAATATTTTTGTTTGTTATCCCCTATAACACATACATAGGTAGCAATACACTAAAACGGCCTTTAATACACTGTCAATGATATATTACGTATATTCGGAAATTTTTTTGTTACGCTCTCTTTCTGTATAGTAAGAATTTCCGACGGTTTTATATTTTATTTTTAACTACATAAGCATATAATTTACAAAACCATCAAAAAGTCTATGTAAGCCATGCCGAAACAAACAAAAAGGTTTATACGAGCCATACTGATAGTTCATAACACATTGTCGATATGATTTATATTTATTTATGTATTGGTTTTTTTCATATTTAATATTTAAGCAAGAAAAACATAGATTTGCGTTTATATACTAGCCACAGGGTACTTCTTTATATATTGTGTTTTTACTGTAAGGCTTTTATTTACATTTTTTTGCTTTTGGTCACGCTGTTGCAATAAACTTGATAGGATGGAAATAAAGTACACATACGTATTACTATTAATCATACTCATAGTCATATATCTCCTCAGTGTACATACATGTTATAAAATAAATACAAGTTCATATGTAAATTTATTATATAAAACCCTGCTTCGCATATAAAGATGCACACTGTAAAGATGCGTATTATAGTATTAGTGACATGAAATAAGTTACTAACACACTGACACAAGTCAGTTAGGGGACGTTTGTTTTATGAGATCTGCCTTTTATTATAGAACAGCGTCGCTTGTGGAGACATCAGTATCAGTAGTAAAATCAAGCTGGTAAATAAAAATATTAGTGTTAGATTTGTAATGTAAATTTCAGAAAAATAGTGATTTTTATTCATTTATATGGTTATAAATACCCATTACTTCACAAGGTTGGTAAATGATTTGTTTGTTGATAATCATTTACATTACGTGTCAGGTATGTTGTATTTCATACTACATATAATGTTAAATTCTTTTCGCCAAAAAACATCAAAAAAAATTGATGTACATCGAAAACCATATTCGATTTGCCAAAAAACATCAATGTTTTTTCGATGTACATCAATTTTACGAAATGTATATTTTTTCATAAATCAACTACAACAACAAATTAGAAACGTCAATTTTTAGTTGTCAAAGTTGTCAATTAGAGTTTTTGTGCCTTGATTTTATTTAATTCGATTAAAATAATTAAGTACAACAATTAAAAGGATAAGAGACGGAAAAGAACTGTTTATATTGAAAACATTTCATACGATTAAAATAATTAAACACAACAAACAAACAAAAGGATAATAAAAATCGAGACGGAGAAAACTGTTTATGTTGAAAATTTTATTTAAACGATTAAAATAATTAAACAACAATTAAAATGTTTTAAAATCAAGACACAAAAAACTCGTATATTCACTTTGACAAATACAAAATGAAGTTTCTATTTTTGTTGTTGTTAGTAACGTCAAAAAAAACATCAATTTGGTTTCGTGTACTTTTCGCACCACAAAATTTACATTGATTTGAAAAAACGAAAAGAATTCGACATAAGTAAAATTAAAACAAAAATCTTGAGTTCGAATTTAAAGAAATTCAATGCGAATGATTTTGAAACTTTCCAAGTTACCCCTAGTTTATTTTGTTTATCAATTTATTTTGTCTGAGACAAAATCAATTTCTTTTACTTCGAACTCATGTTTTTGCTTGGTTTAAAAACAGTCCCGTAAATTTCATTCCCATATTTTAATGTTAAACTAAAGGACAATAGTCTGTTGTTTTTCTAAATCGTAATTTTTGAACAATTCTGGTTATTCCCTGGGAAATGATAATTTGGAAAAATATTGCTATATTTCCAAACTTCAATAATTTCCAATTTTTTATTCTCCAATTCCCAAAAGTGGATTCTGGCGTAATTGGGAATAATTTCCAATGGGGAAAACACTATTTCAAATTTTGCAGCCGCCATTATTTAAACATTTTAGTTTATATATATAAAATAAAAGCTTTACCGGTACTACATTGTAAATAAAATGATAAACATCAAAATTTACATAAAATGGAATTATTTTCCCCTACATCCAAAAATTCCCAATCGCCTGAATACACTTCTGGAAAAAATAACTCCCAACTGCTAGAATACTGTCAAAATAGTTCAATTCCCAATTCCCAGGGAATAGCCAAAATAGGCCCACTGTAAGTTAAAAGTTGATAAAATTTTGTTTCATTGTACAAAGCATTGCCACATGATTTATGACAAATTTTCAATTTATGAATAAATTGCTGTATATTTTTAATTTAATTAATACGAAATAATATAAATTAACGCAAATTAATAATTGAAATAATAAATTTACAATATTTCAATAATTTTAATTGAAAGAAAGGAACATTTGTCACAGAAGAATTTGACGGCGAAAAATTGTTTACTAATTTTTGGAAAAAGGATAAGGAAAATTAATTCCGTCCAAGTTCTTTTGCATCAAAATTACCAAACAAGTTACTTTCTACAGTTTTCAAGTATGCAGCTTCAACTACGTTTATAATTTCCTGTGATTACGAATAATTGAAAGTGTTGTAAATGTTACCAATCGTACCAGAGAACGAGTTGAAATAATATTCACTTTAGCCAAAAAAGATAAACAATTAACCTTCCCCAGTTAATCTTATTCAAACGTCATTTATTCTCTAACCCGACAAACACTATTACTAATGTCGATTTCTCTTTACTATTTCAAATTTACTTGAATTTTATGGTCCAAAAAGAACATCCTGGGTCTGTATTTATCGACATTTCGAACCCCAAATATTCTATCATTTGTGATCCTGGAGATGGTGCTATTGTGCTATTCGGATAACTGATGCACAAAGGATTATTGACAGAATAATTTATTTTAGATGCGATGTGTAACATGTCTAGGGAAAAGCTGTATTGTTATTTGTTTCAGAAAATATGATAGGCGGGGTATGATGTCACAGAAGAATACCCGTATATTCGGTCGTTCAGACTGTCATCATAACACTATACTTTTAGCAAAAAATACACACTTGTTCAGATTCAAGGTAAGCCTGCGTCCTCAATCGGCTGCATGATTGTTTCCAAACTTTCCATTCCTTCGTCGATTGTAGTGGCTGGAATTAAAATGTGGTCTACATAGGCCATGGCTATTGTATATCGGAACCTTCCCCAAACGTTGTTTATTACCCATTGGAATATCGCAGGTGCATTGTATAGCCTGAAAGGCAGTCTGCTAAACTGGTAATGGCCATTAGGAGTTATAAAACTTGCTCCGCAAATATCCGACTCGTTACACAAAATGAGGCATTTCCTTACTGTTTTTTTTTATTTTTACGGGGTGAGCTATACTAGCCCTGTGCACCGCGACCATTGAGGTCTATTGGGCATGCCCAGAAGGTTTCACGTAAAGTGGAGGTTCAAGTCCTTGATAAACGCCACCACCTCATTCATATTTAAAGGGCCGGCGTTAGGGCACTGTATTGTGTAAGCATGGAGGAATTTAAGTCTTTTATGGATTATAGCATCACACGTGAATAGTAGATGTTCGGATGTTTCCCTTTCCAGGTTGCAGAATCTACAACGGTCTGTAGGGGACTTTCCCATTTTCTCCAGATGTCCATTAAAAGGGCCATGACCTGTTAAGTACCAGATGAGGGATTTTAGAGACTGTCTATCCATCTTGATTGCCTGCTCTAAACGTCTAATGTCATAGCTTAATAGTTTTTTGGTCTGTTTCATCTCAATGGAGGACTCCCAGAATATTTTCGTATGTTTTTGTTCCCAATTCCTTATGCCATTTGCCAGATGGCTCTTGGAGTAACCAATACTAGGCTCGGGGCCAAGGAAAGAGCTCTCCGCTGCCCCTTTTGCACAGCGGTCTGTCGCCTCGTTTCCCTGTATATCGGAATGGCCGTGGGACCACAAAAGGGTTACTTTAATCTCCCTGCAGAGTTCTAGAAGGTTGCGATAGCAGCGCCAGATCATTTTGGAATACAAGACAGATGCTCCTAAGGCAAGCAATGCCGCCTGGCTGTCCGATATTACGTAAATCTCTGTTTCTATATTTTTTTGTGAGACATCGAAGCACACATACCTCGATCGCGAATATCTCTGCTTCGAAAGCTGTGGGGGTTTTACCAGAATACAGAGTTCGAGACCCGGCCCGATTATACCCGCACCCGTACCCACCCCTGATTTTGAACTGTCAGTGTACCATATGGAGGCGTGACGGGGTAAGGAGGAGATGATACTCCCCGCTTGTTCCCTGTCGGGGTATCTCAATCGTGAAATTCCTCCGGCAGTCAATAGTTTTAACCATCACGTCAGATATTTGGATTATTTCCTCGTCCAGATTCAATTTCTCCAGGATGCTATAATCTCCTGGTCTAATAGTTTTAATTTGAGATGTTATTTTTAGATTGACTGCCCTTGAACCAGCTACTCTTTTAAGGTGCAAGTGTAGTGGTGAGAGCCCCAATAGCTTCTCAAGAGCAGCTGTAGGGCAGGTTTTCATTGCTCCCGTTACACTCAAACAAATAGCCTTTGGATCCTATCCAATATTGAGCAGGTACCACTTTGCTTTGTCTTGCCACCACACAAACGCTGCGTAAGAGATTATTGGTCTTACGTTGGTTGAGTATAACCAAAGTGCCATTTGGTGATTCAGACCCCACGTTTTACCAATCATTCTTTGGCAAGTGAAATGCGCCCTATTTGCCTTGTTTGTGATATATTTTAAAAACGAGTTCCATGTCAGTTTCTGACAAGTATCACTCCCAGGTACTTAACCTCCGTCGCCATTTGGAGAATTTCCCCATTTAGAGATAGAGGTGGGAGAATTGTTTTCCACCGATTTGTAAAGAAAGTACAAATAATTTTGTTGGGGTTTACTCTAAGGCCCGTCTCAATACACCAGTCGCTTACCAACTCGAGGGCATATTGCATACGTTCCGCTATTGTACTCTCGAATTTCCCCCTGACCATTAAGACTAGATCGTCCGCGTAGGTGATATTCGAGAAGTGAGAGTTTTTTAATCTTACAAGTAGTCCATCCATCACGAGTAGCCACAAAAGGGGTGAGAGAACTCCCTCTTGGGGACAACCCCTGGTAGCCGCAATCGTGATGGTTTTATCACCAAAGGAGGCCGTTATCCTCCTGTTTCTAAGCATTCCCATTTCTAAGCATATTGATAATCCACCCTATGGTGGAGGAGTCTATTCCCCTTGCATGTGCTTCTTCTTGAATCATTTCGAGCTTGGTATTGTCAAAAGCCCCTTGAAAATCGATGAAGGAGCATAACAAAACCTCTTTATTCCGAAGTGTATCTTCGATATTTCTTGTCAGCTCGTGGAGCTCTGTTTCTGTCGATCTCCCAGAATAAATGATGTGAGGCTAATGGGTCTATAAGACCCGACGTCCTCTGCGGATCTTCTTCCCGTTTTCGGGATACAAATCACCCGCACTTCCCTCCAGCTTCTTGGAACATATTGTAAGCTGTAGCTGGCTCTAAAGAGTCTAATCAAATAAGGCAACAGTATATTGAAGTGTATCTTCGATATTTGTTGTCAGCTCGTGGGGCGCTGTTTCTGTCGATCTCCCAGTCTGATATGCATGTTGGCTGGGGTCTAGAGGATGCCTTGGGAGGGCATTGGATCTAATATATAGGCCCAGTATCTTCTCCAAGGTTGTCAGAATAAATGATGTGAGGCTAATGGGTCTATAAGACCCGACGTCCTCTGCGGATCTTCTTCCCGTTTTCGGGATAAAAATCACCCGCACCTCCCTCCAGCTTCTTGGAACATATTGTAAGCTGTAGCTGGCTCTAAAGAGTCTCCCGGCGATTTAAAGGGACGAAAGGAATTGACGGCCCATTTTATTTTTCCGGGAGTTCACTCCTGATATCTCTTGAGAACCTGTCGTTAATGATACGGTCATTATCTTCAACAGTGTCGCGAAACTCAACTTAGTGTGAATTCTAGGCCCAAAATAAATTTATATTTTTTGTTAAATGCATGACCCGAGTCTGTAAATTAATCTAGTTTGACAGGATGTGAAATTAGAATTTTTAAAAAGAAAAGATGGTCTTGGAGAAGGACATATTTGTTTATAGAAACGACCTGATGAGTTACACATATGTAGATGTGTAAATTTCGTTATTCAACCCATGAGTGGGAGAAAAAATTGCTTTTTTAGATACACTATCTGCGATAGTGTTTCCTTTAATAAAACAATGACCGAGATACCAATGAATGACAAAATTTTTATTTAAATTATGACCAGGGGCCTTATTCTCGAATTCCACAACCATTTTCCACTTGCGGGCATCTGCCAAAATTCATAAAAGCCATGGAATTTTTTCGGTACCAAGGGAATATTTCCGAATAGATATAAGCAGGTGAAAAAATTCCCCATATACGAAAACGTTAATAATTACAAAGATTTTGACAGATGTCCACATGTGGAAAGTGGTTGTGAAATTCGAGAATAGAGCCTCAGGGCTCCTATTTTCGAATTCCACATCCCTTTTCCACATGCGGACATCTGTCAAAATTCATACAAACGTTCGTAAATTTAAATTCCTGTATTCTTGAATTCGATGTGGAATTTTTTTTGGTACTAACGGAATATTTCCGAATGGTAAGCAAGTGAAAAAAATTCCCCATATACAAAAATGTCAATAATTACATAGATTTTAGATTTACTTTTTGTCAATAAAAATTTCACGAAATTTTTTTTATATCAAAATTCTTAATAAAATAAAAAGGTTTCTTAAAAAACGAACATAACAAACAAGCGAAAGCTCTTACCTCGGTAATATTGGTTGGAATATTAAAATTTATGACGCTTTCGTCCTTATTAGTCTTAAAAATGTCCTCATCTAAAATGGTGTAGCCAAAGTAGCTTATTTTATTTTTCGCAAACTCACATTTTTTGTAATTTAATTTCAATCCTGAATTTTCTAATCGTTCTAACACTAATTTTAGTCGTTGATTATGTAACTTCATATTATAAGCTGATATTAAAATGTCATCTAGCAAATTAGTTACCCCCGGTAAATTTCCTAAGACCTTTTCTATCTCCCTTTGACAAATGCCCTTAGCCGGTTTTACCCCATAAGCAATCTATTTATTTTGAAATTACCCACATGAGTACTCCAAAAATCGTTTCCACTCTCTCTTCCAAATCTAAACGGACTTTTTTTACTCAACATTTTTAAATTTTCCCATTTTTTCACTAAACAAAGCTTTGTGCCTTTCTACAATATGACCCACATCACCTAAGTCGCTTGACACCTGATTTATCTTAATTGGCTTAATCGCGAACTCTTCAAAGAAATCTCGTTCTATTATTGTGCTTTCTGCACCGTTTATTAACAGAAACTTAAATCTTTTTGTTATGTTATTATAACTTGTAATCGGACTAAACGAACCCGCAACGTCTAACGTGTTTCCGCCATATCCCTTCACCTGAATATTTTCCCTTTCCATAATTGCCTGTTTGAAATATTCATCAAACATTTTTGCCGAAATTGATACCTCTGAATCTATTTGAAACTTTACGTTTACATCATTGATTTTTACTTTTAATTCTAATACCGTATTATTATTTAAAAAATTTGCTTACATTTCTTTACTTTGATTCACATCTCCTGTTTTGTCCCAATAGAGACTACTATTAATTCCTTTCGATATTTGACCCTTCATATTATTACTACTCATACATTGTGCTGCCACCGAATTAACATTTCACCCCGTGATACCCGCATCAGTTACAAACAATACCTTTAAATTTACAATTACTAGCTAAATGATTAGAACACATGTATTAAAATCGACCGAATTCGGTCTACCATTACTAGCACTATACGTTTTTTTATTATTTCAATTTACATTATACCTTAAACTTGGCTTGGTGTTGTTCATCTGTTGATTCACTAAACTGTTTTCTGCTTTTTTGGATGTCGTCAGCGTTGTTTTGTTGTATCCTCCTGTTGACAAAATTCCATCCCGAACGTTTCAAAAAAACTGTTCCAAACGCTCTTTATATACCATCCAATTATCTTTCTCGTGATCGAAAGGTGGCATGCTGCCCCATAATGATTTTTCGCCATCCATATTACTATCATGTTTTTGTTTTAGTTTCACTTTATACATTGTTTTTAATTTACACGCTTATTGTTTTTTTTTTTACCAATCTTTTTCGTCTACACTCCTTTATATCGCATTCTATCCCATCTCCTTGTCACCAATGTTGTATATTTATCAATTAAAACACGATGATATTGGATTTCATCTTATACTGTATTAATTCCTCTTTCATTTTTGGACAAGTTTCTTATTTAATGTCCTAACAAGAAGTCGTCTGTGTGTCGTCCAAGGAAAAACTTCTACATAAATCCGTTGTCTCATGAACAAATAACCCACGAGACCAAACACCACAGAAAGATAAAAATTGTTTATGTTTTAATAATATAAGCTACTTTAATTTTAAGAGAATCAATATTAGTGTGGTGTATTTTACTCATTTAAAATACTCGATGATTAAATAAATAAAGCGCGATGATTTTTATAATTTTATTTATTTTGACACTTTTCTTTTTAGCGTGTTACAACGATCTTATTCTTTACACACTGAACTGTATTTCACTCAGATGAGGAGGCGATGTTTCTTGTGCTGTCATGCGCGTAACAAAAAAAAACGGAACATAAAAAATGCCCAACAAACATCACATCCGCCACCGCCAAAAAAAATTAATGAAACTTATCTTCAATTCATCATTTCAGATGATGTTACAAAAGAAAAACTTAGGAATAATCATCAACATAATAATATTACAAAACTTATAATATTTTTTTATTCAAACAATATTAACTTAAATTCTAAACCTGGCTGGAGGTACAATACCCTTCCGCCTACGAAGACTATAACGATCAGTTATTACTGTGTTCGAATTATCGTTATTATCAGTGTCGAAAAATCCGCGACTACAATCTCTTTCGTTATCCACTGATGTGGTATTCGCAATGCCACTTACTGGCTCGGCTATTGCAGCATTAGGAAATTGAATCAAAAACCTTCGGTCAAAACCCGTATTGTTTTCAGAATCTCTCTGTACCGCTCCCTTCTCCCTTTTCAACGACTCATTATCACCCAGTCCGTCGCTTTCAATTCGAACACTACAATCGCTTATCGCATATGGCCTTATTTGATCAATATGACGTCTAGTCAATCTATTATCATACGCACATTCATACATTCGAGGCCGTAAAACTTTAGTTATTTTGGCCTTAACCCATTCGTCGCTGTTAGGATTGCTATACTGTCTTATCATAACACTATCGTCTCTTTTGAATTTATCTCTTTTATCGTTGCTGGTATCTACCTTATAATATTCGTTATTATTACCACTAGGTATTAACAAATCTAAAACGCCTTTGGGAACATAGCTTAATAAAATCGAAGCTAGAAATTTCCCCGTGGTGCAATGATTCGCTATATCAGCTAAGAATCGACATAAAATCGTATCAATATCCCCATCTTTAGCCAAATTGGCGGATTTGATTGCGTTTTTAACCGTGCGCACTGCATTTTCTGCCGCTCCATTCCGTCGCCGGATGACCTGGTGCCGTATAAATATGTTTAATGCCTCGTTCGATTGTGAATTTTTTAAATATGGTAGTGGTGAACTGCGATCCATTATCAGACACCAACTGATCAGGATTCCCAAACCTGGCAAAATGGTGTTTTAAAACTTTAATTGTATACTCAGCCGTAGGCGATTTAGTGTACTGCACCTCAATCCACTTCAAAAAGGCGTCTATCGTGATAAGAAAATATAAACCATTCATTGGTCCAGCAAAATCAAAGTGAACTCTCCCCCAAGGACGTTCAGGAGCTGAGAAGGTATTACATTTTCCTTTTTAGGACTTGGAAGAACCGATAAACAAGGTAAACAACCCTTTATAATATTTTCTACCTCCGCGTCGATGTTTGGCCACCATACATATGACCTGAGTAACGACTTTGTCTTAACTATCCCTAAATGCGATCGATGTACCTGCATCAGTACTTGCTTACGTAAAGTCTCAGGTACCACTACTCTATGTCCACGCATTAAAATACCTTGTTCGATTACTAACTCTGCCCCACTGATCTAAAAATTTTGAACGAATCATTCCTTAAACTTTTAACTTCTCCGTTACCGACCGCTTGCATACCCGCCATGTAAATTCGGTCACTGTTTATTGCTTCCCTAATACTGTTTGCGCTAATCGGAATATCCTTGTTCGTTTCTATAAAAAACAAATAACCTACATCAACGTCCCCTTCGTTGCCAAAATCGCCACGTTCATTCAACGGGCACCTGGACAAAGCATCTGCACAATTTTTCTCGGATTTGACATATTTAATCGTATAATTAAACGCACTTAAATGAAACGTCCATCTTTGCAACCTACTTGTGGTCATTTGAGGTAAACCCTTGTGTTGTCCAAATATTGTTAACAATGGCTTATGATCGGCAGCCAAAATGAAATGATTTCCAATTAAATACTGGAAAAATTTTCTAGTGCCGTAAACAATTGCTAACGCCTCTTTTTGCAATGTATCATACCCTCGCTCTGCATCTGATAAAATTCGGGACGCGTACTCAATTGGTCGTTCAGACCCATCTGGAAAAATATGCACTAATACTGCGCCAATTCCTACGTTCGAGGCATCGCAAGTTAATGTCAGGAAGATCCGGATTAAAATGCACCAGCGTTCTATCCGAAATCATTTCTTTCTTGATAAGATCAAATGCTCTCTGGCTATTCTGATTCCAATTCAAAATACCTTTACTTTGCTTTAATAACTCATAAATTGGGCTCATTTTGGTTGCCACAATCGGAATAAACTTCCCAAAATAATTTACTAATCCTGCAAATGACCTAACGTCTGAAATCGTTTTCGGTATTGGAAAATTCAAAACTGCTTCGTTCCTGTTCTTCCTGTAATATTATTCTCCTGATATAATATGTCCTAGAAACTCTAATGAATCCTTCGCAAATATGCATTTTTCCTTACTTAACATTTGTCCCGCTTTTACTAATCTATCGAAAACTTCCTTAAGTCGCTGATTATAAATTTCATTGTTGGGTGCTGAAATGATTATATGGTCTAAAAAATTTGCTACACCATCGATACCTAACAATACTCTTGAAATCTCTCGTTGGAAAATACCAGTGGCAGGTTTAATGCCAAATGGAAGCCTGTGCATTCTAAAATTACCTAAATGAGTACTCCATGTATATATGTCTTTCGACTCTGATTGTACGCTCGAGTTAAATCTATTTTAGAGTAAACCTTTCCATTATTGATTCGCGTAAAAATGTCGTTAATTCGTGGAAGTGGAAAATTAGTATCAGATAAATATTTATTAACGGTAACCTTATAATCGGTACAAATACGTAGCTGTCCATTGGCTTTTAAAATTGGAACCAACGGCGTACCCCACCGTGTGCAATCCACCTTTTCGATAATACCCTGATTTTCCAACTCGTTGATTTGTTCTTCAATATTCCTTAGGAATGCATAAGGAACCTTTCTGGCTTTCACAAAAACTGGCTTGGCATCACTTTCTAACTCCAACAAATGCACTTTTACGTCTTTTAATTTACCCAACTTTTCCTCAAACAGAATCTTGTATTGTCCAATTAAATCTTTCACCGATTTACTATTACTACAATTAGAACTCAATAAAACCTTATTAATATTGATACTTTTGATAGCAAACTGGTTAAAAAAATGTCTCCCCAACTTTGGACTACCTCCCCGTTCTATAACTAATAACTTAAAACGTTTTCCTATGTTATTAAATTGAATGAAAGGATAGATAGCTCCTTTAACTTTTAAAATATTTCCGTCATAACCTCTGACTACACTATCGTCCTTAATAATGTTTATTCTATCAAACAACCTTGACATTGTGGTACTTTTGTTCACAAATAATTAATTTTTTTAATTTAGTTCATTTTCCGTGTTTGTTTCAAATTAAAACATTGTTGGTATTGTATTTCAACGAAGAAAATATTTAATATGGTTTTACTTTTATTTTTACATTCGAATTCATTAAAGTTTAAATTTTACATTTTAAATTTATTTTTTTTTATTTCGTCCATCACGTCCACTCACTCTTTTATTCTTTTCGACTCTGATGTTTCGACTTCGTTGTACCAAATCAGAGGCGCATTTTTTCAATTTGGCAACACGATTACATACATATATTGAAGTACTAAAATTAGGACTTTTGTACAAACAGTTTAAAAATATTGTAATAAAATTATATAAAATAAAATAAAGAAACTATTCCATTTTTGGAGTGCTACAACATGACTTCGAAAGGTAATGCCGAAATAGCCGCGCCCGTGTCCACTTGAAACTTAGCAATTTTGTCATAAATTAACAAATTAATCACACTCTCATTAATACTATATACCGATGAAATAATATCATAATTTGAAGAAATTTCCGTCACGTCGGAATTTTCGGGACACATAATTCAAACGACCACTCGAATTACAATTATTAGCTCTACAAACATTTGCTAGATGCCCTTTAACATTGCACTTTCTACATATATAAGTTTTATATCTAAATTTACCTGAAACGTGGTTAGAAAAACCACAATGCATGCAACTATTGTTTTTAATATTAACCTCTTTGTGATGAATCGCCTCAAATTGTTTTCCCCTCTGTTGCTGCTGTTGTTGCCTATATTACGTAGCTACTGGTAGTCTTTTTTGTTCCACGCTACAAATTTCTACATCCTTATTATGATGACTGTCATTCCGATACAACTCCATCTTTTTAGCAGTAATAAGCGCTTTTTCTATGGTTAAATTGTCCTCACTGCATAGCCGGTCAAAAATTTTTGCGTCGTTAATTCCGGTTACGAATTTGTCCACAATGTTGCTCTCCAATCTATCAGCAAACGTACATGACGATGCCATATTTCTGAGTCCAAACAAATACTCTTGCACACTTTCGCCGGTTCTCTGACACGCCTCGTAGAATATTTTTCTTTCCACATAAATTGTGACTGGCGGAATAAAATGGAGATTCAAAATTTTCGCTAAATCTTCGTATTTTTTTTTTGTGCGGTTCTTCAGGTTGACATAATCCATACAATAATTTGTAGGTTTTCGATACGCATAAATTTACTATCGATGCTTTGCTACTTTTTTGCTGTCTTCTTTGATTTCGGCTATTTCAAAGTAGCTTTCTAATCTGGCTTTATACTCTTTCCACGATTCTAACTCGTGATCGAAACTTGGCATGTTGCCGATTATTACCTTGTTGCCCATCTTTAATTTGAATTATTGTTGAATTCTGCCCACTCGTCGCCAATGTGGTGTATTTTACTCATTTAAAATACTCGATGATTAAATAAATAAAGCACGATGATTTTTAAAATTTTATTTATTTAGACACTTTTCTTTTTAGCGTATTGAACTGTATTTCACTCAGATGAGGAGGATGCGCATAACAAAAAAAAACGAACATAGAAAATGCCCAACAAACATCACAATTAGCAGGATTTTTTTTTAAATTTTCGGAATTGCTTAGAAGTGATTCAACATCTTTAAAAATTGAATCTCTTTCTCTTAAACTATTAACCAAATCAGTTAGGATCTTAATTTTTCAGTTATCGGAGTTCATCAAATTGTTGTTTAACCAGGCATTATTTTCTTTTAGATAGTCATTGGAAAAATCAATTTGTTTTGGAACTCTGTTTTATTCCAAAAAGATAATTATTTTAAATCTCTGATAAACCCTCAAATATTTTTGTACAATTTTTTTGTAGACATCTTGTAATATTTGAATTACATTTTTTAATTGTATGGCCATAATTTAAACATTTTTTGCAAAAGAGGGGGTGCTATATTAATTAATTTCCTTAACAAATCTTTTTATTTCAAATATAATGATTTTATTAAATTATAATAATTACACAAATCTTGTACATAAATCTTTAGCGTCTAGCTTGTTCCACTATACTTTTTATAATGGTGAACATTCTTCTTCATTCACCATTAGTGTGACCATTGTAACAAACATTGGGCCTGTTTAGACGAGTACTTTTTGGGCGCTGATTTTCCTCGTTTCTTACTTCTTTGCCTACAAACTAATTTTGGAGTAGGGATATTTCGATGAACGTTTTCAACAAAAATTTGTAGCGCTGATCGTGTTGTTACACACCAACACATATAAAAATATTTACCGTTATTTTTTCTTATTTTTTTATTTTGACAGGAGCTCATTCTAATTTTCTTGTTACAAGCGAGGTGAACAAATAATAAAATGAGTGAAATTGATTGGAATAAAGAGCAAACACTCTTTTTAATCAATGAATTTAAAAAATATCCATCTTTATACAATCCGTTGGATATTAATTTCACAAATAAAATTAAGCGATCGGAGAAATATAATTTAATGTTAGATGCAATAAAACAAATCAGACAAAATGTAACAATTGCACAATTGAAAAAAATCAGGACCTCAGTATAAATCAGGATCTCAGTATCCCAGGATAAATCAGTAAATTTTTATTTTCAAATTTTCTAGAATGTAATATACACATACATAGATGAGTAACAACAAACAGTCTAAACGCGAGGTGTTGTTGTTACAACACAAAAAATCGATGAAGTAGTACTCGTCTAAACAGGCTGATTGTTTGTTACCATGCGCCGTTACTATACAACAGGGGGTTTGGAATAAAATAATTTACTTTAGTTATTATATTGTCGTAAAATGTAATATTATAGGAAATTGATCCAGAGTTGAAAGTAATTTTGATAATATCTAGATTCTCTGAAATTTTTTTATCGTTGTTCCATTTTGTCATTCTTTCGATGTCGAAATAGCGAAATTAGATTTAATATTATTATGTATTAGTAAACTTATTTGATAATCACAACAGTCACTTAATAAAATACCTGTAATCCATCGATACTCAATCTTTTAATCGCTTTAGTGTTTCTTTTATGCCACTCATGAATACAATTTTCACTGTGCCATGTTTGCTTGCTCATATTTACTGTAACTTGCACAATTTTTTTCTTTTTAACCACACGTTATATTTTTCACAATTCCTATTAAATTTACCCGTTTTGTGATAAAAGAAACATTCAGAAACTTTATTACCACAATAATTTCCTTTACGGTTTTTACACTTCCATTTAAACTTAATTCACCTTCTGGTGTTGATTCTAACACTGATATCAATGCATCATATGATTCTGGAAGCTGACCAACATAACTGCGACTTTCGAATCTACAGCTGTCATATCTTTATTTAAATCTATTAGTTGACGAAAAGTTCCATTTCTTCTTCTTCATTAAGTTGTATATCCATTAAACTTTTAAATAATCGAAGCTTTGTATTTGCATTACCCTTTTCATGATATTTGTTGTAGATTATCTGATGTGAATTAATTGATCATCTTCGATATTTAACCCAATAGTGGCAAAAGTTTTTTGATTTTTATTTGTTAATGATTCAGTTGATAGCTCATCGCCAGTAATTACATCATAAACCTTTTCCTTTTGCAACAGTAAACTCATTTTAAATTTCCACGTATAATAATTACTATTAGTTAATTTGGGAAATGCAAACTTTAATGCTTCTGAAGTCTTGACCAGTTATTTATGTTGTAATGTGCTCATGCAAAACTTTAATCTTTAAATTTCTTTGCAATCACTTGATTTTCCTGATAATTTTATGTATTACGCATAACCTATTGAAAATGCCGAAATACTTTTTAGATAACTTTAATATTTAATACTAATTACAGAAAAAATCAAGCTTTATGTGACGCGCTGAATGATGATGAAACACAATGTGACCATTTTACTTAGTGTCAGAAACACATGTGTTCAGTACAGTGTACATTTTTATCTGTCAGTACGAAAAAGGCGTTTACACATGATTTATTTTTAGGGATGCGCTCAATTGTACAATTTTTCTCCAATAAAAAAATTCATACATTTCAACTAAATATGTATATCACAGAAATGAGAAATGTTAAAGTACATGTAAGTGATATCTAGCATTAAAAATAATAATGTGATTCAGTATTTTTTTGTATATATGTATTTTTTATCCCTATCAAAGTTTAATTTTTTGTCGCCAGACCTACAAATAGTTCTCTATTGTCGATTGGACTGTCATGATTTTGCATGCATAGCATAGGGTTTAATTTAATTCCGATAGTTTTACTCTCCATATGTTTTATATGGAGAGAAATATCATTTCATGCAGAACGGTAGGGTTTACATTATTTCCGATAGGTATCGCATTTTGCAGTTTTACAATCGCCAAAAGTTCAACACAATTTACGTTCTGTTAGTAAGTAAGCTCCATTTTTCTAACAGATGGCGTAATTATCCTTATAACTATTTGTTGTGTGAATCGGGTAATACATGTTTTTGAAAAGTCTCTTCATAATCTTCAAAAGGTAGTATGTGACATTTGATTCAAAAATAAACAACACAGTTTTTTATTCGATTTAAAATGGAGAGTTTTGTGCCAAATAATCGTCATTTGCGGGAAGTTTTGTTATATTTTTTTACTATAAAGAAAAGCGCTGCTGAAAGTCATCGTTTACTTGTATAAGCTTGTGGTGAACATGCTTTTTCTGATAGTATGTGTAGAAGGTGGTTTAGGCAATTTGAAGAAGGCTTATTCGATGTTGTAGACGCACAACGTGAAAATTTGAAGATCAAAAATTGCAAGCATTATTGGATGAAGAATTGGCAGAAGCATTGAATGTTGATCAATCCGTTGTCAGTAGACGTCTACATGGAATGGGAATGGTTCAAAATTTAGGAATTGGATACCACATGAATTCACCGAAAGGCAGATGGAATCTCGAAAAATTATTTGTGAAATGCTTCTTCAAAGGGAACAAAGAAACGGTTTTCTGCATCGAATTGTGACTGGAGATGAAGAATGGATTTACTACGAGAATCCTAAACGTAAAAACGCTTGGGTAAAGCCTGGTGAAGCTGGTTCATCACAGCCAAAGTGAAATGTTCATTGTGATAAGGTAATGTGCTGTATTTGGTGGGATATGAAAGGCGTTGTATATTACGAGCTACTGAAAACTTCTGAAACTATTAATGACGAAGTCTACCGACGGCAATTAATACGTTTGGAGCGAACTGTTCAAGATAATCGAACAGTACAGGAGGACAACGCAAAACCACATACTGCAAGGAAATCCCTGAATTACCTAAAAGATGGGCGAAGGTTGTGGCTTCTGATGGAGCATACTTTGAATAATGTACCATTTTTATATATTTGCTAAATGAAATTGTAATTTTAACCAAAAAACGGAACTTACTTTTACATATACCTACACATCTCTAGTATATTGCTGGCAATTTAAATTTAAATTACTCCGTTCAGAAAGCATCCACAATGCTAAAATTTTCTTTTCTGAAAATTTGTCCCGTGTTTTTAGATCGCAACATTATGTTAGTAACGTGAGAATTGCCTAATATAATTCTTAACTCGGTGCTTTAGTCTAGACGGGGCATCGCTTTGGACCATTCAACAATACAAAATAATAAAACACAAATAATACAAAATCAGAATTAATGTTAATTATCTTTTGTTACCGAATTCCACCTCCTTGTCACATAGCATATCATTTTCTATATCTCCCAGCGCCTCTTCGAAACCTGCTCCACCCTAATGGCGTGATATTATTTTAAAAGTGTCCCATAGTAATTAAAATGTCATAAAATGACAATAAAACATCACAGAAATATCAATGTCACAGAAATGGGAATGTCTTGCTATATTTAATAGCATAATATATATGTAGATTTTATTTTTAAATGGTAACAAAATGGTAATGATATTAACCGTATTCCAATGGGAAAAATTTGCTACTTGGAAGTACTTGAGATATCCAATAATAATAAAAATTTAGTTGTTTTTTTGTCTTTTGTAGTTGTATATTATAGTAAAGGCGATAAATAAAATTAGATTGAAAATATGAAAAAAAAATTGGAAATATATTGAAGGGAAAAAGAATTGATATTTACCGCATTGATATTTAAATCCATTTTTCTTGAAAATATAACATTAACAACAAAATAATTTTGTTCTAAATTTGACATTTAATATTACCAAAAAATAAAATAAAACTCGAACATAGTAAAAAACCCTCGAAAAATATCGAAAAAGTTCTAAAAGCCATATATTGGAATTTTCGCAACTAAAATCCACCTAGCGAAAATTATATATGTAACTACTTTTGCTTTCTACAGTGTACAGAATCTACACCATCGTATGAAAATGAGTAGTTGTGAGTAGTTACAAGTACTCGCGAGTTCTTTACTTCCATGAATGGAATACAACTATTATTTCCCTCCAGCAAAGTATTTTAGGTAAATTTAAAAATTTAAATTCAATATTACAAGGTAATCTACTCATTTTGTCTTAAAGATATGTAGGGAATAATTGTTGGAATTTGGATAGTGTATTAAGCGCAGAAATATATTTAAAATATATATACATATAAAAACACACAAAACAACCAGTTTCTTCTAATTCCAAAAAAAAATTTTTTGGGAAAAATAAACGTCAAAACTTACATAAAATGGAATTATTTTTCGCTACATTCAAAAATTCCCATTCGCTGCCAGAATACACTTTTGGAAAAAATAATTCCCAACTACTAGAATACTGTCAAAATAGTTGAATTTGCAATTCCCAGGGAATAGCCAGAATAGGGCCATCGGTAACCTAATTCGTCGAGAAATGTGCAAAATCTGGAACACAAATTTTTTGCGATTACAATACTTAGCAAATATGACTTCGTTAAAGTGGGAAAAGTAAAATTTAATTTGTATTTTCGATTTGAGAAATTACTAAATAATAATTACATAGAACTTAGGTAGTTTTAAACTAATAATTAAGCAATTAATTTCTATATTTCTTTTAGCGGCAAGGAGCCATTTTTATGTTGATGAAGAATAAGCGTCTTATTAAACCAAGTAACTCAGAATACGTGCTTTCAAAAATAGGTAAGTAAAACTCTAAATAACAATATCGACTTTTTTTACGTTAAAAACTTGTTTAACGATATAAAACTTATCTAGTGATATTTATTAATTAGTTATTTGAGTTATCCGATAAAAAAGAAGAACTTTTGGTACATATCATTAGGTATTTAATCATTTGAATTTTAAGATAAAGCATTTAGAAATGCCACGTTATTGTCGTATTGTAGGCTGCAAATCGAAATATGAATCACGAACAAGCATACCCTTTTTCCGGTTTCCATTTGAAAAGGAACGGAAAATACAATGGCTGAATGCTACTGGAAGAAAAGATTGGCAACCAACTGAATATTCGGTAATATGTGCCAAGCACTTTGTTGACACTGATTTTGCTCGACGCCCAAATGAATTTTTTAAGGGTTGCATACTAAAAGATGATGCCATCCCATCCGTTTCTGTGTCACCCTCTCCAATAATAAATTATGTACCAATTGATCAAATTGAACAAATTAAACCAGATGAACAGATTACAGCAATTGAACCGTTCGTACAATCTGAGCCTAAAACTGAACAAATAGAAGAATATGTTGAACAGATTGATCCTTTGAAACAAATTGAATCATCAGTTTTTTCATCTGATTATATCGGAAATTTTGAAATTTTTCTTAATTTTTTTCGAGAAAAATTAAATTTTTCAAATTACCTGATATTTCAAAATTCTGAAAAAGTTGTTTTTTATAAATTACAAAGTTCTGATGACATGGGATGCAATATATCGACTCGGATATGTGTTAACAATAAACTTTTCATAAAGGTTATTATTCAAAATACAGAAATAAAGGGTGCAGATTTGGAAGTGTTGCCTAACAATTGTTCAGTTTCAAAATGGTCTCAAATTTCATTTATACTTTCAAAGTTTCGAGAAGAATCTAGTAAATTGCCTGAAAATCGCAAACGTTTATTAACTCTTGCCTTGCAATATTTAAGAAACAGTCGAGATATAGACGAAGATAATACCCATTCCACTCAGTTAGATATTGTAATTAATCAGGTTAAGCTTTTAAGTAAAGGGAAACCAAAATATGAAGCTGAAACTATTGTATTAGCTTTTTTAATATACGCTCAGTCTGCAGCAATTTACAATATGTTGAAGAAATTTTTAATATTGCCCCACACAAGCCGCTTGAAAGCTCTTTCAGCTCAAATCCACAGTTCACCTGATTTTAATTCAATGAGCAATAATGAAAATAATAATTTATCTCTTTTAGCAAAAAACATTAATAACAAAGACAAATATGTTGCCCTTTTAATAGATGAAATTCATATTGAAAGAAAACTCCAATACAAAACCACCACCAAGATTGGTACGGTAGTGGTATTTATGATTAAATCAATTTTTGGGAATTTTAAAAAAATTGTTCGACTGTTCTCAGTGAAACGTCCCACTGGTGATAAATTTTACCATTTGACTAAATCGATAATTCATGTTGTACAGTCACTTGGTTTTATAGTGTTAACAGTTATTACCGACATTAATAAAATGAATGAGAATATGTTTACAATTTTTAAACCGACCAAAAATGAATTCGTTAATCCCGATTTTCCAGATTTGAAAATTTTTTACCAATACGATTCTGTTCATTTGATTAAAAGTTTAAGAAATAATTGGATTAACTTAGAAGATATTAATAAAACAATCGTTTTCCCCGATTTTGAAGATTTTTCAATTAAAAAGGCATCATTTTCAGATTTTGAATTATTATTTAATAAGCCAAAAAATTCTTCAACTGAAAAGGCAATTCCTTACAAGTTGGATCAAAAAACTGTTCGTCCAATTGGTCTACATCAACATAATGTTGCCTTAGTTGAGAATTTATTGCATGATTCTACAATTGCTGCATTAAGCCAATGTGAAGAAATGAAAGAAACTGCCGACTTTTGTACTATTATAAGGAATTGGTGGAATATTGTTAACACAAAAGATCTCCAGATAAAATCAACTTTAGATGACAATTTTAAATTTTTAGAAAATTTTTTAAGTTGGCTCGATGTTTGGAGCATTAGTTCTAATGATAGTGAGCCTCTAATAGCAAATACCGCAAATGCCCTCAAGATCAGCACTAAAACTTATATTGATCTTATTAAATTTGGATTTTCTTATTGTAAAGCAGATAATTTTGTAATTGGGAAATTACAAATTGACGATTTAGCCGGTAAACTTAATCTACATTGTTCTTAAGCTAAAATTATCTTACATAAAACTAGTACACCAAAAAATTATAACTTAAAAGATTTTGACATCAGCCGCGTTGAGCCAAAAAAGACCCAACCTTGGAGTTAGACGGGCTAAATGAGCTTGGAAAATTTATATTGATCGTATGGTTTGTTGCTAAACGAAGTTTAGTCGATTCATCGAAAATAGAGTCGAAGCAAGCCAAATATTTATAACTTTGTGGCATTTTTCAATAAAATATTAACAGAATGAGTCACGTTTGAAGCCTAACTTAACAGTTAATTATGAAAAATAACTTGATAAACACTCATTTAAGTGAGTAGTACAATTCTTTTTAGTTTTAGTATCGAGTATGCGCAGAAACTTAATTAAGGTTAATATAAAGATTAAATTCGAATACGTATATAAGTATTTATTTAGAAGCTTGGTTGGAACAAGAAATAATTTTTTTTTTACTATTTAGTAATACAGCAAAAAGCATACTGCTAACCGCCAGTTTCCTTTCAAGACGATACTAACTGAAATATCTAACAGTTTGTCTTCTGCATATGCTATCAAGAATCAAGGTTAAAATATACACGGTTCCTTTATAATGCAAAATAAAGTTAGAAACGTCAGTTGATTCGTCGACGAATATTGAGAAAATATTTTTTTGAATAATAGCAGTTAACTCCTCATCTTCAGCCTTTACTAACACTTGGGATAGAACATTTGTTATTTTTGTTCTACCCGTGGGGTTAAATGGTCAATGACATGAAGTGACACATTGTGTTCTGCGATGAAGCTAGTCAGTAACATTTCTGCACATTTGTTGTGTTTTTGGTTTAATAAAACTCGATGATTTAAGATTAGTTAACCTTTACATGTTTCTTTATTATTAATTTTATTTATACATGTGACGTTGTACATGTAGTCAACGAAACGTATGAAAGGGAAGTGTTTGTGATGTCGCTACAGTCGCTTTTCCAATCCCCCATTGGTGTTACCGAATGCAAATATTAGTACCTTATTTATCATCATTTTAGCACATCCAGTTAGCACTTTATTTATTAGTATCTTAGTACACCACAGTCGCTCCCCCTTTTAACAAGCTTATAACTGATTTGTATTCTCTACATTAATTCCTTCTGATTTATAATCAAATATATATACTTATTCTTTGTACATACATATGTAATCTTATTTCTGAATTCAAGATTAATTTCTAATGCTTATAATTAAATTTAAGATTACTTTAATTATTTTTAATTATCATTATAGAACGTATTGGTTTCTTATTTATACATACTATATATTTGAAACTTAAAATTAATTTTTCTTCTTTTTTTAATTTCATCGAAGAAATTTTTATTTAATATCGTCGGAGAATTCTTTTCATGAGCTATGTGTCGCTTTTATCCATTCGCTTTTATTTTGTCGGTGATTTCGAATCATTACCGTGTCTCCTGCTTTAAAATTACGGGTTCGTTTTTCCTCAACCTCCCCAGTCACTTCTACAGTTTTTTCTTTCGTCGGAACTAATAAGTCTAACTTTATTTTTGGTTTATAATTTAAAATTTCTGAGACTGGATTCCTTTGGGTAGTACAATGCACCGAGTTTCTGTAATCCGTTAAAAAATTACATAACATTTCATCTAAATTACTTTGATTATTTAGAAACCCAGCGCTGTATAATGCATTTTTTACTGTGCGGACTGAATTTTCCGCCGCTCCATTAGTAGCTGGAAAATATGGTGCAGTTAAACAATGCTTTATGCCATTTGATTTTAAAAATTCTTGAACATTTTTAGCCGTAAACTGCGTTCCATTGTCCGATACCAATTTATCCAGTATACCGTAACGAGAAAATAAGTATGATAAACACTTAATCGTAAAATCTGAAGTTGGGCTTCGAGTATAGTTTACTTCGACCCACTTACTGTATGCATCCACCATAATAAAAAAATAGGTATTTCTTATGGCCCCCGCAAAATCTACGTGAACACGTTTAAATGAACCTTCCGGTATCGCCCATGGTATTACTGTCGTTTTTGGTGGATTAGGTAATGTTGCAATGCATGCCTCACAACATTTAATTAACTGTTCAATTTGGCTATCCAACTTTGGCCACCAAACATATGATCTTAATAAGGACTTGGTCTTTACTATGCCTAAATGTGTGACATGCACCTGTTGCAGTAATTCATTTCGCAATGATGTCGGTATCACCACTCTATTACCCCACATTCAAATTTCGCTCTCAACCCCCAATTCTTCTTTCTTAATCATAAACGGTCTAAACTTTTCCTTATCTAATTCGTAGAGTTTGCCTTCATTTACTGCCTTAATAACTGCCAATACAGTTTCATCTTTAGCTGTCTCTTCTCTTACCCTATTTACATCTATCGGAATATTTTTATTTTTTCCTGCTAACGCTAAATAATTAATATTTAATGATTCGTCCCCCTCGGATTTACATGGAACACGTGAAATACAATCGGCACAATTTTTTTCTGAATTTACATGTCGTATTGTATAATTGAAATAAGAGAGATAAAACGCCTATCTTTGTAGTCTTCCTGAAGACATTTGCGGTATCCCCCGTTTCTCTCCGAAAATTGCCAGTAAAGGCTTATCGTCCGTGACCAAAACGAAATGTTTCCCGATCAAATATTGAAAAAACTTTTTTGTTCCGAAAATTATGGCCAAATCTTCTTTCTCGATTACACTGTACTTTTTTTCGGTTTCCGATAATGTTCGCGAAGCGAATTCTATCGGTCTTTCATCCCCATTGGGAAACTTATGTGCTAATACAGCACCTAGACCTACGTTTGAGGCATCACACGTCAATATTAACGGAAGCTCAGGATCAAATTTAACTAAAACTTGTCCGAAACTATTTCCTTTTCTATCAGATCGAACGCTTTCTGGCATTCTTCTGACCATACAAGTTGGCCCCCTTCTTAATTAATCCATATATGGGCGACATCATTGTTGCACAATCATTTATAAACTTTCCAAAATAATTTACCAGGCCCGCGAAAGCCCTTACTTCCGTAATATTTTTTTGGAATTTCGAAACTTAAAATTGCCTCGTTTTTATTATTTCTAAAAATATCCTCATTTGAAATTGTATAGCCCAAATAGGTTATTTTATCTTTCGCAAATTCATATTTCCTATATTTTAATTTTAAACCTGAATCTTCTCCTTTCTTCATACTAACTATATATGTAATATAATATTTATGATTAGTTTTAATACTAAGCCATGACTGAACTCAAAGATCCAACCTTTGTGGTGCTTTACTAACTCTTCCCGATCTAGTTACTGTTTCACCGATACCTTTATTCGACCTCTCACTATTTATAACCTGTTTGTCATCACCAGTGCTTTTAACCGTATCTTGTGAACTGTATTCTATATGTATGAATTTATTTTCACGTTTGATTGGTTCTATCAACCTGGTTTTGCGAAGATGATGAGAGTTACGTCTGTATCGACTTCCATCATCGGACTGCACTACCACCGATCTTGGAGCTCGCAGCTTTTCCATTACTGCCCCTGTAATCCAATTTCTAGGACCCATTTAAATACAAACTTTCTCATTGAGTATTGGATCTTGCCGAACCTTCGTGTTTTTATCAGCATAATTTTTTTGCTTGTTTCTTAGATTGGTTAAATTTTCCTTCACCCCTTGGATTATTTTAGGTTCCAGAAGCTGCTTGCCAATTGGAAGATTTGTTCTTGTCAATCTGCTCATTAGCCTTTGATTGGGAGACTCTAGGCAATTATCTCTAGGTGTATTACGCATATTTTGTAGTGCAAGATAGAAATCCGTATTGTCTTTGACGCATTTTTTCATCATAAGTTTAGCTGTCTGAACTGCTCGTTCTGCCAAACCATTTGCTCTTGGAAACTGAGGACTCGATGTCTTGTGCTCAAAATTCCACTTTTTTGCTGAATTCCAAAAATTCTCTAGCCGAATATTGAGGACCATTATCACTTTCCAGTATTCTAGGTGTACCATGGGTAGCAAATATTTTCTTTAATATTTGTATTACCTCGGCTGACATCATGTTATTAAGTTTCTCTATTTCGAAGAAACCGGAGTAACTGTCCACCACCACTAAATACTTTTCACCATTTAAGTGAAACAGGTCTGTTGCCACTATTTCAAATGGTAGACTTGGAACTTCTTTACTCATAATAGGTTCTTTGATATTACTTTTTTGTGTTTGCTGACCCACTGCACATTGTTCTACGAAGTCAATCGTATCCTGTGTTAACCCTTTCCAGTAGAATAATTGACGAGCTCTTTTCATCGTTGATTGTATACCATGATGACCTGTATGCACAGCAGCTAACGTCTTTTTTAATCGAGCTTTAGGCAATATTATTTTTTCCCCTTTAAATAAGATATCATCGTATACTGCCAGTTCCTCTTTAAAATTTGCAAAATCTTCAATATCTCTTGGTATTTCTGAATTATTCTCAGGCCAGCCTTTCAAGATATAACTTTTCAATGTCTGAAGGTGTGTTTCGTTTTCTATTTCTGCCCTCAAATTTTCTATTGCATTGTCCGACATTGGGACAATTACACTAATTTCAAGATCTTCTTGTTCCGTTTGCTTTGGATTATCACAATCACGACTTAAAGCATCTGCTAATGGTATATCTCTCCTTTTTTTGTATATTATTTGAGATGAATATGGCAGTATATCAAACAAAATTCTTTGAAGCCGAGCAGGAGCAGACTGAATTGGCTTTTTGAATATCGATTCCAAAGGTTTATGATCTGTCTCAATAATCAATTTTTTCCCATGTATATACTCTTGAAATTTTTTAACTGAGAAACGTATTGCTGTAGCTTCCTTTTCTATTTGTGGGTAGTTCTGTTCACACTCACTTAATGATCTTGATGCATATGCGACCGGGTGCTCATTCTGAATCAATACCGCCCCGACTGCATTTTTACTGGCATCCACCGATAATGTCACATCCTTGTTAATGTCATAATATTTCAAAACTGGTACTGTTATTAATAGATTTTTATTTTCTCAAAAGCTTGATCTTGCTCTACTTCCCATACAAATTCTGTATTTTTCTTAATCAATTTTCTTAGCGGTTCTGTTATTTCCCAACAGTTTGGAATAAACTTAGCTACATAAGTGATCATTCCCAGCATACGTTGAATCTGTTTCACTGTAGTAGGCTTACGTAATGTTGAAATGGTTGCAATTTTTTCTGGATCTATCTCCAGTCCTCTATTTGATACTATGTGACCCAAAAACTTAACATATGATTTGTTAAATAGACATTTGTCTCTGTTTAATTTGATTCCAGCTTTTCTATTCTATCAATTACTCGCTGAGTATACGTAACCAACTCATCTCTCGTAGAAGCATGAACTAGTATGTCATCCATTGAGCACTCAACATTTCTACATCCCTCTAGTAGCTGGTTCATCATCTGCTGGAACACTTCAGGTGATGATGCCAAACCAAATGGTAACCTCAAACACGTATATCTTCCCCACGGAGTGCCAAATGACAAATATTTCTGACTTCGTTCAGTAACAGGTATTTGCCAAAACCCCTTCTTGCAATCAATAGGCGTGAAAAATTTAGAATTAGCAATTGTTGCTGATATTTCCTCTAATGTCTTCAGCGGATGGTGCCTTCTCAAGATATTTTTATTTACTTGGCTTGGATCCATACAAATTCTGATTTTGTTATTTTTCTTAACAATGACAATTGGAGAAACTGCCGGAGTTGGTTCAATTATTTTTTTTATAACATTTAGTTGTTCCATCTTATCCAATTCTGAATTGACTGTATCTCTGATTGAGTATGGGGTTCTTCTAGGCGGGATTATATCGAACTTAGGATCGGCGATCAGATCGATATCATACACAAAATTCTTAATACAACCTAAACCCTCAAAAATTAAATCTTTGATTTCAATTTCATTAACTTTACAATTGTCATTAAAATTTCTAGTGACTAAATTTAACTCTTTACACGTTTTCCAGCCTAAAATGGGAACTACATCCTCTTTTACAATTTTCAAAATTATATTTGAAACTACTTTTTTGAATAATACCTTCACTGAAATTTCCCAATTACCTTGATAAAATTTCCCCCAAATGTGATAAGTTTCTTAGTTTTTGATTCATGCATATCTACTCTCAGCTTTTTACAATCATTCAAACTCATCACATTACATTGGGCTCCTGTGTCTAATTTAAAACTAAAACTAATATTTTTAATCTTAATATCCTCAAAAAATTCGTCTCTTGATCCACTCAATGAATCAATACTTTGAATCAAATAAACTTCATCATCCATGTCACTATTAGCATGTTCATTCTCAACCACATTTACTGTATTCTTTCTAAAATTGTTTCTTCTACATGCAATCTTAAAATGATTAAATTTACCACAATTCAAGCATTTTTCACCAAATGCTGGACATTGTGTTTTACTTGGCATGTGTTTTCTCTTACAATATTGACACTCAATTAATTTATTTTTATTTAAACTTTGAGAACTACTACTAACATTTTTATTTTTGTACTCACTCAAGTTATTTGCATTGTTGGACCTATTTTTGCCTATAAAGTTCACCAATTGTTCCGTGTTCGATGACATTGTCGACATTTGTCTTGTTTCAATTTCATTTGATATGCCTATACCTTTTGCTTTTTCCAGCGTTAAGTTCTCATCTGACAGCAATCTTTCCCTGATTTTCTGCGAATGCACCCCAATTACAACCTTGTCCATTAGTAGTTCATCCTCTAATTGTCCAAATTTGCATTTGATTATTTGTGCTCTACTGCTCATCAAAAATTCCTCAAACGTTTGATCCTCTTTTTGCACTATTGTGTTAAATACATAACGTTCAAATGTTATATTTGATTTTGGATTGAAATATGTCTTGAACTTTTCTTTCAATACACTGCATTTTTTGTCTTCATCTTTGATTTGGAACGTCTTAAAAATATTTTGCGCTGCTGGTCCTATTGTCGTCATGAACGTCGCAAATTGCACGATCTCCGATTTTTTCTCTAACTCTATGGCTGCTGCATAGAATTCAAATTGATCCAACCACGAATCATAATCTGTGCCACTTGGAAGCACTATTAATGGCTTTGGTGCTTTAATGCCTTCCATTTTATTATTACGCGCCGTATGTTATTTATTCGTATGTCTCTGTATATACTTATATCCAGTGGTGATATTCGAATTTTTTAACAACCGGTACGCATGGAAAAAAATCTATTGTAGGTTATATTTACTTCATAATAGTTATTTATTTACATATTTACATAAGAAATACATATATTATATATAATAGTATAAAAAATAGTATATAAAATTAATTAAATAATTTCCAAATTAAATTTTGGTTTTGGGACGGCAAATTAGGTGCGGCTGCTTTGACACGTTTGTCACTTGCCAAATGATGCCCTTCTCGCAACCATAATTTAACATATGGTGTTGCATCAAAATCCTCAATCGATTTTCCCATTAAATTTATTGTCATTAAATGACTTGTTGTTTCAATTAACAACGAATTTCTCTTATCATAAATGATATTGTTCATTGTGCTGAATCCTCTTTCAGCTTCTGCGGAATTAACAGCAATTACATTTAAAATTCTTTTTGCTCTCAAAATAGTATTAATATTTTTAGATTCTCTATCTCGCACATCAACAAAATCTCGAAAATCATTTACTGGAATGATGTATTTGATTATTTTATTTAACTGCTTTAACCTATTTTCACCTTCAATCCATGGTGCTGCAAAAATATCACCCGGCCATGTTTCTGGATTTAATAAATTAAAGCAATTTAAGAGATTATTATAGTTTTCATTTTTATCGTCTAATAGCAAACGCGTTTTCATATGTTTTTCTAAACAATCAAAAAATGTATCTCTCGAAACAACAATTGATGTTTTTTTTCTATTAATTTCAAATGGAATATTGTATTTTTTCGTTTTAATAATATCATCTGCTTCTTTTTCATATGTTCCTTTATTTAATTTTAAATGTTGGAATAGATTTATCGTTCGCCTTATCAATCTATCAGCTCTAATTAATGAAATATCTCTTTCTTGTAAACCTGTAGACAGTACAGACATTTCTTCTAATATGTCGTTTATTAAACCTAAATCTTTTAAAAAGTTTTCATTTTTGAAATATGACATTATTCCAATTTCTTTATTTTGACTAAAGTGAATATATAAGGCCTGATATGATTTCCAAACTGCTTTGGCGGTCCTAGCACTACAGGCTGCCCATCGAGGACCAAATATTCTACCTATTTTGTGTACTTCAGTGCCAAGTTCTTTAGAAACATTATTTAATTCTCGTTGATGTTTATTTGAAGTATGATAATACGAATAAAGTTTATCGAGAAAATATCTAAAGTTATTTACTTCATTTACTTCTTTGATAACATCATCTAGAGTTAACTGAATACGATGAGCTAAACAGTGACAGATGCTAATACCTGGAAAATGTTCTAAAATTCTTGCAGAAACTCCAGCCTTTTTTCCTAACATTACACTAGCACCGTCTGAGCAAAATCCAATAAGATTTTCATGTAAATATTTTTCATTAAAACCATGTTTTTCAAGAATTGATATTAAGGTTTTAAAAATTATTTCTGATGTTGTTCCTTCTAATTCGACAAGATCAATAAAAACTGTTACACTATCATCGGAATCTTGAATTTCAGATTTCAAATAAACTACTAAAACGCTTTTGTGTGAAACAGTTGAAGCTTCATCAATAATAATTGAAATTTTACAACCTGTATTTATCAGTTTTCCAAAAATAATTCTTCTTATTTCTGTAGATATAAGCTTTGCGACAAGTGGAACTATAAATCTTGAATGTAATGAAAATCCAAAATCTACATTATTTTTTTTCTGTAAATCAATTAATTTTTTAAAATCACTGAATGGGTAATTGTTTTTAATTATGAAATAGATAGTATTAAAAATGTTTACTGTGCTGTTTAAATACTTTTCATTAGCCACATCGAAAGATTTGGAAATTATATTTGTTTCACCAATTTTTATTATTTCCCCAGCTTTTTTATGTGAAGCTGATTCATTGTGTTCCTTCAATTTTTTTCTCATTGATGATTGTAAATTTTCTTTGTTCGAGCCATGAGCTTTGACAGAACATGATTTCCACTCCACAGAAATGTGTAAATGTTTAGCAGTTTCTAAATTTAACGATTCTACTTTCGAACACCACTGACATCCCACATTTTCATCGCTAACAACAATAAGCCACTCGTATTTAGTTTTAAAATAATTTAGTTGTTTATCATTCCAAAAATGTAATAACGCAGCATCACGAGACGTTCCAGCTTTTTCCGATTGGTGTTGAACTTCAGAAGTATCATTTTTTTCTTTTACCTGTTTTGTTTGATTAGAATTAGTAATATTCTCAGCTTGCTGTTCAGGGTTTTTGGTTATTTTTATAGATTTGCTAAAAAAGTCATCCAAATTACCTTGCCTTTTCATTCTTAGGTTGAAACAAAGAAAATATTTAATAATTAATTAATAATTAATTAGAAATTTAAATTAATTTAAAAACATCATACTTGCACGTTAAAACTCAATTTAATACAGATTAAAAGTAAGGGATAACCATTCACCATAAAAATATTTATACTACTAAACTTTTTATTTAGAGTAAATATATCAAAATAAAAATGTATTCAAAAAGGGAAATTCCCTTTTTATTAAAATAAAAATATTTTTTTTTACAGAATTTCCGTTAAAGCAAAAAACATACTTTTTTTTTAATATACAACAACCGGTACGGAAAATTTTAAAAATGTTAACAACCGGTACGAGCGTACCGCCCCGTACCGGCTGAATATCACCACTGCTTATATCCCCGTATATCACAAAATAAAATCACTCAAAGCATGGCATCCATCCTTGGATTTTTCTCAATAATTTTTTGCGTTCAATTATCTTTTGAATTAATGCCCATCCAAATCTGTTATTATCTTTAACTTAATTATCACGCTTTTTTTTTTTTTTGATAATATTCACTTCTTATTATTTTTAACACGAATTTTAATTGGATTACTATTATTTGTATCTCCGTTTATCCTTTTAATTAATGATCATCCGCGTCTATTTTTACTTTAATATTGATTATCGCACTTTTTTATCTGATGATATTAATTTCTTATCATTTTATCACTAATTTTAATTGGACTCATTATAATTTTTCTCTTCTTAAAACTTGGCTTGGTGTTACGTTTTAGACTGGCTTTTATTCAATTCAGTTCAGTGTATCGACATTACTGTATAACAATATTAAGTATAACAATATTACTGTATAACAGTTTGAACATTAGTTCCAATGCTAAGCACAAGATATCGCTTGTGACACTTTATGCCTCACCAGAATCTGATTTAAACTATCTTTATCGCTTGACGCTTGGTTAATATTTATTTGTTTAATCGCGAATTCATGATAATCTCGTCCGATTATCGCTCCTTCTGCTCTTTCTATTACCAAAAACTTAAATTTTTTTCTTATATTATTATAACAAATGATTGGGCTACACGAACCTAACACCACTAAAGTGTTACCACCATATCCTTTTACTGATATATTTTCCACTTCCAATTTAATATTTTTAAAATAAACACAAAATATTTTTGCCGGAATGGCTGAAACTAATGCACCTGAATCAATTTGAAATTTTAAACCTTTATCATAAATATTTAAAGTTATTTCCATCGCATTACTATTATTCGAAAAATTAGCAAAAATCTCATTAGGTTCATTACTAAAACTATTATTACTATTATCTACTTTATCTGACAATTCGTCATAAATTTGACCATCTACTGTATTGATACTATTTGCTTTGGTGTGCATCCCTTCTTTTACACTATTTAATTCCCTATTAAACGCTTTATGCTGCGATTGCACTTTATTTTGACACACCCTATTTATATGACCTCGATTACCACACATACTACAATAACTATCTCTAAATTTACAATTATTGCCTAAATGATTAGTGTATCCACAATGAATACAAGGGTTAAATGTTACAGCGTTTGAAGATTTATTATAACTAGGATAATTAAAATTATTATACCTTTTAAAACTGCTCGTCTCCGGTTTGGTGTTGTTCCCGTATCGATTTGGGTTCTCTCTCATAGCATTTTCTTGCTGCCTCCTTCCCGCGACCACATTAATACAGTCACTTTCCATGGCCCCTTTATTTTGTCTCAGCTCGTATTTTTTTGTAATTTCCAGGGCCTTCTTTAAATCCAGGGCCGCATTTTCTTCACACAGGCGGTCGAATACTTTGCCACCCATTCCTGTTACAAATTTGTCTTTCAACAACTCATCTAAACGTTCACCAAACTCGCAATTTGTTGCTATTTCTCTTAATCGCAATATAAAATCCTGGCCACTTTCACTCGATAATTTTACCGCTTCGTAAAACTTTTTTCTCTCTTGGAACAAAACTACTGGTGGGATGAAATGAGTCTCTAACATTGACCATAACTCCGTGTACGTCAAATCCCCTGGGTCTTTTGGACTACAAAACCCATATAACAAGTTGTACGTGCGACACCCACAATAACTCAACAATGCATTTTTCTTTTTTGCCACATCCTCCATCCCAAAAGTTTTAAAAAACTCCAACCTGTCCTTGTATATTCTCCAATTATCCTTTTCATGGTCAAAAAGCGGCATACTGCCCCATAAAGATTTTTCACATGCCATATTTTTTTTTTATTTGGTTGGAATTCTTCCACTTATTTTTTTAAATTTTTTATTTAAACACAATTATTTCACACTATTCTCGTCGCCAATGTTGTGTTTTTGGTTTAATAAAACTCGATGATTTAAGATTAGTTAACCTTTACATGTTTCTTTATTATTAATTTTATTTATACATGTGACGTTGTACATGTAGTCAACGAAACGTACGAAAGGGAAGTGCTTGTGGTGTCGCTACAGTCGCTTTTCCAATCCCCCATTGGTGTTACCGAATGCAAATATTAGTACCTTATTTATCATCATTTTAGCACACCCAGTTAGCACTTTATTTATTAGTATCTTAGTACACCACAATATTTTACCTTCTTTTTGTGATGTGAGTCAGTTCCAACAAAGGAGGATATAGAAGGAGTCTGCGTCAAATTATGGACATTGATTTTATGATTTTTACCGTTTTTGTACTTATAGCTTATGTGGGGTCGGCGTCATACCCAAACTCCTATATTTTTATCAGCTTCGAGATTTGTTCAAATAATAACAATATTCCGATTTTTTTATTTTATAATTTTATTTATTTTATAATTGGATTTTTTTAATTTTTATTTTTAGATTTTAAATTCATTATACATGGCGATAACTTTTCAAAAAAAAAAAAAACATGTCTGGTCACGCAGACTATAAAAAAACGTAAATATTAAAAAATTCTTTTTCTTACTAAAAAACTTAATGAGACTGTACTGTGTACACTCTACTTATTTGTACCAAAAAAGTATTGATTTATTTGGTCAATGCCACCTATCACCGACCACTTCAATCACTCACTACGCACTCACCACACACTCCCCCTCCAGCGAAATTCTAACGGAATTGAACGGAACTCAATCCTGAAATCGTTGCGGCAGCCTGGTAGCGCGCCCTGCTCTCGTCATTACCCGACGAGGTTCTACTTGTGATTTCTCGGAGGAAAAAGTTACTCGCTTACTTTGCGCATCAGGCCGTGACGTACTCTCCGCCCCATTCTCTCTCATTGGCGCAATCATAGGTGTCTCGGCTGCGGTTTCCTGACTGCTCTCTAAATTTTCCCTGAAACAAGGCTTGAGACGATCTAACGAGATTCTCGTT
Source organism: Tipula vernalis (assembly GCA_958295665.1). Classification (NCBI taxonomy): domain Eukaryota; kingdom Metazoa; phylum Arthropoda; class Insecta; order Diptera; family Tipulidae; genus Tipula; species Tipula vernalis. Next base: position 307,236,077 of record OY282558.1, read on the forward strand.
ATCTTACCGTTTACTTTTATGCCGTAAAACTTTTCAAACCAATTGACTACTACATGGGGACCTGTGTAAGGAGGCTGCAAAGACTTTCGCACTGCGTCTGTTCTTAGAAATACATGGGAACAAGTATTTAATCTATCACTAACAAAAACTTTCTCGGTACTATGTCGTAATGCCAACGCTGGTTCTAATTCGCTAAAGTGTCGCTTCAAAGACTGCAACAGCTCACTATGAGGCATAATGTCCTTTTTGGGCTCTAATAATTGCCCGGGTACGCGCAATACACTTCCATACACTAGCTCTGCCGACGAAGTTTGCAATTCTTCCCTATACGTAGTCAAGAACCAAAGGTAATACTGTGGTCCAATCCTCCCGATTGTGACACATTATGGCAGCCTTCAATGTGCGGTGCCATCTTTCCACCATCCCATTACATCTCGGATTGTAACTGGTGGTTCGTTTTCGACTAAAACCCAGTAAGGTTGACAAATCTGAGAAGAGTTGAGACTCAAATTGAGAGCCTTGATCAGTCACTATACACTCCGGAACGCCAAAACGCGCGATCCACCCGGAAAAAACTGCAAACGCCACTGTTGATGCCATTATATCCGGCACAGGCACTGCCTCAGTCCAACGGGTATACCGGTCTATCATCGTGACGCAATATCTCTGATCGTTTGAAACAGGTAGTGGACCTATAATGTCCAAATGAACTTCTGTGAATCTATCGAAAGTTGGACTAAAATTCCCTATGGGAGACTTTGTATGTCTTGCAACTTTGGCTTTTTGGCAAGCGATACATTCTTGAGCTATTATTTTCACGTCCTTTTTAATAGCTGGCCAAACTACATTTGCGGTCAACAATCTAACAGATGCTTTTACCCCCGGATGTGCCAGGTTATGAAACGTTTCGAAAACCTGCTTGCGATACTCAGCTGGAATGAAAGGCCTGGGCTTACCGGTAGAGACGTCGCAATACAATTTTGTATCTGAATTAAATGACAAGGGAATTTCTTTGAATTTTAGCGTAGTCTTTTGATCTTGCAACAACGCGTTTAGTTCCGTGTCGCCAACTTGCAACTCAGCAATTTTCGCATAATCGACGGACTCTGGAATATCTATTTGGTCTACCCGGGAAAGCGTATCTGTTACCACATTGCCTACACCGGAGACGTGCCGTAAATCCGTCGTAAACTGCCCTATGTAGTCCAGCTGACGACGTTGTGTCGGCGATGCTTTATCTGCGTTTTGTATGAATGCATATATCAGTGGCCTGTGATCCGTGTATAAGGTAAAACTACGACCTTCCAACAAATATCGGAAGTGCTTAATCCCCAAATAGGCGGCCAACAGCTCCCGGTCATAAGCGCTGTATTTACGCTGGGTTTCAGTTAGTCTCACCGAGTAGAAACCAAGTGGCTGTCACAGATCTTCTACACACTGCTGAACAACCGCACCCACCGCGGTGTCAGATGCATCAACCATTATGGATAAACACGCCGCTGTCACTGGGTGAACCAATACTGCTGCTTCGCACAACTTTGACTTGCAATCCTCAAAAGCTTTAATGGACTTGTCAGTCCACGCGACAGGGACCTTACTATTTTTGCGATACCCTTTTAAAAAATCGTTCAACATAGCTTGGTCTCGTGCTGCTCCCGGTACAAAACGACGGTAAAAATTAACCATTCCTAGGAATCTTTTTAGTTGCTGTACCGTAGATGGACGTTCGAATTCTGCAATAACCTGGACTCTGCTTGATGACGGCAAAATACCACCGGCGCTCACCAAGTGTCCTAAAAAATTTACTTCTGTCTCCGCGAAAATACATTTGTCTACATTAATTATCAGACCGTATTCGTGCAACCTTTGAAATACCGTATTAAGATGACTCATATGCTCTGTCCGTGACTTTGATGCAATTAATATGTCATCCAAATAAACAAAGACAAATGGTAGACCAAACATAACTGTGTGCATCAATCGCTGAAACGATTGTGCTGCGTTTCGCAAACCAAATGTATTCTGTAAAACTCAAAGAGTCCGAATGGCGTTGTGATGGCTGTTTTTGGTATATCATCTGGCTCGATGGGTAGGTATCTGATGATACGCCCTCACCAAATCTAATGTCGTAAACACCGTGCAATCCGCCAGCTGATAAGAGAAGTCCTGAAGGTGAGGGATAGGGTATCTATCCGGGACCGTGACATTATTTAATGCCCTATAGTCGCCGCAAGGCCTCCACTCACCGTTCTTCTTCGGCACCAAATAGAGCGGACTAGCCCACGAGCTTTTACTTGGCCTACAAATGCCCTGTGCCATCATATTTTCGAAATGCTTTTTAGCGATGTCCAATTTATCCGGCGCCAATCTACGCGTTCTACTCGATATCGGTGGTCCACGGGTTTCAAGACAGTGCGTCACATTATGCTTTACCTCGGATGAACTCAATGATTCATGGGTAACAGATTTAAATTTGGCCAACAACTCAATAACCTCCGCGTGAACTACCGTTTTGTCTACAACCGAAAGAACTGGGATTTGAATCACCGTTATGGAACCAACAGTAAATAAATTTGTTAAAGGATCGATTATTCTACGTCTTTTAATATCAACTACTAAGCCTGTGCTTTGCAAAAAATCAGCCCCAATAATAGGCATAGATACATCTGCCACAATAAAATTCCAATGGAAATTTCTACGCAGACCTATATCGAGCTGAAAAGGCTGTGTTCCAAATGCTTTAATTTGCGTCCCATTGGCCGCATATAAATTAAACTGCGATACTTTGCTTGAGTTTCTAGACAAATTTGGTGGTATAACGGACACATCGGCGCCCGTATCTATTAAAAATTTACGCTTTGTGTTATATTCCTGGATTAATAGGCGACTTGAAATAGCACCATCAAGACACGTCGCCGAATGCTGATGTGCTAATATTTTTTTGCTTTTATCTGAATATCAGAATTAGGCACAAACGTGGCGTTGTGTTTACATCCCGACACGCACTTAAATGCGCGATCACCAAATCGACGATGGTAAAAACACTCATCACTACCACGCCTGGTTTCTCGCGACTGGGAACGATTCCGAGAATGATTATTATATGACCTACCGGGACTACGCGACCTACCATCTGCTGAAACTTCACCCAACACGGTGACAACTTGTGCCAATATTGCGTTTAGACTTGGGGAATTTGACTGATTAGTCTCTGGCGGAACGCCAGTCGGAGAAGCTACCGAATGAATCTGGGCTTGTGATAGGGTTTCGATCAGATTATCTGCTCGTTCAGACAACACTGACAACGGCAGATCATTCTCAAATGGCGTTAAAACTAATTGAATCTGCTGGGGTAATCTTTGCAACCATAACTGGCGTATCGAATCATCGCCGAATCTAGTACCTGCATCGCGCCTAAACAACTCTAAAAGTTGGGACGGTTTTCTATCTCCCAAGGTTAGCCCGTGCAACAAATTGTTCAATTTAGTCTTTTCAGACTCACCCAGTCCTTTGATCACCTCACGTTTGAATACTGAGTACGGCTGATCACCTTTCTCACGTATAATTAAACTCGCAAATTGATTGTGCAGCCTGGCATCGAGTGCACTAATTGCATGCGAATACTTGGTGCTTTCCTTGGTAATACCCGCTACTTCAAATTGCTGCTCCAATATTTCGAACCACACCTCGGGAATTTGGTTAAACAATGGCTGAGGTGCTTTGAAAGAAACGTGCGATACCTCGGAACCTGCCCCTGGAATATGCAATTTTGGCATACTTTGCGCGATTTGCGGTTCTTTTTTTGTCGCATCCGCATGTGCCACTGTACTGGTACCGACTGAGGATAAAGGGAATTTCTGTCTATCGGCCTGCTGCGCAACCAACATACTACGAGCCCTTGACTCGATCAACGTGCTCAACTGTTCAGGTGTCAACGTGATAGCACCTCCTACTGGCTCGCCCACCGACCGCGCAACCGAACCCGCTGGAGTGGTTTCATTCTCCTTTTCTAATTCCCCGTCCGAATCGACGCCATTCGCCACGCGGCGAAAGAAATAACACGCGCCCAAAAATAACGCCGCGATCACAAACAAAAAACTCGCAATGGTCATTATACCGGCTACTTATATGGCATTGAACAAACAAAACTACAAATGGTACTTACAGTTACAAATTATAATACAATTAATTGATTATATGGTTATATGGACGATACTGAATGCCTGCTTCCTGGATGTTGCACGTTGAAATTTCTCCGATGATCTCATAAATGAATATGCTGTATATTCATATACTCCCAATATATTCTATGTGTGGTAATATAGATTATAGGTACCCCAGATGGTAATAAATTTGGTGGGATACAGTTGATATTTTTTTATAGGTTAAGTGTCCAGTGTTACCGCGTGCACAAAACTTGGACGATATTTAATATTTCATATATATTTTATCCGGATACTTTTTTTTAAACAAAACAAATGATGACAACACTATTGTACGCCAAACAATCCAATTTTAATACGCAATCACGTCGGTTGGTTACCAATTATACCAATTATAGGTTATGTGGAGTCGGCGTCATACCCAAACTTCTATATTTTTATCAGCTTCGAGATTTGTTCAAATAATAACAATATTCCGATTTATTTATTTTATAATTGGATTTTTTTAATTTTTATTTTTAGATTTTAAATTCAATTATACATGGCGATAACTTTTGAAATAAAAAACATATCTGTCCACGCAGACTATAAAAAAACGTAAATATTAAAAAATTCTTTTTCTTACTAAAAAACTTAATGAGACTGTACTATGTACACTCTACTTATTTGTACCAAAAAACTATTGATTTATTTGGTCAATGCCACCTATCACCCACGTCAATCACTCTACCCTATCCCACTTCAATCACTCACTACGCACTCACCACATACTTATTAAGTTCGCTTGCTTCACACACTAAATTTATCTTGCAAGCTTTGCAATATGCCTTGTGTACATTATCTTTAACTGGTACAAGCCAATCTTTAAATTTGATATCACTCAGCCACACTTCCTGAAACTTCTTTAGTTTTTTCGTATAAAGTATTCACATTTTTTTTTTGTTTTTTTGTTGGTGTTGTATATTCTGCATTGTCGCTGACGCTGTCCGAATCTGCACTTTCTACATTGATGACTGAAGAACTCGTTCTTCCCGAAGAACCCGATAAGTTGCACCCTGACTATTGATTTAGATTCTGTATGGAAAAACAATAGTATATTAATATGATAAACTAAATGTATAAACGAAAATTTGACATACATTTTTAAAATCTTGAGTGACTTGATTTGAGGTTATGCGACAACAAAACTTTTATGTATAATTGTATGCATGTACACGTATATATTGCACATTTTATATTAATATAATAAATTTTAAATTAATTAATTTCTTTTTTATTTCTTTTGTTTAAGAAATTTAAATTTAAAATAATTTTTCAAATGACACGTTCAAATTCAAACGTGATTTATTATA